>CM065589.1:343872946-344322151 GCA_033119425.1 Bufotes viridis | reverse complement strand
GGTCTGCGGGTCCCACCACTGCCTACTCTTCCCCTGTGTTACGCAATGCTGGCAAATCCCCTGTTGAAGGCACAGGCCTGGATGCCCCTTGCCCTGCACCTAGACATTCACATGAACCGTTAGCAACAACATCCACTTCCCTGTCCCAGTGCAGCATCCAAATGTTAATAACACAGGCATTTGAATGCAAGTGCAAATACCCACCCACCCATTCACCCACAGGCCATAGCACTAAATGCGCAACTTTCGAAATTACTGGCCCTTGAAATGTTGCCATTTAGGCTTGTGGACACTGAGGCCTTCCACAGCCTGATGTCGGTGGCCGTCCCTCAGTAGGCAGTCCCCAGCCGCCACTATTTATCACGGAGTACTGTGACTGCCTTACACGAGCATGTGTCCCACAACATCACCCGTGCCCTAACCAACGTACTCTTTGGGAAGGTCCACCTCACCATGGTCACATGGACAAGTGCTGGTGGCAAGGGACTCTACATTTCCCTGACCGCACACTGGGGGAATGTTGGGGAGGCTGGGAGTGAGTCGTACCCTGGGATGGCACAGGTGCTACCCACACCCAGGATTGCGGCCCCTACATCCATCAGGGTCTCCGCCAGCAGCTCTGTTACTGTATCCAACCCCCACTTCTCCTCCTCCTTCTCCACTTCCACCTCCAACAGCAGTCAGCCATCAGTCGCTAGCTGGAAGCAGTGTAGCACTGCTGTGAGTAAGCATCAACAGGCCATGCTGAAGCTGATCTGCTTAGGGGACAAACAGCACACTGCCGCAGAGCTGTGGCAGGGTATAAGGGGCTGAGCTGTGGTTCTCACCCCTCAACCTAGAAACAGGCATTGTTGTGTCTGACAATGGCTGTAACTTGGTGGTGGCTTTAAAGCTCGGCAACCTGACACACATTCCATGCCTAGCCCACGTCTTAAACTTAGCGGTTCAGCAGTTTATCAAAAGTACCCCAATTTGCTAGAGCTACTAATGAAGGCTCTCCGCTTGTGTGCTCATTTCCGCAAGTTGTCCACAGCTTCAGCCGGTCTGTCAATGCTGCAGCAGTGCTTGCGGCTTCTAGCTCACCAACTGTTGTGTGACGTGAGGAGTGTGGGTAGTGACGTGCAAGTGGCTGTAGGAGCAAATGTGAGAGCCATAGAGGAGGATGCAAATGCTGATACAAACGAGGAGATGAATGGGGTTGTGGATGCGGTGGAGGTTGAAATGTTGGATGAGGAAGCTTTGATTGAGGATTATGTTGCAGACACAAAAGTGGATGAGAAAGAAAAAGTAAGACAGAGGGACGCTAGGCGTGAGGATATTAGTGAGAAGATGAGAAAGACAAAAGCAAAAATGTATGCAAGTGCAGTTGTGGGTGACTCTTTGCCCAAGGTTTCGGGTGACGGTGACTTGCAACGGCGCCTCCTGGAGGCCCTGAAAAGTGGCAAGTAGACTTCCATAAACAGTAGGGGGAAAGCCGGGTTGACCTGTCTTTCTGGACGGAAAGATATGGGCTTAGGACCTTCTGAGAGCGAAGGAGGGGTGAGACCGTATGGACTCATACTACACTGGGGAGGGGCTGTAGGAATGTAGCCCGTCTCCTTTGGAGAAGTAAGGAACCAGCTCCTTCTAAGAAGGATGTTGTGGAGCTTCTCCTAGGGGCGGGGTTTACCGCGAGTGATATCTTTGCGCTTATACATCCCTACGGCACCTCTATGTTCGATATCAGTTTCCTTAGGACGGAGGGTCTAGAACTTTTCTCGTCTCAATACGAACTGATCAAGAACACCCCGGAGTGGAAGGGTTTTTCTGTCGAGGCCATCACCCGCCAGTCGACTGTGAAGGCAGTGACCGTTTTGACTACTAAAAAGATCGCTGCTCACAATTATGGAGGATGCTTTGAATGTGGCAGATGAGGTAATGGGTGAGGGGATGACACAGGGTGATAGCCAGACCTCCCCCAGTTTGTCTTCTCAGCACGAATTGGGCCATGAAGAGGAGGAGGAGGAGCTGTAGACACTTGCCTCTGCTACAGAGGCTAGTACCCATTAAACTTTAATTCCATCTGTTCAGCGTGGATGGGTAGAAAAGGTAGAAAAGGAGGAGGATGAGGGTATGAAGAGTCATCCTGAAGTTGACATAGACATCTTGCCTGTTGGTATTCTGGCACACACGGCTGACTTCATGTTAGGCTGCCTTTCCCGCGACCCTCGTGTTATACGCATTTTAGGTAACACAGATTACTGGGTGTTCAGCCTTCTTTACCCCCGCTACAAAGAGAACTTCTCATCTCTCAATCCAGTGGTGGAGAGGATGAGTAAAACGGTACACTACCAGAAGGAACTTCTTGACAGATTGCTCCAAAATTTTCCATCTGACAATGCGGCCACCAGAGTCCGTAGGGTTCCTTAGGTAACCGAGGAAGGGAGACAAGGGAAACACACAGTAGTTCCAACAGAGGCAGAACAACACTTTCCAAGGCATGGGACACTTTCATGACACCCTGACAGCAGCCTCACACTGAAGCGAGGCCTAGTGCTACAAGGAGGGAAAAGTTTTGGTAGATGGTGAAGGAATACATTGCAGACTGTGTCAGCGTCCTACATGATCCCTCAGTGCCTTACAACTACTGGGTGGCATGAACTTGCGCTCTACGCCTTGGAAGTGTTGGCCTGCCCTGCCGCCAGAGTATTGTCTGAGCGTGTATTTAGTGCTGCTGGTGGCATTATAACAGATAAGCGTATCCGCTTGTCCACTGACAATGCTGACAGGTTGACTCAGGTAAAAATGAATAAGGCCTGACTTCTCCACTCCACCAGAGGAAAGCTGAACTAATGAGGAACAAAAACGCAATTTAAATATATGCTTTATAAGGTACTCAATCGACAAGATTCAGATGCACCCTTTTCACTGCAAAAAAGGGTATATGTTTGAATCTCCTCCGCCTCCTCTTCCATACAGAATATATATGGCCTCACTACAATGTTTTGTAGGGTTCAGTTAGTAAACTGTTGTTGTGGTGGCTCACCCTCAATCAGCTAAAGTGAGGTGCTTCAAACCAAAAAGAGGGATCACCCACCCTCTGATAAAAAAGTAAATATATATGGCTAGGATTGGTGAGCACTCATACATCCGACATCAAACTGAATTGCATAAAAAACTTGATATTTAATAGAGATCCTAAACAATATACCCCAATGTTAAAATAATAAAACATTTAAAACAATATAAAGACCGCATATATTGGTGCAGAAAGCAAATCTGCAGATTGCTTGAGTCCTTTTCGTGCGGTAGTTGTTGCGGTTTATGTGCGTTTTCTGTACCAACAGGGAACACTAGTATTCCCAACTCTGTTGCAATCTATATGTGAGTAATATTGGTTGCAGGCGATCTTCTTTCCACCCTATAGTATTATATAGGACCACTTAAAGTTCTATGTGGAAAAGTAACCAAAGGAATGATGCGCTGAGGCTATAGCTGTACGCCTCAAGTGTCCCACACTACCAAACAAGATTTTCTATATGTTGACAGTATAGGTAACCAGCATAAGTCTCCACGGAGTTACGTTGAATTGTTTAAACAGATAACTTCTCAGTCTCCAGTGTATATTTCCTCCGAAGAGTCTCCGTTTTGTATTAATATCTCTTACCTCCTTCCCTGTGAATTCGTGCCTCTCAAGTGGCCTGGCGAGGGGCGAGCGGAGCGGATCGTCTGTCGGCGTCTCGCGTCGCACACCTCGAGCCAAACAATGTAAGTTCTCGCGAGAGTATATACGCGATGTCGTCCTTACTGCTGTATGTCCGGACGCTAGGGAATGGAGGTAGTATGATTATCTGTTTCTTCTTATTCGTTTTCCTTTGTTATTCTGATGTTTCGGATCCTTTATTGTATGGCCATACAGTATCCTTTCTTGGAGGGTCTTTAACTCGGGCACATCCACCTTCCTTCCATACGCGTTTCGGGATAATACACTATCCCTTCCTCAGTGGTAAGGTGTTTGCCCGCCATGCCTCCAACTTATAGTCCCTCCAATTAGTCTTAATTAGTAATGTCTGGTTTTCCACACCTCTTTCAATTATAAAGAGTTCATGCGGTTTTCATGTGGTAGTTATTGCGGTTTTTTCTTTTATATGCGTTTTTCTGGGACAATATTCCTTTCACTGCGATACATATTGCTATATATCAAAATTAAAATGTGAGCTTGCTATATGCCAAAATTTGTGCATTATTGAATTGTACATTCTAAACAAAATAGCATCTGGTATATCCTAAAACCTATAGCTAGTCATAATAATTCAAGTAATAAGATATATAATAACTATGGCGGTATACACATCATATGGTATTTATACTGTTATCCTTTTCATCATTCAATTATTCCTCTATGTGGGGAAGGAGTGTTAATAGAAGAATGGTATTGCTACTTTTCCACATAGAACTTTAAGTGGTCCTATATAATACTATAGGGTGGAAAGAAGATCGCCTGCAACCAATATTACTCACATATAGATTGCAACAGAGTTGAAATACTAGTGTTCCCTGTTGGTACAGAAAACGCACATAAACCGCAACAACTACCGCACGAAAAGGACTCAAGCAATCTGCAGATTTGCTTTCTGCACCAATATATGCGGTCTTTATATTGTTTTAAATGTTTTATTGTTTTAACATTGGGGTATATTGTTTAGGATCTCTATTAAATATCAAGTTTTTTATGCAATTCAGTTTGATGTCGGATGTATGAGTGCTCACCAATCCTAGCCATATATATTTACTTTTGTAGGGTTCACTTAGTTTTAGTTTAACTAATGTTTTATATGGTCTGTTCACCTTTAGGCTATCACTCCAATGTTTTATGGGGTTCGCTCACCTTCAGTCCCTCACCTCCAATGTTTTATATGGTCTGTTCACCTGTAGGCCATCACTGCAATGTTTCATGGGGTTCGCTCACCTTCAGGCCCTCACTACAATTTTTTATAGGGTCCGCTTACCTTTAGGCCCTCAACTATAATGTTTTAGAGGGTGACCAGCAGGCCCTTGCTCCAAATGTTTTTGAGGGAAAACAGCAGGCCATCATAATTTTTCAAGGGTGTTTATGATGCTCTCCTTTATGTATAATAAAGGGTGTATTGGAGTTCCAGTTCCTTGTAATTTTTGGCAGCCCTTTCACTTAGTGCATAGGCTTTATGAATGTAGCAGACTAGCAGTGTACCTGAACAATTGTAGAACCATGTGAATGAGGCCCTCCTTTATGTGATATGCAGGCTGTATCGGAGTGCTTCTTCCTTGTAATTTTTAGCAGCATTTGCACTGTATATACAATTGAATATACAGGAAAGAATTGTTTACTAACAATTTTACCTCTAAAAATAACTTTTTCATTTTTTTTGAGGGAGCGGGATTTTGGGAAGGAATTTGTTGCTATGTAAAAGTGGCGGACAACTGGGACAATATGGTTCCCAGCAGCGACATTGGAGTCCAAGATCCACCCAAACATGGTCCCCATGCTGTTCCAGATCCATTTCGGTGGTGTTTCTGTCACTTTCTGACCTTTTCCAATGGACCAGGCACCCTCCTCTCATCCGAGCATTCCATTACACTCGGGTGCTAGGCCGAGCGCACGAATATCGCTATGTGTTCGGACCGAGTACCCGAACACCTGAACACTTTGGTGCTCGCTCATTACTAGTTTCGATCTCAAGAGGAAATCAGAAATTTACCGCTGGCAATCATTCCAAGATTATGATTCCTATACTTGCTTTTTTCTCTGCCTAGGAAAGAGCTGTGTACTCCAACTCTGGGGTATAGGTAGATGTAGTGGGCCTACTTGTACAACAAACTATTGAAGTTTCTATATCAAGAGGAACCCAGAAGTTTACCGCTGGCAATCATTCCAAGAAGAGGATTCCTACACTTGCTTTTTTCTTAGCCTAGGAACGAACTGCATACTTAAAATACGTGGATCTAGTGGGCCTATCTGCACAACAAACTTTTGAGGTTTCTATCTCAAGAGGTACCCAGGAATTTACCGCTGGCAATCTTTCCAAGATTAGGATTCCTATACTTGCTTTTTTTCTCGGCCTAGGAAAGAGATGCGTACTCCAACTCCGTGGTATAGGTAGAACTAGTGGGGCTACAAGCACATCAAACTTTTGAAGTTTATATCTCAAGAGGAACCAAGAAATTTACCGCTGGCTATCATTCCAAGAAGAGGATTCCTATACTTGCTTTTTTCTCGGCCTAGGAAAGAGTTGCATACTCCAACTTCGGGGTATAGGTAGACCTAGTGGGCCTACATGCACAACAAACTTTTGAAGTTTCTATCTTAAGAGGATAGGTATTTGGGCGGTGTATTTTAAACTGCTTTGTGGACCAGGAATACGGCTTTTTCTCCCTAAAACAAAGTAATGCACTATTTCAGTGCTGAAATTTAAAATAAGTATTTGTACGCTGTATGCACAACTGCTTTGTAGACCAGGAATACCGCTTTTTTTCCCAAAAAAAAATACACTGATGCACTATTTCACTGCAAAAATGCAAAATATGCATATGTACGCTGTATGCACAACTGCTTTAGGGACCAAAAACACTGCTTTTTTTCGCCAAAATTCACAAATGCAGTATTTAAAGGCTGAAAATTAAACGTAGGTATTTGTACGCTGTATGCACAACTGCTTTGTGAACCAAGAACACGGCTTTTTTCACAAAGATCGCAAATGCCCTATTTAATGGCTGAAAATTAAACGTAGGCATTATGTACGCTGTATAGACAACTGCTTTGTGAACCAAGAGCACAGCTTTTTCCCCCTAAATCACAGTAATGCACTATTTTAGTGCTGAAATTTAAAATAAGTTTTTGTACGCTGTATGCACAACTGCTTTGTGGACCAAGAACACGGCTTCCTGTTCTTGTTTATTTCTCGGTCTAGGAATAGCTGCGTACTTCAAATCCGGGTATAGGTAGATCTAGTAGGCCTATATGAATAACAACCTTTTGAAGTTTGTATCACAACAGGAGCACACAAATTAACTGCAAAACAGTTCTCCGAGAGAAACACAGAAATTGACCACAAGAAAGCGCTAGCAATCATTCCAAGTAGATGATTCATATACAAGCTTTTTTCTCGCCTAGAAAACAGCTGTATACTTCAAATGTATACTTCAAATGCAATGTGAGGTTTGTCCCCTGCTGACATTTACCCCTTGCTCTGCTGAAGTTGGTGGTGAAGATTTTTCGCTGACCGGTAGAAGAGGAGGATGCGGAGTAGGAGGCAACAGGAGGTAAAGAATAATGCCCTGCGATCTTCGATGATGGAAGGACATGTGCCAAACCGCTATCCGCCTCGGGACCAGCCGCCACTACATTTACTCAGTGTGCAGTTAGGGAGATATAGTGTCCCTGCCCGTGCTTACTGATCCATGTATCTGCGGTTATGTGGACCTTGCCACAGATGGCATTGTGCAGAGCTTATTTGATGTTCTTCTCATTATTTGCATTCAACCACCAAGCTGACAGATGGTTTATCTCAGGTGTCAATTTAACTGCCAATAATCAACAAATAAGTTCACTAACACTAAGGCAGTGCCCGTGTCATAAAAATGCTCTGTCGAGCAAGAAAATCTCATTTTTTTCCCCCAAGATACACTAATGCACTTTTTCACTGCAGAAATGTAAAATAGGTATTTGGGTGTTGTATTTTAAAATGCTTTTGTGGAACACTTTTTTCCCAAAAATTCACAAATGCACTATTTAACGGCTGACGTTTAAACGTAGGTATTTGAACGCTGTACACACAACTGCTTTGTGAACCAGGAATACCACTTTTTCTCCCTAAAACACACTAATGCACTATTTCAGTGCTGAAATTTAAAATAGGTATTTGTACGCTGTATGCACAAAGGCTTTGTGGTCCAGGAATACCGCTTGTTCTCCCTAAAACACACTAATGCACAATTTCAGTGCTGAAATTTAAAATAGGTATTTGAACGCTGTATGCACAAAGGCTTTGTGAGCCAGGATTACCGCTTTTTTCCCAAAAATACATTAATGCACTATTTCACTGCAGAAATATAAAATAGGTATTTGGGCGGTGTATTTTAAACTGCTTTGTGGACAAAGAACACAGCTTTTTCCCCCAAAAACACAGTAATGCGCTATTTCAGTGCTGAAATTTAAAATAGATATTTGTACTCTGTATGCACAACTGCTTTGTCGATCAAGAACATGGCTTTTTTACCCCTAAAACACAGTAATGCACTATTCCAGTGTAATGCCACTGTGCCGCGCACACTCCTGTTTCAGCGGCGGCGTCCTTGCGTTCCATTGTGGAACGTGGAAGTCGCTCGAGTTCATGCTCATGATGCGGCAGCTGCGTTCCACGCAAGAACGCGGAAGTCGCTCTGTACGAACCGCGGCTCCTCCCCACAACCAGGCACTATTTAAGAGAGTCAGAGAGGCAACATGGTGTTCCGAAATTGAGGCTTAAACGCCTGTAACCTCCTGAACCTGCTACCCCGTTGGATGCCACACAAATCCCTGGATCTGCTGCCATCCCTTTGTGCACCAGATGATCCCTGATCTGCAACTCCTCGCTAACCACCTAAACGCAAGTACTGCTTTGGTTGGAGCTTTGCTCAATGCAATACAGCTCCTCATTTTTGCTTGGACTGTTCAGTGCTTAGCGGCAAACCACATTCTGGGATTCCTTAGCAACCAACCACTACTATTTATGTTTTGTCCTGTCAGTATGCAGGCTACGAGTGAATAAGCACTGTTTATAACTGCACCCTTTACTTTGGCTGTAATGATTTGAGTCTCGAACTCGCCGTTTAGATTGCGAGTGACGCCTGAGACACAACCCTCAGTAGCCTCTTTCTGCCAAATACCCTCCGCAGTTGTGATCCAGATGCGGTGTATATCATGTGGGCGTTGACATTCAGTGCTGAAATTTAAAATGTGCACACAGTGTGCAAATACCTATTTTAAATTTCAGCACTGAAATAGTGAGTTGCTGTGTTTTAGGGAAAAAAAGCTGTGTTCTTGGTCGAAAAAGCAGTTGTGCATACAACGTACAAATACCTAACTGCTTTGTGGACCATGAATAGCGCTTTTATTTCCCAAAAATACAGTAATGCACTATTTCAGTGCTGAAATTTAAAATAGGTATTTCTACTTTGTATGCACAACTGCTTTATCGATCAAGAACATGGCTTTTTTCCCCCTAAAACACAGTAATGCACTATTTTAGTGCTGAAATTTAAAATGTGCCTACAGCGTGCAAATACCTATTTTAAATTTCAGCACTGAAATAGTGCATTACTGTGTTTTAGGGGGAAAAAAAGACGTGTTCTTGGTCGACAAAGCAGTTGTGCATACAGTGTACAAATACCTAACTGCTTTGTGGACCATGAATAGCGCTTTTATTTCCCAAAAATACAGTTATGCACTATTTCACTGCAGAAATGTAAAATAGGTATTTGGGCGGTGTATTTTAAACTGCTTAGTTGATCAGGACTACCGCTTTTTTAACCTAAAACACTATACTACACTATTTATAATAGGTATTTGTACGCTGTATGCACAACTGCTTTGTGGATCAGGCATACCGCTTTTTTTCCCCAAAAATACACTGATGCACTATTTCACTGCGGAAATGTAAAGTAGGTATTTGGGCGGTGTTTTTTAAACTGCTTTTTGGACCAGGAATACCGCTTTTTTTCCCCAAAAATACACTGATGCACTATTTCACTGCAGAAATGTAAAGTAGTTATCTGGGCGGTATATTTTAAACTGCTTTGTGGACCAGGAATACCGCTTTTTTTCTCCCTAAAACACAGTAATACACTATTTCAGTGCTGCAATTTAAAACAGGTATTTGTACGCTGTATGAACAACTGCTTTGTGGACCAAGAACACAGCTTTTTTCCCCAAAATTCACAAATGCTCTATTTAACAACAGAAAAGTAGATACGCTGTATGCATAACAGTTTTTTTTAACCAAAAACACAGCTTTTTTCCACAAAATTCACAAATGAACTATTTAACAACTGAAAATTAAACGTACGTATTTGTACGCTGTATGCACAACTGATTTGTGAACTAAGAACACTTTTTTTTGCTACAAAATTCACAAATGCACTTTTTAACGGCTGAAAATAAAATGTAGGTATTTGTATGCACAACTGCTTTGTGAACTAAGAACACGGCTTTTTTCCCTAAAACACACTAATGCACTATTTCAGTGCTGAAATTTAAAAAAGGTATTTGTACTTTGTATGCACAACTGCTTTGTGGACCAAGAACACAGCTTTTTTTTTCCTAAAACACAATAATGAACTATTTCAGTGCTGAAATTTAAAATAGGTATTTTTATGCTATATGCACAAATGCTTTGTGGGCCAGGAATACCGCTTTTTTCCCAAAAATACAATAATGCATTATTTCACTGCAGAAATGTAAAATAGGTATTTGGGTGGTGTATTTTAAACTGCTTTGTGGACAAGGAATACGGCTTTTTCTCCCTAAAACAAAGTAATGCACTATTTCAGTGCTGAAATTTAAAATTGGTATTTGTATGCTGTATGCGCAACTGCTTTGTGGACCAGGAACACAGCTTTTTTTCCACAGAATTGACAAATGCACTATTTAACGGGAGAAATCTAAAATAGGTATTTGGACTCTGGATGTACAACAGCTTTGTGGACCAAGAACACAGCTTTTTCTCCCTAAAACACAGTAGTGCACAATTTCAGTGCTGAAATTTAAAAAAGGGATTTGTACACTGAATGCACAACTGCTTTGTGGATCAGGAATACCGTTTTTTTTTTCCAAAAATTCACTGAGACACTATTTCACTGCAGAAATGTAAAATATGAATTTAGGCGTGTGTACTTTAAACTGCTTTGTGGACCAGGAATGCCGCTTGTTCTCCCTAAAACACAGTAATGCACTATTTCAGTGCTCAAATTTAAAATAGGCATTTGTACGCTGAATGCACAACTGCTTTGTGGACGAGGAATACCGCTTATGTCCCTAAAAATATACTGATTCACAATTTCACTGCAGAAATGTAAAATAGGTATTTGAGCAGGGTATTTAAAACTGCTTTTTGGACCAGGAATACAGCTTTTTCTCCGTAAAACACAGTAATGTACTATTTCAGTGCTGAAATTTAAAGTAGGTATTTGTACACTGTATGCACAACTGCTTTGTGGGCCAGGAATACCGCTTTTTTCCCCAAAAATACAGTGATTCACTAGTTAACTGCAGAAATGTAAAATAGGTATTTGGGCGGTGTATTTTAAACTGCTTTGTGGACCAGAAATACGGCCTTTTGTCCCTAAAACAAAGTAATGCACTATTTCAGTGCTGAAATTGAAAATAAGTATTTGTACGCTGTATGCACAACTGCTTTGGAGACCAGGAATACCGCTTTTTTTCCCCCAAAAATACACTGATGCACTATTTCACTGCAGAAATGCAAAATATGCATATGTACGCTGTATGCACAACTGCTTTGGGGACCAAAAACACAGCTTTTTTCGCCAAAATTCACAAATGCAGTATTTAACGGCTGAAAATTAAACGTAGGCATTATGTACGTTGCATAAACAACTGCTTTGTGAACCAAGAACACAGCTTTTTTCACAAAGATCGCAAATGCCCTATTTAATGGCTGAAAATTAAACGTAGGCATTATGTACGCTGTATAGACAACTGCTTTGTGAACCAAGAGCACAGCTTTTTCCCCCTAAATCACAGTAATGCACTATTTTAGTGCTGAAATTTAAAATAAGTTTTTGTACGCTGTATGCACAACTGCTTTGTGGACCAAGAACACGGCTTTTTTTCACAAAGATCGCAAATGCTCTATTTAACGGCTGAAAATTAAACGTAGGCATTATGTACGCTGTATACACAACTGCTTTGTGAACCAAGAACACAGCTTTTTTTCCCTAAAACACACAAATGCACTATTTCAGTATTGAAATTTAAAATAGTGTGGGGAGTTGCTCTGGTACACAGCGGTGCGGGTGCAGTATAGAAGCAAAGGGAGTCCAGGTAGTGCAGGAAACAGTGTTTTATTTCACACTTGCACAAAAAAAACTCAAAACAGTCACTTAGTGTTACTTCACACACATAGCAAAAACTTGAGGCAAAACAAAAGTGCAAGACGGGATCAAATCACCTGTGTGGTTTAGGTGCGTGTTCACACCCGGCTGTCAGCCCAGCCGCAGGAAAGTCCAGCCTCAGGCTTCCAGGCAGACTGCACGCCTCTTTGCAAGCTCTTGCTTCCAGCCCTGAGAGCTCCACAGAACAGCAGCAGTTTCCAGGTTAAATCACCTCAAATCCTAAGTGTTAGTTCACACCTGGCTGAATGCTCGGCAACACAAAAAGTCCACTGATCGTCTTTACATGGCCTGCTCTCCTGACACACAGGTCTCAGCTTTTCAGCCCAGCACAGGGCTCAGATCCCAAACACAGAGAGAGAGAGCTTTCCATAAACCCAGGTGTCTTTTAAAGGCAGCTAGGTATTAACCCAAAAAAACCCGGACCGGCACCTATAATCCGGTCCAGTATTTGCCCTCACCTGGCTGGAATCAACCCAGCAGCACAGGCTGAGAGAAAAATACCTGTTTTTTACCACCAAACCTCTCACTGTGTCACATACCCCCCCCCCCCTTTGTTCAACCCTGAGGGGGTGAACACACGCCAGACAGTATACCCAGAACCGGGCAATCGCATTTCCCTGTAACTGCCCTGCTCTGTGTTCCACTGAAAATCTAAATTTCTGAAGTCACCCGAACCCTCTGGTGACCCAGGACTTTCCTTCTTTGTCCAGATGGGGACAGGCTGCGGCCAACCCCATGTCACTCTTTCAGAGATGGCATGTCGCCGAGCCACGGGCACCTGGTACGGCTTTAACCAGACTTTTGCCTGGGGCTCAGTGACAATATCACGGTGAGTTATGGAAGGGCATTCAGGGAAATCACAGAACACCTCTGTGTTCCGACTAACAAACTCCTTGGCTCTCTGAGTCTGTTCAGTGGAAAGGCTGCCAGTAATTTTATCTGTGGCAGCCGCTTCCCTGTTAGCAGACAGAGGGACCGGAATCTCTTTCCCTAGATAAACCGGCCGCGGGTTGTTCTCAATATAAGTCTCTCTAACCTGCCAAGGTTTCCGTAAATTTACATGGTAGACCGGCTCCGGCTTTTGCAGTCCTGGCTGATGTACCTTGTAATTTGGGTCTCCAACTTTCTGTGCTATTTTATAGGTCCCCTTCCCCTTAGCGCTGTCCTTACTGTCCACAGGTGGCCCAACAACCAAACCCGGGTCCCTTTGGCTATGGCCCCCAGACACTCGATTGCAGGTCTGGCTTTGGCCTGGCTGAGCCACCTTCCTATGTTTTCTACCTATCCTATTTAGGGGGACTGTCTTCCCCTCACCCACCAGACCTACTGTGGGTCCCTCTGCCTTGGGTTTCTGGGGTTCAAACACCTTACCTGGGCTAGGCCTCACTACTGGAAGTTTTCCTACCTGTCTGGGAACTGTACGTACAATGGCCGGCCACAGGGCTGGGAACAATGGAAAGTCTCTTCCTATTATCACATCATAGGGCATACTCGTGGTTACAGCTACCTCATGGACCTGCCTGCCGGCACACGTGCTTACAGACAACAGAGCAGTGGGGTATTTTTTAAATCTCCATGAATGCTGAAAACCCCGACTCTCCGGCCTGTAAACTCTGTGGGTCGCACCAGGGAAGCCCTCACCAGGGTCACCTGACTCCCCAAGTCCAGCAGAGCTGCCACTGGAGTGTCTCCCACCTCCACCCGACACAAATGTTCCTCATGGATAACCTCTGACACATCGACCCTTCTGGCATACAATGACTGTCGATACCCAAAGTTTACATCCATGGGCTCACCCAGGAGGGGACAGTTGGCCCGTACATGGCCAGGCTCCTGGCACCGCCAGCAGATTATAGAGTCCTGATCCCCAAAGGGCACATCCCGTGCAGACTTTCTCAGCTCAGGCCGCAGGGTCTGGGGAGGGATTTTCTGGGTTTTATTACTCCCTTCCCCAGAGTCCCCCTTAAGTTCCTCAGTAGCCCCATAACGTTCGACCAGGTCCACCATCTCCAGGGCACTAGTAGGAGATGTCTGGCCAACCCAGCGCTGGAGGGGTAGTGGCAATGCCCTCCAGAATTTGTCAGCTACAATACGGTCCAGCATAGCAGTGGGACTAAGTACATCAGGCGGTAACCATTTTTGTAAGAGTTTTAGCAAATTGTAATACTGGGGTCGTGCTGGCTCAGCTGGGTTAAACTCCCACTGATGTACCCGCTGGGCCCTGACCAACACATTCACCCCCAGTCTCGCCAGGATCTCACCCTTAACCACAGAGTAGTCTGCTGCTTGGTCGTCCGGTAAATCAAAGTAAACCTGTTGGGGTCCTGACGCCAGAAACGGAGCGATGACCTCTGCCCACTAGTCTCGGGGTAGTCTCTCTCTCACGGCCACCTTTTCGAACATCGCCAAGTAGGTTTCAACATTATCTGTCGGAGTCATCTTGGGAACGGCGGTGCGGACTGCTTTCCGGGCATTGTGCACTCCCTGAGGCATCCCTGACTTTTCTAGCACCATTACATGTTGCAGCAGCCGCTGGTTCGTGTCCTGCTGTCGCTGATTAGCCTCTAGCAGCTGTGTGACTGCCTCTTTATGTCTTTTTTGCTGTTGTGCGATGGCCTGCTGTGGGACAAGTAAGGCTTCTTCATGTCTCTTTTGCTGTTGTGCGATGGCCTGCTGTTGGACATCCATGGCCTGCTGTTGCTTTAAGTTGGCCTGGACAAGCTGCTTTATAATCTCCTCCATCTTGTCCTGTGTTGGTTGCAGCTTGGCAGGCTTAATCCAGGACATACAACAGTGCCCAAAAAAAAATGCTACAAAAAGTTTTGGCTTCCCGCCAGCCTCACTGCAATTGCCCGCATCCTCCACCAAATGTGGGGAGTTGCTCTGGTAGACAGCGGTGCGGGTGCAGTATAGAGGCAAAGGGAGTCCAGGTAGTGCAGGAAACAGTGTTTTATTTCACACTTGCACAAACAAAACTCAAAACAGTCACTTAGTGTTACTTCACACACATAGCAAAAACTTGAGGCAAAACAAAAGTGCAAGACGGGATCAAATCACCTGTGTGGTTTAGGTGTGTGTTCACACCTGGCTGTCAGCCCAGCCGCAGGAAAGTCCAACCTCAGGCTTCCAGGCAGACTGCACGCCTCTTTGCAAGCTCTTGCTTCCAGCCCTGAGAGCTCCACAGAACAGCAGCAGTTTCCAGGTTAAATCACCTCAAATCCTAGGTGTTAGTTCACACCTGGCTGAATGCTCGGCAACACAAAAAATCCACTGACCGTCTTTACATGGCCTGCTCTCCTGACACACAGGTCTCAGCTTTTCAGCCCAGCACAGGGCTCAGATCCCAAACACAGAGAGAGAGAGCTTTGCATAAACCCAGCTGTCTTTTAAAGGCAGCTAGGTATTAACCCAAAAAAAACCGGACCGGCACCTATAATCCGGTCCAGTATTTGCCCTCACCTGGCTGCAATCAACCCAGCAGCACAGGCTGAGAGGAAAATACCTGTTTTTACCACCAAACATCTCACTGTGTCACAATAGGTATTTCTACACTGTATGCACAACTGTTTTATCGATCAAGAACATGGCTTTTTTCCCCTAAAACACAGTAATGCACTATTTTAGTGCTGAAATTTAAAATGTGCATACTGCGTACAAATACCTAACTGCTTTGAGGACCATGAATAGCGCTTTTATTTCCCCAAAATACACTGATGCACTATTTCACTACAGAAATGTAAAATAGGTATTTGGGCCATGTATTTTAAACTGGTTTGTGGACCAGGAATGCCGCTTGTTCTCCCTAAAACACAGTAATGCACTATTTCAGTGCTCAAATTTAAAATAGGCATTTGTACGCTGAATGCACAACTGCTTTGTGGACGAGGAATAATGCTTATGTCCCTAAAAATATACTGATGCACAATTTCACTGCAGAAATGTAAAATAGGTATTTGAGCAGGGTATTTAAAACTGCTTTTTGGACCAGAAATACAGCTTTTTCTCCCTAAAACACAGTAATGTAACTATTTCAGTGCAGAAATTTAAAATAGGTATTTGAGCGCTGTATGTACAACTGCTTTGTGGGCCAGGAATACCGCTTTTTTCCCCAAAAATATACTAATGCACTTTTTCACTGCATAAATGTAAAATATGTATTTGGAAGGTGGATTTTAAACTGCTTTGTGGACCAGGAATACCGCTTGTACTCCCTAAAACACAGTAATGCACTATTTTAGTGCAGAAATTTAAAAAAGATATTTGTTCGCTGAATGCACAACTGCTTTGTGCGCCAGGAATACCGCTGTTTTTCCCAAAAAATGCAGTGATTCACTAGTTCACTGCAGAAATGTAAAATAGGTATTTGGGCGGTGTATTTTAAACTGCTTTGTGGACCAGGAATACCGCTTTTTCTCCCTAAAACACAGTAATGCACTATTTCAGTGCTGAAATGTAAAAAAGGGATTTGTACACTGAAGGTCCAACTGCTTTGTGGATCAGGAATACCGCTTTTTTTTTTCCCCAAAAATTCACTGATGCACTATTTCACTGCAGAAATGTGAAATATGTATTGGGGCTGTGCATTTTAAACTGCTTTGTAGACCAGGCATACCGCTTGTTCTCCCTAAAACACAGTAATGCACTATTTCAGTGCAGAAATTTAAAATAGGTATTTGTACGCTGTTTGCACAACTGCTTTGTGGTCCCGTAATACCACATTTTTTCCCCAAAAATACACTGATACACTATTTCACTGCAGAAATGTAAAAGATGTATTTGGGCGGTGTATTTTAAACTGCTTTTTGGACTAGGAATACCCATTTTTCTCCCTAGAACACAGTAATGCACTATTTCAGTGCTGAAATTTAAAATAGGTATTTGCAAACTGAATGCACAACTGCTTTGTGGATCAGGAATACTGTTTTTTTTCCAAAAGTTCACTGATGCACTATTTCATTGCAGAAATGTAAAATATGTATTTGGGCGTGAGTACTTTAAACTGCTTTGAGGACCAGGAATGCCCCTTGTTATCCCTAAAACACAGTAATGCACTATTTCAGTGCTCAAATTTAAAATAGGTATTTGTACGCTGAATGCACAACTGCTTTGTGGACCTGGAATACCGCTTATTTCCCCAAAAATACACTGATGCACTATGTCACTCCAGAAATGTAAAATATGTATTTGGGCTGTGTATTTTAAACTGCTTTGTGGACCAGATGCACTATGTCACTCCAGAAATGTAAAATATGTATTTGGGCTGTGTATTTTAAACTGCTTTGTGGACCAGGAATACCGCTTGTTCTCCCTAAAACACAGTAATGCACTATTTCAGTGCAGAAATTTAAAATAGGTATTTGTTTGCTGTATGCACAACTGCTTTGTGGGCCAGATATAACGCTTATTTTTCCCCAAAAATACAGTGATTCACTAGTTTACTGCAGAGATGTAAAATAGGTATTTGAGCGCTGTATTTTAAACTGTTTTGTGGACCAGGAATACCGCTTTTTCTCCCAAAAACACATTAATGCACTATTTCAGTGCAGCAATTTAAAAAAGGGATTTGTTCGCTGAATGCACAACTGCTTTGTGGGCCAGGAATACCGCTGTTTTTTCCCAAAAATGCAGTGATTCACTAGTTCACTGCAGAAATGTAAAATAGGTATTTGGATGGTGTATTTTAAACTACTTTTTGAACGAGGAATACCGTTTTTTCTCCCTAAAATACAGTAATGCACTATTTCAGTGCTGAAATTTAAAATAGGTATTTGTACGCTTTATGTGCAACTGCTTTGTGGACCAGGAATACCCCAAAAAGAAACAGATGCACTATTTCACTGCAGAAATGTAAAATAGGTATTTGGGCAGTGTATTTTAAACTGCTTTGTGGACCAGGAATTCCGCTTTTGCCCCAAAAATAAACTGATGCACTATTTCACTGCAGAAATGTAAAATAGGTATTTGGGTGGTGTATTTTAAACTGCTTTTTGGACCAGGAATACCCATTTTTCTCCCAAAAACACAGTATTGCACTATTTCAGTGCTGAAATTTAAAATAGGTATCTGTACAGTGAATGCACAACTGCATTGTGGATCAAGAATACGTTTGTTTTTTTTCAAAAAATTCACTGATGCACTATTTCATTGCAGAAATGTAAAATATGTATTTGGGCGTGTGTACTTTAAACTGCTTTGTGGACCAGGAATGCCTCTTGTTCTCCCTAAAATGCAATAATGCACTATTTCAGTGCTCAAATTTAAAATATGTATTTGTACACTGAATGCACAACTGCTTAGTGGATCAGGAATACCGCTTTTTCCCCCAAAAATTCACTGATGCACTATTTCACTGCAGAAATTAAAATACACAGCCCAAATACATATTTTAAATTTCTGCAGTGAAATAGTGCATCAGTGAATTTTTGGGAAAAAAAGCGGTACTCCTGATCCACAAAGCAGTTGTGCATTCAGCGTACACATACCTATTTTAAATTTCAGCACTGAAATAGTGCATTATGATGTTTTAGGGAGAAAAGGCGGCATTCCTGGTCCATAAAACAGTTGAGAATAAACCGCCCAAATACCTATTTTACATCTCTGCAGTGAACTAGTGAATCACTGTATTTTTGGGAAAAAAGCGGTATTCCTGGTCCACAAAGCAATTGTGCATACAGCGAACAAATACCTATTTTAAATTTCTGCACTGAAATAGTGCATTACTGTGTTTTAGGGAGAAAAAGCGGTATTCCTGGTCCACAAAGCAGTTTAAAATACACAGCCCAAATACATATTTTAAAACTGCTTTGTGGACCAGGAATACCGCTTTTTCTCCCTAAAACACAGTAATGCACTATTTCAGTGCAGAAATTTAAAATAGGTATTTGTACGCTGAATGCACAACTGCTTCGTGGACGAGGAATACCGCTTATTTCCCCAAAAAATACACTGATGCACTATTTCATTGCAGAAATGTAAAATATGTATTTGGGCGTGTTTACTTTAAACTGCTTTGTGGACCAGGAATGCCTCTTGTTCTCCCTAAAATGCAGTAATGCACTATTTCAGTGCTCAAATTTAAAATAGGTATTTGTACACTGAATGCACAACTGCTTTGTGGATCAGGAATACTGTTTTTTTTCCAAAAGTTCACTGATGCACTATTTCATTGCAGAAATGTAAAATATGTATTTGGGCGTGAGTACTTTAAACTGCTTTGAGGACCAGGAATGCCCCTTGTTATCCCTAAAACACAGTAATGCACTATTTCAGTGCTCAAATTTAAAATAGGTATTTGTACGCTGAATGCACAACTGCTTTGTGGACCTGGAATACCGCTTATTTCCCCAAAAATACACTGATGCACTATGTCACTGCAAAAATGAAAAATATGTATTTGGGCTGTGTATTTTAAACTGCTTTGTGGACCAGGAATACCGCTTGTTCTCCCTAAAACACAGTAATGCACTATTTCAGTGCAGAAATTTAAAATAGGTATTTGTTTGGTGTATGCACAACTGCTTTGTGGGCCAGATATAACGCTTATTTTTCCCCAAAAAAATACAGTGATTCACTAGTTTACTGCAGAGATGTAAAATAGGTATTTGAGCGCTGTATTTTAAACTGTTTTGTGGACCTAGAATACCGCTTTTTCTAATACTGCTTTTTCTCCCTAAAACACATTAATGCACTATTTCAGTGCAGCAATTTAAAAAAGGGATTTGTTCGCTGAATGCACAACTGCTTTGTGTATCAGGAGTACCTCTTTTTTTCCTCCAAAATACACTGATGCACTATTTTACTGTAGATATGTAAAATAGGTATTTGGACGCTGTATGTACAACTGCTTTGTGGATTAGGAATACCGCTTTTTTTCCCAAAAATACAGTGATTCACTGTTTCACTGCAGAAATGTAAAATAGGTATTTGGGCGGTTTATTTCAACAGTTTTGTGGACCAAACAGAAAAATACCAATAGTTGAATATGTGTGTTTCTAAACAAATGCACACCAAATATACAATTACACATATATAATGTCACATCATTCTTTATTGTTTAAAAAACATATTATAATAAACACACAGAACACAAATCATGTAGTGGTAGCAGTGCAGGAGAATATTGTGAGAAGCAGAACCCCTCCCTCCCACAGGACTCCCACAGTAGATAAAAGCCCTCACTCCGATACCAGCAAATGAGCGTCAAAAAGAGCTGTGTAATACACATGAAACAGATGATTGATATGTACTCAGCAATTTTGTTACATTAGAGCACAAAACCATACTCTCATGCATATACAATGCTGGTCATACACACGGTATATGGAGTCACCAAGGGTGCACTCTCTAATACATGTATCCAACCGCACTGCATGTCATGAGCAACCTAAATCCTGCACAAACTACAGGTAAGTTAGCGGTATGAAAAGGGCATTTACCCACCAGGAGCACAGAGGTAGAGAGGATACCAACCCGAAGCGCGTTTCGCCTTGCTTCTTTAGGGGGCCTTTGTCCACTCTAACCAACAGTCATATATACCCATCCTCCCAGTCATGTGATCTAATAATCTGAAAAGGGCCCTCATTGTTCGCACCTGATTAGAGATGGAAAAAGCCATGTCCTAACATTGGATCCCGTTCAAAACATTGCAATGTCTCACCCATGACGTCACAGGGAAGAGCGTATCAGATCCACATCAGAAGATCTTGTGAAATCTTGAGCGCATCACGTAACTAATCGTCACATGACATTATCCCCAACACTAAGTTCCGCCTCCCGAAGCCCTCTCCGCCACCTTGGATAGGGGCAACGTTGCCCTCTACAGCAGACAATTAACAGTAATGTGCTCAAACCTCGTCAGAGTAGAAAACAGTAAGATGTAACCAAAGATGGAGGGGAGAGGAACAGGGTGGGGGGGAGGGTAAGAGGGGGAGGGGGGAAGGGAACAAGGGGAATGAGGAAAAAAGGGGAATGAGGAAAAAAGGGGGAGGAAGGGAGGGGGAAAAACCTCTAAAAGGAAACCTCTAAAACGAGAGAGAGAACATGCCTACCCTCAATAGTGGAAGATAGCATTAATAATATCATGATTAGAGATGAGCGAACAGCTGGATGTTCGGGTTCGAGAAGTTCGGCCGAACTTCCCGAAAATGTTCAGGTTCGGGATCTGAACTCGACCCGAACTTTATCCCGAACCCCATTGAAGTCAATGGGGACCCGAACTTTTAGGCACTAAAAAGGCTGTAAAATAGTCCAGGAAAGGGCTAGAGGGCTGCAAAAGGCAGCAAAATGTAGGTAAGTGCCCTGCAAACAAATGTGGATAGGGAAATGAATTAAAACAAAATAAAATAAATAAAAATTAACCAATGTCAATTGGAGAGAGGTCCCATACCACTGGAGAAGGCCACTTTCAGTTATTTCGGCCCAGCACCCAGACCGAGGAGAGAGGTCCCACAGCAAGGAATATGGCGTCATATGACCCACCACTGGAGAAGGCCACTTTCAGTTATTTAGGCCCAGCACCCAGACAGAGGAGAGAGGTCCCACAGCAAGGAATCATGCGTCATATCACCCACCACTGGAGAACGCCACTTTCAGTTATTTCGGCCCCAGTACCCAGACAGAGGCGAGAGGACCCACAGCAAGGAATAAGGCGTCATATGACCCACCACTGGAGAAGGCCACTTTCAGTTATTTCGGCCCCAGCACCCAGACAGAGGAGAGAGGTCCCACAGCAAGGAATCATGCGTCATATCACCCATCACTGGAGAAGGCGACTTTCAGTTATTTCGGCCCCAGCACCCAGACAGAGGAGAGAGGTCCCACAGCAAGGAATAAAGCGTTATATCACCCACCACTGGAGAACGCCACTTTCAGTTATTTCGTTCCCAGCAACCAGACATGGGGAGAGAGGTCCCACAGCAAGGAATAAGGCGTTATATCAACCACCACTGGAGAATGCCACTTTCAGTTATTTCGGCCCCAGCACCCAGACAGAGGAGAGAGGTCCCACAGCAAGGAATCATGCGTTATATCACCCACCACTGGAGAAGGCCACGTTCAGTTATTTCGGCCCCAGCACCCAGACAGAGGCGAGAGGACCCACAGCATGAATAAAGCGTCATATGACCCACCACTGGAGAAGGCCACTTTCAGTTATTTAGGCCCAGCACCCAGACAGAGGAGAGAGGTCCCACAGCAAGGAATCATGCGTCATATCACCCACCACTGGAGAAGGCCACTTTCAGTTATTTCAGCCCCAGCACCCAGACAGAGGAGAGAGGTCCCACAGCAAGGAATCATGTGTCATATCACCCACCACTGGAGAAGGCCACTTTCAGTTATTTCGGCCCCAGCACCCAGACAGAGGAGAGAGGTCCCGCAGCAAGGAATAAGGCGTTATATCACCCACCACTGGAGAAGGCCACTTTCAGTTATTTCGGATCCACTGTCGGCCACCCAATTGACTAGCGCCTGTACCTGCTCAGGCCTTACCATCCTTAGAACGGCATTGGGCCCCACAAAATATCGCCAAATAAATTCTGGCGTGTACTGGAACCTAAGGTAGTTGGTTCACTAGGACGTGTGGCTGCGGCAGAATGGCCACGTCCTCTCCCAGCACCAGAGGGTCCACTAACACCACCACGACCGCGTCCGCGTCCCTTGCTATATGTTTTCCTCATTGTTACCGTTCACCAAGCACCACAATAAGAAAAAAAATATTTGGCCCAATGTATTGATTTCAAATTCAGGCCTTTTTTTACAGGCACCTAACACTATCTGCCTATTTATTTATGTTCAGTATTACACTAATCCAGGCACATCAGTAACCACCGATTTAGGGGAATATCTATTGTAGGCAGGGCCGGTGCAAGGATTTTTGCCGCCCTAGGCAAAAGAAAAGTTTGCCGCCCCCCCCCGCCATGTGACATTACAATGCCCCACCCATATGATCTGCCATATTAAAGGGGTTCTGCAGTTTATTTTAACTGATCGGCAGGGGTCCCCTGCCAATCAGCTGTTTCAGAAGGCAGCGGCGCTGGCAGTAGCGCCTCAGCCTTCTCGCAGTGACTAGTTTCATTGGCCTGGGCGGGACTAAGCTTCATTCAAGTGAACAGAGCTTAACTCCGCCAAGGCCAGTGATACTAGTCGTGACGTCACTGCGCCTGCGTTAAACAGCAAGAAGGCCGAGGTGCTACTGCATACATAGGATAGATCATCAGTTCAAATAAACTGCAGAACCCCTTTATCTAATGCCAGTTCTCTCCCCCGCTTGTCATTCTCTCCCCCCTTTTGTCATTATCTCCCCCCTCTTGTCATTCTCTCCCCCCCCTTGTCATTCTTCACCCCCCCTCCTTTGTCATTCTTCCTCCCCCCTTGTCATTCCTCCCCCCCTTGTCATTCTTCCTCCCCCCCTTGTCATTCTTCCCCCCCCCTTGTCATTCTCCCCCCTCTTGTCATTCTTCTTCCCCCCCTTGTTATTCTCCCCCCCTCTTGTCATTCTTCCTTCCCCCCTCTTGTCATTCTCTCCCCCCTTGTCATTCTTCACCCCTCCCCTCCTTTGTCATTCTCCCCCGCCCTTGTCATTCTCCCCCCTCTTGTCATTCTTCTCCCCCCTTGTCATTCTCCCCCCTCTTGTCATTCTCCCCCCTTTGTCATTCTTCTTCCCCCACTCTTGTCATTCTCCCCTCCCCCAGTGTGGCGGCCGAGCTCTTTATGGTCCAGGGGTACAGGAGCTTTAGTTTCCTGTACCCTGACGGACTGACAGGAAGTGCACACTGTGTGCGCACTTCATGTCAGTCGGGCCGGGTACAGGAGACTCATGCTCCTGTACCCACGGTCATAAAGAGCTCGGCCGCACTACAATGGACTGACAGGAGGGAGCGCTGATCGCTTCCCTCCTGTCAGCTCCTCTCCTCTTGCTGAGCCCGGGCGGTGCGCCCTCATGGACGCGCCAGCCCGGGCAGTGCTGCAGCCATCTGAGGCTCAATTCAGAGCGCTCGGGCGGCTGCAGCATGAGGCAGGGCCGGCACTCCTAGCAGCGCCCCTTGCCAAGGGGCGCTCTACGCGGCGGCCTAGTCCGCTTATAGGACGCGCCGGCCCTGATTGTAGGGCTAGTATTTAGGCCCTGGATGAAAGGTATCCTTTTATGGACAAATTTACACTTGGAGATGCACAGTAGCGTGAGAAAAAATATGTAGGATTATGCCTTCAGCAATTGTATTTTAACACTTTGTGTAATATACCCTTTAACGGACAGAAATACTATGGGAGATGCACGGTAGCGTGTGAAGTTAATGAGGATGAACCTCTCAGCACTTGTCTATACACCTTGAGTGTAATATACCTTTTTACGGACAGATTAACACTTGGCCTGCAACAGCTGGGACACCAGATTCCGGGTATTGCTATTTTGGCAATTGAATTTCACCCCAGAACAAAATATATGTTTTGACGGACACTATTATACTTTGCCAGCCACAGCTGAAACCACAGAATTATGGTATTGCTATTTTGGCAATTGAATTTCACCCCAGAACAAAATATACCCTTTTACGGACAGATTAACACTTGGCCTGCAACAGCTGGGACCCCAGATTCAGGATATTGCTATTTTGGCAATTGAATTTCACCCCAGAACAAAATATACCCTTTTACGGACAGGTTAACACTTGGCCTGCAACAGAATTAAATTTCACCCCAGAACACAATATATGTTTTGGCGAACACTATTATAGTTTGCCAGCCAGTGCTGGGACACCAGATTTAGGGGATTGCTATTTTGGCAAGTGAATTTCACCCCAGAACAAAATATATGTTTTGGCGGACACTATTATAGTTTGCCAGCCAGTGCTGAGACACCAGATTTATGGTATTGCTATTTTGGCAAGTGAATTTCACCCCAGAACAAAATATATGTTTTGGCGGACACTATTATAGTTTGCCAGCCAGTGCTGGGACACCAGATTTAGGGGATTACTATTTTGGCAATTGAATTTCACCCCAGAACAAAATATATGTTTTGGCGGACACTATTATAGTTTGCCAGCCAGTGCTGGGACACCAGATTTAGGGGATTACTATTTTGGCAAGTGAATTTCACCCCAGAACAAAATATATGTTTTGGCGGACACTATTATAGTTTGCCAGCCAGTGCTGAGACACCAAATTTATGGTATTGCTATTTTGGCAATTGAATTTCACCTCAGAACAAAATATATGTTTTGGCGAACACTATTATAGTTTGCCAGCCAGTGCTGGGACACCAGATTTAGGGGATTGCTATTTTGGCAATTGAATTTCACCACAGAAAATAATCTATCTCTTGCCAGACAGCAGACAGTATTATACTTGGCTAGCCAAAGCTGGAACACCAGATTTAGGGGATTGGTATTTTGGCAATTGTATTTAACCCCTTAATAAAATATAGAAATTGCTATCCTGAGTTTCTAGGGGTGACAATTAGCACAGCCAAGCCCCTGATGTGGGATATAGCAAAAAAAAAAATAGTATTGATGGATTGATGGACTTGGTTGCAGCTTGTTCTGGTGCACCACAAGTCACAAAATGCCCGCCGATCACCCCAGAAACAAAGTGACAGAAAAACGCTCTGTGCAGCCTAAAACCCAATGAGCAAGTAACTAGCAGAAGTTGAATCATTCACAGCTGTAGATCGATCACTTCATTAGGTGCTTTTGCTGACTTTTTCCTGCCTAATCTCGCCCTCACAGCAGCTGCGTCCTCTCCCTACACTAATCAGAGCAGTGTGACGTGCAGCGCTACGTTACTCCAGCTTAAATAGAGGCTGGGTCACATGCTGCACTTGGCCAATCACAGCCATGCCATTAGTAGGCATGGCTGTGATGGGCTCTTAAAGCAAGAAGTAAAACGCTAGCTGATTGGCTGCTGTGCAGCCCTTCAGAAAGTGGGAAGAAATCGCCGAACAACGAACCCGAACCGAACTTTTTTGAAATTCTCGAACTGTTCGCTCAACACTAATCAGGATCTTAATAAAGTGCAATGTGCAAATTCAAAATACAGTACTACTGTTTATACTCACTAATGCAAATATTGGGCCAATGGATGAAACTACTGTATGGATTGAATGAGTAAATCCTTTTAAATTGCAACACTGAAAACTGTGTGCCTCAATTTTACTACATGTATAGTGGCTGCTTGCAGCCCTTGACTGGCACCATAACCTGCTAGAGTGCGATTCTCCATTTTCTCAAAAATGGATGTGGATTAAACACACACACAGATGTGGCAAAAATTAGTTAAATTTCCCCCAAATACATAGTTTGCGGATGGGGTACAGTATATGTCACGATGTGGATTAAATGCACACAGAGATGTGGAACAAATTATTTCAAATTCCCCCCAAAAAAGAGTTTGCAGATGGAGCTCAGTATACTGTAGTAATCATAGACCGGACATTTCGGTCACATTAGACCTTCATCTGCGGTCACATTTTTTATCTGTTCTGACGATTTTAAAGGCTTGAGGGGAGCTGGATCCACCACCCCACAAGCCTATATTTTTTTTGAAAACTGTGTGCCTCAATTTTCCCACACATAATCCACATCCATGACATATACTGTACTCCATCCGCAACCTCTGGTTTTTGTGGAAATTGAGATAATTTGTGCCACATCTGTGTTTGCGTTTAATCCACATCTGTGACCTATACGTTATTCCATTCCCAAACTCTGCTTTTTGGGGATATTAAAATAATTTTTGCCACGTGTGTGTGTGTTTAATTCACATCCGTGACCTATACTGTATTCCATCCGCAAATTGTGTTTTGGGGAAATTGAAATAATTTGTCCCACATCTGTGTGTGCGTTTATTCCAAATCCATCACATTTACTGTACTCCATCCGCAAACAATGTATTTTGGGGAAATTTAACTAATTTGTGGTTCATCTGTGTGTGCGTTTAATTCACATAAATGACATATACTGTACTCCATCCGAAAACTCAGGTTTTTTTGGGAAATATCTCTAATTTGTGCCACATCTGTGTGTGCGTTAAATCCACATCCATGACATATACTGTACGCCATCCGCAAACTCTATTTTTTGGGGAAATTGAAATAATTTGTACCACATCTGTGTGTGCGTTTAATCTAGATCCGTGACATATACTGTACTCCATCTGCAAACTATAAATCTGGGGGAAATTGAAATAATTTGTGCCACATCTGTGTGTGTGTTTAATCCACATCCGTGACCTATATTGTATTCCATCCGCAAATTATGTGTTTTGGGGAAATTGAAATAATTTGTGCCACATCTGTGTGTGCGTTTAATCCACATCCATGACATATGCTGTACTCCATCCGAAAACTCTGTTTTTTGGAGAAATTAAATAAATTTGTGCCACATCTGTGCGTGCGTTTAATATAGATCCGTGACATATACTGTACTCCATCTGCAAACTAAAAATTTGGGGAAAATTGAAATAATTTGTGCCACATCTGTGTGTGTGTTTAATCCACATCCGCGACCTATACTGAATTCTATCCGCAAATTATGTTTTTTGGGGAAATTTAACTAATTTGTGCAACATCTGTGTGTGCATTTAATCCACATACATGACATATACTGTACTCCATCTGCAAACTATAAATTTGGGGGAAATTAATATAATTTGTGCCACATCTGTGTTTGCGTTTAATCCATATCCATGACCTATACTGTATTCCATACGCAAACGATGTTTTTTGGGGAAATTGAAATAATTTCTGCCATATCTTTGTGCTTTTAATCCACATCCATCACATTTACTGTACTCCATCCGCAAACTAAATTTTTTGGGGAATATTTTACTAATTTGTGCAACATCTTTGTGTGCGTTTAATCTAGATCCGTGACATATACTGTACTCCATCCACAAACTATAAATTTGTAGCAAATTGAAATAATTTGTGCCACCTCTGTGTGTGCATTTAATCTAGATCCATGACATCTACTGTACTCCATCTGCAAACTATAAATTTGGGGTAAATTGAAATAATTTATGCCACATCTGTGTGTGTGTTTAATCCACATCCATGACATATACTGTACTCCATCCGAAAATTCAGTTTTTTGGGGAAATTTAACTAAATTGTGCCACATCTGTGTGTGCGTTTAATCCACATCTATGACATATAGTGTACTCCATCCGAAAACTCTGTGTTTTGGGGAAATTGAAATAATTTGTCCCACATCTGTGTGTGCGTTTATTCCACATCCATCACATTTACTGCACTCCATCTGCAAACAATGTTTTTGGGGGAAATTTAACTAATTTGTGCCACATCTGTGTGAGCGTTTAATTCACATCCATGACATATACTGTACTCCATCCGAAAACTCAGGTTTTTTTGTGAAATATCTCTAATTTGTGTCACATCTGTGTGTGCGTTAAATCCACATCCATGACATATACTGTACTCCATCCGCAAACTCTATTTTTTGGGGAAATTGAAATAATTTGTGCCACATCTGTGTGTGCGTTTAATCTAGATCCGTGACATATACTGTACTCCATCTGCAAACTATAAATTTGGGGGAAATTGAAATAATTTGTGCCATATCTTTTTGTGCTTTTAATCCATATCAATAACATTTACTGTACTCCATCCGAAAACTCTGTTTTTTGGGGAAATTTAAATAATTTGTGCCACAACGGTGTGTGTGTTTAATCCACATCCATGACATATACTGTACTCCATCTGCAAACTATAAATTTGGAGGAAATTGAAATAATTTGTCACATCTGCCACATCTGTGTGTGCGTTTAATATAGATCCGTGACATATACTGTACTCCATCTGCAAACTATAAATTTGGGGAAAATTAATATAATTTGTGCCACATCTGTGTTTGCGTTTAATCCATATCCGTGACCTATCCTGTATTCCATCCGCAAACTATGTTTTTTGGGGAAATTGAAATAATTTGTGCCACATCTGTGTGTGCGTTTAATCTATATCCGTGATATATACTGTATTCCATCCGCAAACTATGTTTTTTGGGAAATTGAAATAATTTGTGCCACATCTGTCTGTGCCTTTAATCCACATCCATGACATATACTGTACTTCATCCGAAAAAACTGTTTATTGGAAAAATTGAAATAATTTGTGCCATAAATGTGTGTGCGTTTAACCTAGATCTGTGACATATACTGTACTCCATCTGCAAACTATAAATTTGGGGGAAATTGAAATAATTTGTGCCACATCTGTGTGTGTGTTTAACCACTTAAGCCCCCCTAGTTTAAACACCCTTAATGACCAGGCCACTTTCTACAAATCCGCACTACACTACTTTCACCGTTTATTGCTCCGTCATGCAACTTACCACCCAAATGAATTTTACCTCCTTTTCTTCTCACTAATAGAGCTTTCATTTGGTGGTATTTCATTGTTGCTGACATTTTTACTTTTTTTGCCATTAATACAAATTTAACGACATTTTTGCAAATAAATGACATTTTTCACTTTCTGTTGTAAAATTTTTCAAAAAAAAATACATTTCTATATAAATTTTTCTCTAAATTTATTGTTCTACATGTCTTTGATAAAAAAAAAGTCCAAAAAGTGTATATTTATTGGTTTGGGTAAAAGTTATAGCGTTTACAAACTATGGTGCAAAAAAGTGAATTTCGGCATTTTGAAGCAGCTCTGACTTTCTGAGCACCTGTCATGTTTCTTCAGGTGCTAGAATGTCAGGATAGTATAAATACCCCCCAAATCACACCATTTTAGAAAGAAGACACCCCAAAGTATTCGCGGAGGGGCATGGTGAGTTCATGTATCATTTCATTTTTTTTCACAAGTTAGCGGAAAATGAAACTTTCTGAGAAAAAAAAAAAAAAAAGTTACAATTTCTGCTAACTTCTGGCAAAAAAAAGAAATCTCAGACGGACTCACTATGCCCCTCAGTGAATACCTTGGGGTGTCTACTTTCCGAAAGGGGTCATTTGTGGGGTGTGTTTACTGTTCTGGCATTTTGGGCGGGGCTAAATTGTGAGCCGCCATGTAAAACCTAAAGGTACTCGTTGGAATTTGGGCCCTTTGTGCACCCAGGCTGCAAAAAGTGTCACTTATGTAGTATCGCCGTACTCAGGAGAAGTAGGGCAATGTGTTTTGGGGTGTATTTTTACATATACCCATGTTGGGTGAGAGAAATATCTCTGTAAACTGACAACTTTGTATAAAATTTTTTAAAAGTTGTCGTTTACAGAGATATTTTTCACACACAGTATAGGTATAGATAAAAATACACCCCAAAGCACATTGCCCTACTTCTCCTGAGTACGGTGATACCACATGTGTGACACTTTTTTGCAGCCTGGGGGCGCAAAGGGGCCCTAAAACCAATGAGTACCTTTAGGATTTCACAGGGCATTTTTACGCATTTGGATTCCAGACTTCTTCTCACGCTTTAGGGGCCCCTAAAATGCCAGGACAGTATAAATACCCCACATGTGACCCCATTTTGGAAAGAAGACACCCCAAGGTATTCCGTGAGGGGTATGGTGAGTTCATGTAAAATTTTATTTTTGTCACAAGTTAGTGGAATATGAGACTTTGTAAAAACAAAATAAAAAAAAATATATATCAATTTCCGCTAACTTGTGCCAAAAATAAAAATTCTGTGAACTCGCCATGCCCCTCACGGAATACCTTGGGGTGTCTTCTTTCCAAAATGGGGTCACATGTGGGGTATTTATACTGCCCTGGCATTTTAGGGGCCCCTAAAGCGTGAGAATCCAAATGCGTAAAAATGGCCTGTGAAATCCTAAAGGTACTCATTGGTTTTAGGGCCCTTTGCGCACTTGGCTGCAAAAAGTGCCACTCATGTGGTATCGCCGAACTCAGGAGAAGTAGGGCAATGTGTTTGGGGTGTATTTTTACATATACCCATGCTGCGTGTGAGAAATATTGCTGTAAACGACAACTTTTTACATTTTTTTATTCAAAGTTGTCAATTTACAGAGATATTTCTCACACAAAGTATGGGTATATGTAAAAATACACCCCAAAACACATTGCCCTACTTCTCCTGAGTACGGCGATACCACATGAGTGACACTTTTTTGCAGCCAAGATGCGCAAAGGGGCCCTAAAACCAATGAGTACCTTTTAGGAGGGCATTTTTACGCATTTTTCTTCTCACGCTTTAGGGCCCCTAAAATGCCAGGGCAGTATAAATACCCCACATGTGACGCCATTTTGGAAAGAAGACACCCCAAGGTACTCTGTGAGGGGCATGGCGAGTTCATAGAAGATTTTTTTTTGGCACAAGTTAGCGGAAATTGATTTTTTATTGTTTTTTCTCATAAAGTCTACCTTTCTGCTAACTATTGACAAAAAGTTACATTTTTCATGGACTCACTATGCCCCTCAGCGAATACCTTGGGGTGTCTTCTTTCCAAAATGGGGTCATTTGTTGGGTGTTTGTACTGTTCTGGCATTTTGGGTGGGGCTAAATTGTGAGCAGCCATATAAAACCTAAAGGTACTCGTTGGAATTTGGGCCCCTTTGCGCACCCGGGCTGCAAAAAAGTGTCACTCATGTGGTATCGCCGTACTCAGGAGAAGTAGGGCAATTTGTTTTGGGGTGTATTTTTACATATACCCATACTTTGTGTGAGAAATATCTCTTTAAATTGACAACTTTGAATAAAAAAATTTAAAAAGTTGTCGTTTACAGTGATATTTCTCACACACAGTATGGGTATATGTAAAAATACACCCCAAAACACATTGCCCTACTTCTCCTGAGTTCGGCGATACCACATGAGTGACACTTTTTTGCAGCCAAGATGCGCAAAGGGGCTCAAAAACCAATGAGTACCTTTACGATTTCACAGGGTATTTTTACGCATTTGGATTCTCACACTTTAGGACCCCTAAAATGCCAGGGCAGTATAAATACCCCACAAGTGACCCCATTGTGGAAAGAAGACACCCCAAGGTAATCCGTGAGGGGTATGGCGAGTTCACAGAAAAAAAAAAATTTGGCACAAGTTGATTTTTTTTTTTTTTTTTTTTTTAAAGTCTCATATTCCACTAACTTGTGACAAAAAATAATATTTTACATGAACTCACCATACCCCTCACGGAATACCTTGGGGTGTCTTCTTTCTAAAATGGGGTCACATGTGGGGTTTTTGTACTGCCCTGGCATTTGAGGGTCTCCGCAATCATTACACGTATGACCAGCATTAGGAGTTTCTGCGATTCTCCGTATATTGAGCATACGGGTAATGAGATTTTTTTTTTCCGTTCAGCCTCTGGGCTGAAAAGAAAAAAAAATGAACGGCACAGATTTTTTCATTCGCCTCAATCAATGTGGATGAAAAAATCTCTGCCCAAAAATGTGCAAAAAAAACAAAACGGCACAGATTTCCTCATTCGCATCTATCAATGTGGATGAATAAATCTCTGCCAAAAAATGTGCAAAAAAAAAAGTAGTAAGGCCCCATTCACACGTCCGCAAAAATGTCCGCATCTATTCCGCAATTCTGCGGAATAGATGCGGACCCATTCAGTGTGAATGGGGCTGGCGGTGATGCGGAGAGCACACTATGCGCTTGCCGCATCAGCATTTGCGGAGCTGCGGCCGCAAACTTCCGGGTTTCGGCCCCCAAGCATCCGGCCGCAGCTCCGCAAAAGATAGAGCATGTCCTATTCTTGTCCGCAATTGCGGACAAGAAAAGGCATTTTCTATATAGTTCTGGCAATGTGCGGATCCGCAAAATGCGGAAAGCACATTGCTGGTGTCCGTGTTTTGCGGATCCGTGGATCCATGGATCCGCAAAACACATACGGACATCTGAATGAGCCTTACAAGGGGGTAATTAGTGTCAGGGGGGTGACAGGGGGGTGACATGGGGTGATCGGGGGTTAATCTGGGGTGGATGGGTGGGGGGGGGGTCTGTGTGGTGTTTTGGTGCACTTATAAAAGTTTCTTTGGTGGTCCCAAGCAAAAGGGACCACCAAAGGAACGATCAGCAAGCATATCAGACGCTGTTAACAAAACAGCGTCTGATATGCCATTTTTTTAACTTCTACAGCCTGCCAGCGCACGATCAGCGCTGGCAGGCTGTAGTTTACCGTGTCCCCAACGTGATCCTGTGAACGCGCGCACGCGTTCACAGGAGATCTCGCCTCTCGCGAGATGACACGCGGGCGCGTCAAGGAGGAGCAGACCGACCGCCCGCAGGACGCAATCCTGCGTGAGGCGGTCGGCAAGAAGTTAATCCACATCCATGACATATACTGTACTCCATCCGCAAACAATGTTTTTTGGTGAAATTTAACTAATTTGTGCCACATCTGTGTGTGCGTTTAATCCACATCCATGATATATACTGTACTCCATCCGCAAACTCTGTTTTTTGGGGAAATTGAAATAATTTGTGCCACATCTGTGTGTGCATTTAATACACATCTGTGACATATACTGTACTCCATCCGCAAACTATAAATTTGGGGTATATTGAAATAATTTGTCACATCTGCCACATCTGTTTGTGCGTTTAATCTAGATCCGTGACATATACTGTACTCCATCTGCAAACGATAAATTTGGGGAAAATTAATATAATTTGTGCCACATCTGTGTTTGCGTTTAATCCACATCCGTGACCTATCCTGTATTCCATCCGCAAACTATGTTTTTTGGGGAAATTGAAATAATTTGTGCCACATCTGTGTGTGCATTTAATCCACATCTATGACATATACTGTACTCTCTCCGCAAACTCTGTTTTTTGGGGAAATTGAAATAATTTGTGCCACATCTGTGCGTGCGTTTAATCCATATCCGTGACCTATACTGTATTCCATCCGCAAACTATGTTTTTTGGGAAATTGAAATAATTTGTGCCATATCTTTGTGTGTTTTTAATCCACATCCATAACATTTACTGTACTCCATCCGCAAACAATGTTTTTTGGGGAAATTTAACTAATTTGTGCCACATCTGTGTGTGCGTTTAATCCACATCCATGACATATACTGTACTCCATCCGCAAACTCTGTTTTTTGGAAAAAATTAAATTAATTTGTGCCACATCTTTTTGTGCGTTTAATCCACATCCATGACATATACTGTACTCCATCTGCAAACTATAAATTTGGGGGAAATTGAAATAATTTGTCACATCTGCCACATCTGTGTGTGCGTTTAATATAGATCCGTGACATATACTGAACTCCATCTGCAAACTATAAATTTGGAGAAAATTAATACAATTTGTGCTCATCTGTGTGTGCTTTTAATCCATATCCGCGACCTATACTGTATTCCATTCGCAAACTATGTTTTTTGGGAAATTGAAATAATTTGTGCCACATGTGTGTGTGTGCGTTTAATCTAGATCCGTGACATATACTGTACTCCATCTGCAAACTATAAATTTGGGGGAAATTGAAATAATTTGTGCCACATCTGTGTTTGCCTTTAATCCACATTGGTGACCTATACTGTATTACATCCACAAAATCTGTTTTTTAGGGATAATAAAATAATTTTTGCCACGTGTGTGTGTGCTTAATCCATATCCGTGACCTATACTGTATTCCATCCGCAAACTATGTTTTTTCGGGAAATTGATATCATTTGTGCCACATATGTGTGTGTGCGTTTAATCTAGATCCGTGACATATACTGTACTCCATCTGCAAACTATACATTTTGGGGAAAGTTAAATAATTTGTGCCACATCTGTGTTTGCGTTTAATCCATATCTGTGACCTATACTGTATTTCATCCGCAAACTATGTTTTTTGGGAAATTGAAATAATTTGTGCCATATCTTTGTGTGCTTTTTATCCACATCCATAAAATTTACTGTACTCCATCTGCAAACAATGTTTTTTGGGTACATTTAACTAATTTGTGCCACATCTGTGTTTGTGTTTAATCCACATCCATGACATATATTGTACTCCATAAGCAAACTCTGTTTTTTGGGGAAATTTAAATAATTTGTGCCACATCAGTGTGTGCGTTTAATCTAGATCCGTGACATATACTGTACTCCATCTGCAAACTATAAATTTGGGGGAAATTGAAATAATTTGTGCCATATCTTTTTGTGCTTTTAATCCATATCAATAACATTTACTGTACTCCATCCGCAAACAATATTTTTTGGGGAAATTTTACTAATTTTGCCACATAATGTATTTCATCCGCAAAGTATGTTTTTTGGGAAATTGAAATAATTTGTGCCCTATCTTTGTGTGCATTTTATCCACATCCATAAAATTCACTGTACTCCATCTGCAAACAATGTTTTTTGGGTAAATTTAACTAATTTGTGCCACATCTGTGTTTGTGTTTAATCCATATCAATAACATTTACTATACTCCATCCGCAAACAATGTTTTTTGGGGAAATTTAACTTATTTGTGCCACATCTGTGTGTGCGTTTAATATAGATATGTGACATATACTGTACTCCATCTGCAAACTATAAATTTGGGGGAAATCAATATAATTTGTGCCATATCTTTGTGTGCTTTTAATCCACATCCATCACATTTACTGTACTCCATCCGCAAACAATGTTTTTTTGGGGAAATTTAACTAATTTGTGCAACATCTTTGTGTGCGTTTAATCTAGATCCGTGACATATACTGTACTCCATCCGCAAACTATAAATTTGTAGGAAATTGAAATAATTTGTGACACATCTTTGTGTGTGTTTAATCCACATCTGTTACATAGACCTCATGCACACGACCGTAAGTTTTTTGCAGTTCGCAATTCGCGGATCCGCAAAACACGGAAGCTGTTCCGCGGTCCCTTCCGCAATTTGCGGAACGGAACGCGGCCCATTGAAGAAATGCCTATTCTTGTCCGCAAAACGGACCAGATTAGGACATGCTATATTTGTTTTGCGGGGCCACGGAACGGAGCAAAGTAGTGCTGTCCGCATCTTTTGCGGCCACATTAAAGTGAATGGGTCCGTGCCTGGGCCGCAAAATATGCGGCTTGGACGCAGACCCAAAATAAGTTAGTTTGCATGAGGCCATATACTGTATTCCATCCGCAAACTTTTTTTTGGGGAAAATGAAATAATTTGTGCCACATCTTTTTGTGTGTTTAACCCAGATCCGTGACATATACTGTACTCCATCTGCAAACTCTGGTTTTCGGGGAAATTGAAACAAATTTGTGCCACATCTATGTGTGCGTTTAATACATAACTGTGACAAATACTGTATTTCATCCGCCAACTGTATTTTTTGTGGAATTTGAAATAATTTGTGCCACATCTTTGTGTGCGTTTAATCCACATTCGTGATATATACAGTACTCTATCCGCAAACTCTGTTTTTTGGGGAAATTGAAATAATTTGTGCCACATCTGTGTTTGCGTTTAATTAACATCCGTGACCTATACTGTATTTCATCCGCAAACTATGTTTTTTGGGGAAATTGGAATAATTTGTGCCACATCTGTGTGCGTTTATTACAGTTTCGTTACATATACTGTACTCCATCCGCAAACTCTGTTTTTTGGGGAAATTGAAATAATTTGTGCCACATCTGTGTGTGTGTTTAATCCACATCCGTGACCTATATTGTATTCCATCCGCAAACTATGTTTTTTGGGAAATTGAAATCATTTATGCCATATCTTTGTGTGCTTTTAATCCACATCAGTGGCGTAACTACCGGGGAAGCAGGGGAAGCGGCTGCTTCGGGGCCCAGGCTGAGAAGGGGCCCGCGGCTGGCAGCGTGTCATTTACTTCATGGTGTGATGATGATCATTCATCTTACTAATAAAGTTTTTCAGGCCGGGACCCCTTCACAGCAGCAAATTCCGCCTCAGCCCGGGCCCCTTCACAGCAGGTACGCCTCTCCATCCCGCCCGTCCCCCACCCTGGCAAGTCCCGTGCGCCCGCTCGCCCTGATCTTACGCCTGGTACAAGCTGGCAGCGCGCAGGCTGTATTAGGCCGTGCCTAAAGTACTGACCTGATCTGAGCAGGGATCGGCTGCAGCAGGCGGGACAAAGATCGCCACAGCCAGGAGCAGCGCAGCACGCGGACAGATCGGTCTGGGCTAAGGAGGAGGTATGTCTGTGCCCAATACCTGTGTGCCCCCTTTGCCTTGCCCTTCTCAGCGCTGCACAACCCCTGGCCACCACCTCTCCCCAGCGTGCAAATCAGCAGTTTTTCCATAAAGCGGAGATGCGTTAGGCCAGGCAGACCTTGTGGTGTCCTCAACCTCATTGTCGTAAAAATTATAAGGGGGCCATATAGAGCATGCATTGATGGGGGAATGTGGCAGGCACTGTAGATGGGGGAATGTGGCAGGCACTGTAGATGGGGGAACGTGGCAGGCACTGTAGATGGGGGAATGTGACAGGCACTATAGATAAGCAGCACCTGGCAGACACTGTGGCACACTATATAAAGGGGCCATAAGGCATGCATTGTCTTTTCAGATCTGTGGCACTGGCACACACTTAATACATTGAGGCAAGGTGCATACAGCATACTGTAATTATTATTTTATAATACTTTATATAGTGTGCCACAGTGTCTGCCAGGTGCTGCTTATCTATAGTGCCTGTCACATTCCCCATCTACAGTGCCTGCCACATTCCCCCATCTACAGTGCCTGCCACATTCCCCCATCTACAGTGCCTGCCACATTCTCCCATCTACAGTGTCTGCCACATGCCCCCCATCTACAGTGCCTGCCACATGCCCCCATCTACAGTGCCTGCCACATGCCCCCCATCTACAGTGCCTGCCACATGCCCCCCATCTACAGTGTCTGCCACATGCCCCCCATCTACAGTGCCCGCCACATGCCCCCCAAATATAGTGCCTGTCTTGTCCCTGGCTCTTTCAGCACAGCCCCTGACCCTTATCTGCGCCCCTCTGGGCCTTGTCTGTGCCTGTCCTGGCCACTGTCTGCGCCCTGGTCCTTATCTGTGCCCCCCCTGGCCTTTGTCTGCGCCCATGCGCCTCCCTGGCTCTTGTCTGAGGCCCCTTAGCCCCTCTGTGCGCCACCCTGGCAGTGCAGCCCCGTAGCCCTTATCTGCACACCCCGGCCCTTGTCTGTGCCCTCCCCCCGACACAGGAGGAGGGAGTTGCGAAGCGCGTGCAAGGGGGGGCCCATACAAAAATTTGCTGTGGGGCCCAGTCACTTCTAGTTACGCCCCTGATCCACATCCATAACATTTACTGTACTCCATCTGCAAACAATGTTTTTTGGGGAAATTTAACTAATTTGTGCCACATCTGTGTGTGCGTTTAATCCACATCCATGACATATACTGTACTCCATCCACAAACTCAGTTTTTTGGAAAAATTTAAATAATTTGTGCCACATCTCTATGTGTGTTTAATCCATGTCCGTGACATATACTGTATTTCAGCAGCAAACTATGTTTTTTGCGGAATTTGAAATAATTTGTGCCACATCTGTGTATGCGTTTAATCTAGATCAGTGACATATAATGTACTCCATCCGCAAACTATAAATTTGGGGGAAATTGAAATAATTTGTGCCACATCTGTGTATGCTTTTAATCGACATCCATAACATTTACTGTACTCCATCCGCAAACAATGTTTTTGGGGAAATTTAACAAATTTGTGCCACATCTGTCTGTGCCTTTAATCCACATCCATGACATATAATGTACTTCATCCGAAAACACTGTTTTTTGGAAAAATTGAAATAATTTGTGCCACAAATGTGTGTGCGTTTAACCTAGATCCGTGACATATACTGTACTCCGTCCGCAAACTCTGGTTTTTGGGGAAATTGAAATAATTTGTGCCACATCTGTGTGTGCATTTATTCCACATCCGTGACATATACTGTACTCTATCCGCAAACTCTGTTTTTTGGGGAAATTGAAATAATGTGTGTCACATCTGAGTGTGCGTTTAATCCATATCCGTGACCTATACTGTATTCCATCCGCAAACTATAAATTTGGGGTATATTGAAATAATTTGTCACATCTGCCACATCTGTGTGTGTGTTTAATCTAGATCCGTGACATATACTGTACTCCATCTGCAAACTATAAATTTGGGGAAAATTAATATAATTTGTGCCACATATGTGTTTGCGTTTAATCCATTTCAGTGACCTATCCTGTATTCCATCCGCAAACTATGTTTTTTGGGGAAATTGAAATAATTTGTGCCACATCTGTGTGTGCATTTAATCCACATCTGTGACATATACTGTACTCTATCTGCAAACTCTGTTTTTTGGGGAAATTTAAATAATTTGTGCCACATCTGTGTGTACGTTTAATCCATATCCGTGACCTATACTGTATTCCATCCGCAAACTTTGTTTTTTGGGAGATTGAAATAATTTGTGCCATATCTTTGTGTGTTTTTTATCCACATCCTTAAAATTCACTGTACTCTATCTGCAAACAATGTTTTTTGGGGAAATTGAAATAATTTGTGCCACATCTGTGTGTGCGTTTAATCTAGATCCGTGACATATACTGTACTCCATCCGCAAACTCTGGTTTTTGGGGAAATTAAAATAATTTGTGCCACATCCGTGTGTGCATTTATTCCACATCCGTGACATATACTGTACTCTATCCACAAACTCTGTTTTTTGGGGAAATTGAAATAATTTGTGCCACATCTGTGTGTGCATTTAATCCACATCCGTGACATATACTGTACTCTATCCGCAAACTCTGTTTTTTGGGGAAATTAAAATAATTTGTGCCACATTTGTGTGTGCGTTTAATCCATATCCGGGACCTATCCTGTATTCCATCCGCAAACTATGTTTTTTGGGAAATTGAAATAATTTGTGCCATATCTTTGTGTGCTTTTAATCCACATCCATAACATTTACTGTACTCCATCCGCAAACAATGTTTTTTGGGGAAATTTAACTAATTTGTGCCAAATCTCTGTGTGCGTTTAATCCACATCCATGACATATACTGTACTCCATCCACAAACTCTGTTTTTTGGAAAAATTTTAATAATTTGTGCCACATCTCTTTGTGTGTTTAATCCATATCCGTGACATATACTGTATTTCATCAGCAAACTATGTTTTTTGGGGAAATTGAAATAATTTGTGCCACATTTGTGTATGCGTTTAATCCACATCCATGACATATACTGTACTCCATCCGAAAACTCTGTTTTTTGGGGAAATTGAAATAATTTGTGCCACATCTGTGTTTGCCTTTAATCCACATCGGTGACCTATACTGTATTCCATCCACAAAATCTGTTTTTTGGGGATAATAAAATAATTTTTGCCACATGTGTGTGTGTGCTTAATCCATATCCGTGACCTATACTGTATTCCATCCGCAAACTATGTTTTTTGGGGAAATTGAAATAATTTGTGCCACATATGTGTGTGTGCATTTAATCTAGATCTGTGACATATACTGTACTCCATCTGCAAACTATACATTTTGGGGAAATTAAAATAATTTGTGGCACATCTGTGTTTGCGTTTAATCCATATCTGTGACCTATACTGTATTTCATCCGCAAACTATGTTTGTTGGGAAATTGAAATAATTTGTGCCATATCTTTGTGTGCTTTTTATCCACATCCATAAAATTTTCTGTACTCCATCTGCAAACAATGTTTTTTGGGTAAATGTAACTAATTTGTGCCACATCTGTGTTAGTGTTTAATCCACATCCATGACATATATTGTACTCCTTCCGAAAACTCTGTTTTTTGGGGAAATTTAACTAATTTGTGCCACATCTGTGTGTGCGTTTAATCCACTTCCATGACATATACTGTACTCAATCCGAAAACTCAGTTTTTTGGGGAAATTGAAATAATTTGTGCCACATCTGTGTGTGCGTTTAATCCACATCGTGACATATACTGTATTCCATCCACAAACTATGTTTTTTGGGGAAATTGAAATAATTTGTGCCACATATGTGTGTGTGCGTTTAATCTAGATCCGTGACATACACTGTACTACATCTGCAAACTATAAATTTGGGGGAAATTGAAATAAATTGTGCCACATCTGTGTTTGCCTTTAATCCACATCAGTGACCTAAACTGTATTCCATCCACAAAATCTGTTTTTTGGGAATAATAAAATAATTTTTGCCACATGTGTGTGTGTGTGCTCAATCCATATCCTTAACCTATACTGTATTCCATCCGCAAACTATGTTTTTTGGGGAAATTGATATCATTTGTGCCACATATGTGTGCGTTTAATCTAGATCCGTGACATATACTGTACTCCATCTGCAAACTATACATTTTTGGGAAATTAAAATAATTTGTGCCACATCTGTGTTTGCGTTTAATGCATATCTGTGACCTATACTGCATTTCATCCGCAAATTATGTTTTTTGGGAAATTGAAATAATTTGTGCCATATCTTTGTGTGCTTTTTATCCACATCCATAATTTACTGTACTCCATCTGCAAACAGTGTTTTTTGGGTAAATTTAACTAATTTGTGCCACATCTGTGTTTGTGTTTAATCCACATCCATGACATTTATTGTACTCCATAAGCAAACTCTGTTTTTTTGGGAAATTTAAATAATTTGTGCCACATCTGTGTGTGCGTTTAATCCATATCCGTGACCTATACTGTATTCCATCTGCAAACTATGTTTTTTTTCGGAAATTGAAATAATTTGTGCCATATCTTTGTGTGTTTTTTATCCACATCCTTAAAATTCACTGTACTCTATCTGCAAACAATGTTTTTTGGGTTTATTGAAATAATTTGTCACATCTGCCACATCTGTGTGTGCGTTTAATATAGATCCGTGACATATACTGTACTCCATCTGCAAACTATAAATTTGGGGAAAATTAATATAATTTGTGCCACATCTGTGTTTGCGTTTAATCCATATCCGTGACCTATCCTGTATTCCATCCGCAAACTATGTTTTTTGGGGAAATTGAAATAATTTGTGCCACATCTGTGTGTGCATTTAATCCACATCTGTGACATATACTGTACTCTATCTGCAAACTTTGTTTTTTGGGGAAATTGAAATAATTTGTGCCACATATGTGTGTGTGCGTTTAATCCATATCTGTGACCTATCCTGTATTCCATCCGCAAACTATGTTTTTTGGGGAAATTGAAATAATTTGTGCCACATCTGTGTGTGCATTTAATCCACATCTGTGACATATACTGTACTCTATCCGCAAACTCTGTTTTTTGGGGAAATTGAAATAATTTGTGCCACATCTGTGTGTGCGTTTAATCCATATCCGTGACCTATACTGTATTCCATCCGCAAACTATGTTTTTTGGGAAATTGAAATAATTTGTGCCATATCTTTGTGCTTTTAATCCACATCCATAACATTTACTGTACTCCATCTGTAAACAATGTTTTTTGGGGAAATTTAACTAATTTGTGCCACATCTGTGTTTGTGTTCAATCCACATCCATGAAATATATTGTACTCCATAAGCAAACTCTTTTTTTTGGGCAAATTGAAATAATTTGTGCCACATCTGTGTGTGCATTTATTCCACATCCGTGACATATACTGTACTCTATCCGCAATCTCTGTTTTTTGGGGAAATTGAAATAATTTGTGCCTCATCTGTGTGTGCGTTTAATCCATATCCGTGACCTATAATGTATTCCATCCGCAAACTTTGTTTTTTGGGAGATTGAAATAATTTGTGCCATATCTTTGTGTGTTTTTTATCCACATCCTTAAAATTCACTGTACTCTATCTGCAAACAATGTTTTTTGGGGAAATTGAAATAATTTGTGCCACATCTGTGTGTGCGTTTAATCTAGATCCGTGACATATACTTTACTCCATCTGCAAACTATAAATTTGGGGGAAATTGAAATAATTTGTGCCACATCTGTGTTTGCGTTTAATCCACATCAGTGACCTATAATGTATACCATCCGCAAACTCTGTTTTTTGGGGATAATAAAATAATTTTTGCCACATGTGTGTGTGTGTTTAATCCACATCTTTGACCTATACTGTATTCCATCCGCAAACTATGTTTTTTGGGGAAATTGAAATAATTTGTACCATATCTTTGTGTGCTTTTAATCCACATCCAGACCATCACATTTACTGTACTCCATCCACAAACAATGTTTTTTGGGAAATGTAACTAATTTGTGCCACATCTGTGTGTGCGTTTAATCCATATCCGTGACATATACTGTATTTCATCCACAAACTATGTTTTTTGCGGAATTTGAAATAATTTGTGCCACATCTGTGTATGCTTTTAATCTAGATCAGTGACATATAATGTACTCCATCCGCAAACTAGAAATTTGGGGGAAATTGAAATCATTTGTGCCACATCTGTGTGTGCGTTTAATCCACATCGTGACATATACTGTATTCCATCCACAAACCATGTTTTTTGGGAAATTGAAATAATTTGTGCTATATCTTTGTGTGCTTTTTATCCACATCCATAACATTTACTGAACTCCATCAGCAAACAATGTTTTTTGGGGAAATTTAACTAATTTGTGCCACATCTGTGTGTGCGTTTAATCCACATTCATGACATATAAACAAAACAATAGCTGATCTCAGGGAGACCAGCCACAAAAACACTGCAGAGCCTCAGTTATGAGTCTCAACACAGCAATCCAAATTGCAAAGCTCCCTGGGAAACAGTAATATGCAAAATAAATGTGGAGCCCCAGTATTGGGTCTACAACACAATGAAAGCCAGATATCCCTCAAAGGAAGGAAAACCAGTGCAAAGGGGTGTCTCCATTACAGAGATCACCAAATCCACCATATTAACTGGCCCCTATGTCATGACATATATTGTACTCCATCCGAAAACTCAGTTTTTTGGGGAAATTTAGTTAATTTGTGCCATAACTTTGTGTTTAATCCACATCCATGACATATACTGTACTACATCCGAAAACTCAGTTTTTTGTGGAAATTGAAATAATTTGTGCCACATCTGTGTGTGCGTTTAATCCAAATCCATGACATATACTGTACTCCATAAGCAAACTCTGGTTTTTGGGGAAATTGAAATTCTGCACTATACTACTTTCACCATTTATTGCTTGGTCATACAACTTACCACCCAAATGAATTTTACCTCATTTTTTTCTCACTAATAGAGCTTTCATTGTTGCTGACATTTTTACTTTTTTTGCTATTAATAAAAATTTAATGACATTTTTGCAAAAAAATTACATTTTTCGCTTTCTGTTGTAATTTTTTTTAAAAAAACTACATTTCTATATAAATATTTCTCTAACTTTATTGTTCTACATGTCTTTGATAAAAAAAAATGCAATAAGTGTATATTTATTGGTTTGGGTAAAAGTTATAGCGTTTACAAACTATGGTGCAAAAAAGTGAATTTCCGCATTTTGAAGCAGCTCTGACTTTCTGAGCACCTGTCATAGAAACATAGAAACATAGAATGTGTCAGCAGATAAGAACCATTTGGCCCATCTAGTCTGCCCAATATGCTGAATACTATGAATAGCCCCTGGCCTATCTTATATGAAGGATGGCTTTATGCCTATCCCATGCATGCTTAAACTCCTTCACTGTATTTGCAGCTACCACTTCTGCAGGAAGGCTATTCCATGCGTCGACTACTCTCTCAGTAAAGTAATTCTTCCTGATATTACTTTTAAACCTTTGCCCCTCTAATTTAAAACTATGTCCTCTTGTAGCAGTTTTTCTTCTTTTAAATATTCTCTCCTCTTTTACCGTGATGATTCCCTTTATGTATTTAAAAGTTTCTATCATATCCCCTCTGTCTCTTCTTACTTCCAAGCTATACATGTTAAGGTCCTTTAACCTTTCCTGGTAAGTTTTGTCCTGCAATCCATGTACTAGTTTAGTAGCTCTTCTCCGAACTCTCTCCAAAGTTTCAATATCCTTCTGCAGATATGGTCTCCAGTACTGCACACAATACTCCAAATGAGGTCTCACTAGTGCTCTGTAGAGCGGCCCGAGCACCTCCCTCTTTCTACTGTTAATGCCTCTCCCTATACACCCAAGCATTCTGCTGGCATTTCCTGCTGCTCTATGACATTGTCTGCCCACCTTTAGGTCGTCTGATATAATGACCCCTAAATCCCTTTCCTCAGATCACTGATTTTATATTGTGCTCTTGGGTTTTTACGCCCCAGGTGCATTATCTTGCACTTATCGACATTAAATTTTAGTTGCCAGATTTTTGACCATTCCTCTAGTTTTCCTAAATCCTTTTCCATTTGGTGTATCCCTCCAGGAACATCAACACTGTTAAAAATCTTTGTGTCATCAGCAAAAAGACACACCTTACCATTGAGGCCTTCTGCAATTTCGCCGATAAAGATATTAAACAATATGGGTCCCAGAACAGATCCCTGAGGTACCCCACTGGTAACAATTACATGGTCTGAATATACTCCATTGACTACAACCCTCTGTTTTCTGTCCTTCAGCCACTGCCTAATCCATTCAACAATATGTGAGCTCAAGCTCAAAGACTGCAGTTTATTGATAAGCCTTCTATGTGGGACAGTATCAAATGCCTTACTAAAGTCCAGATAAGCGATGTCTACTGCACCTCCGCCATCTATTATTTTAGTCACCCAATCAAAAAAGTCATGTTTCTTAAGGTGCTAGAATGTCAGGATAGTATAAATACCCCCCAAATGACACCATTTTAGAAAGGAGACACATCAAAGTATTCACGGAGGGCCATGGTGAGTTCATGTATCATTTCATTTTTTTTCACAAGTTAGCAGAAAATGACACTTTCTGAGTAAAAAAAAATTATAATAAAGTTTTAATTTCTGCTAACTAAAAAAAATAAAATCTCCCACGGACTCACTATGCCCCTCAGTGAATACCTTGGGGTGTCTACTTTCTGAAATAGGGTCATTTGAAGGGTGTGTTTACTGTTCTGGCATTTTGGGCGGGGCTAAATTGTGTGCAGCCTTGTTGGACTTTACGCCCCTTTACGCACCTAGGCTGCAAAAAAGTGGCACACATGTGGTATCGCCGTACTCAATTTCCGCGAACTCGTGCCAAAATTTTTTTTTTTCTATGAACTCACCATACCCCTCACGGAATACCCTGGGGTGTCTTCTTTCTAAAATGGGGTCACTTTAGGGGTATTTATACTGCCCTGGCATTTTAGGGGCCCCTAAAGTGTGAGAAGAAGTCTGGAATCCAAATGCGTAAAAATGCCCTGTGAAATCCTAAAGGTACTCATTGGAATTAGGGCCCCTTTGCGCATCTTGGCTGCAAAAAAGTTTCACTCATGTGGTATCGCCATACTCAGGAGAAGTAGGGCAATGTGTTTTGGGGTGTATTTTTACATATACCCATGCTGGGTGAAATAAATATCTCTGTAAATGACAACTTTGTAAACTGACAACTTTGTATAAAATTTTTAAAAAGTTGTTATTTACAGAGATATTTCTCTCACCCACCATGGGTATATGTAATAATACCCCCCAAAACACATTTCCCTACTTCTCCTGAGTATGGTGATACCACATGAGTGACACTTTTTTGCAGCCAAGATGCACAAAAGGGCCCTCATTCCAATGAGTACCTTTTAGGAGGGCATTTTTACGCATTTGGATTCCAGACTTCTTCTCACGCTTTAGGACCCCTAAAATGCCAGGGCAGCATAAATACCCCACATGTGACCCCAAGGTATTCCGTGAGGGGCATGGCGAGTTCATAGAAGATTTCTTTTTTGGCACAAGTTAGCGGAAATTGATTTTTTATAATTTTTTCTCACAAAGTCTCCCTTTCCGCTAACTGGTGACAAAAAGTTAAATTTTTCATGGACTGAATATGCCCCTCAGCGAATACCTTGGGGTGTCTTCTGTCCAAAATGGAGTCATTTGTGGGGTGTTTGTACTGTTCTGGCATTTTGGGCGGTACTAAATTGTGAGCAGCCCTGTAAAACCTAAAGGTACTCGTTGGACTTTACGCCCCTTTACGCACGCACCTAGGCTGCAAAAAAGTGGCACACATGTGGTATCGCCGTACTCAGGAGAAGTAAGGCAATGTGTTTTGGGGTGTATTTTTACGTGGATCTGCAAAACACATATGGACGTCTGAATGGAGCCATACAGGGGGGGTGATCAGGGAGTCTATATGGGGTGATCAGGGGTTAATAAGGGGTTAAAAAGTGACGGGGGGTGTAGTGTGGTGCTTGGTGCTACTTTACATAGCTACCTGGTCTTTTGGTGGTCGATCCCAGCAAATGGGACCACCAGAGGACCAGGTAGCAGGTATATCAGACGCTGTTAACAAAACAGCGTCTGATATAACAGTTTGATGTGATTTATTTTACATCTACAGCCTGCCAGCGATTGATCATCGCTGGCAGGCTGTAGTATAACTGCTGAGCTGTGCGCCGCTGTGAACGCGCACGCGCGCGTTTACAGCAAATCTCTCATCTCGCAAGATGATGCACGGATGCGTCCAGGAGGAACAAACCTGCCACCGCATCCGTGCGTTTGGCGGTCGGCAGGCGGTTAATCCACATACGGGACATATACTGTACTCCATCCGCGAACTATGGTTTTTGGGGAAATTTAAGTAATTTGTGCCACATCTTTGTGTGTGTTTAATCCATATCCATGACATATACTGTATTTCATCCGCAAACTATGTTTTTTGCGGAATTTGAAATAATTTGTGCCACATCTGTGTGTGCGTTTAATCCACATCAGGACATATACTGTACTCCGTCCGCAAACTCTGGTTTTTGGGGAAATTGCAATAATTTATGCCACATCTGTGTGTGAGTTAAATCCAGATCCGTGACATATAGTTTGTGGAAGGAATACAGTATATGTCACGATGTGGATTAAACGCACACACAGATGTGGCATAAATTATTTCAATTTCCACAAAAAACATAGTTTGTGAATGGAATACAGTATATTTTTTGTGGAAATTGAAATAATTTGTCCCACATCTGTGTCTGCGTTTAATCCACATCAGGACATATACTGTACTCCGTCCGCAAACTATGTTTTTGGGCAAAATTTAACTAATTTGTGCCACATCTGTGTGTGCGTTTAATCCACATCTGTGACATATACTGTATTCCATCCGCAAACTATGTTTTTGGGGGAAATTGAAATAATTTGTCCCTGATCTCTGTGTTTGTTTAATCCACATCCGTGACATATACTGTACTCTATCTGGCAACTCCATTTTATTATTCCCAAAAAACAATTTGTGCCACATCTGTGTGTGCGTTTTATCCACATCGTGACATATACTGTACTCCATCCGCAAACTATGATTTTGGGGAAATTGAAATAATTTGTGACACATCTTTGTGTGTGTTTAATCCACATCTGTTACATAGGCCTCATGCACACGACCGTAAGTGTTTTGCGGTTCGCAATTCTTGGATCCGCAAAACACGGAAGCTGTTCCGCGTTCCCTTTCGCAATTTGCGGAACGGAACGTGGCCCATTGTAGAAATGCCTATTCTTGTCCGCAAAACGGACAAGAATAGGACATGCTATATTTTTTTTGCGGGGCCAAGGAACGGCGCAAAGGATGCGGACAGCACAAGGAGTTCTGTTTGCATCATTGCGGCCATATAAAAGCGAATGGGTCCGCGCCCCAGCCGCAAAATATGCGGCTCGGACGCGGACCCAAAATATGTTCGTTTGCATGAGGCCATATACTGTATTCCATCCGCAAACTATGTTTTGGGGGAAAATGAAATAATTTGTGCCACATCTTTTTGTGCGTTTAATCCAGATCCGTGACATATATTGTACTCTATCTGCAAACTCTGTTTTTTGTGGAAATGTAAATAATTTGTGCCACATCTGTGTATGCGTTTATTCTAGATCCGTGACATATAATGTACTCCATCCGAAAACTGTTTTTTTGGGAAATTGAAATAATTTGTGCCACCTCTATGGGTGCGTTTAATACACATTAGTGACATATACTGTACTCCATCCGCTAACTATGTCTTTAGGGAAAATTTAGGTAATTTGTGCCACATCTGTGTATGCGTTTAATCCACACCCGTGACATATACTGTACTCCATCGCAAACTCTGTGTTTTGGGGAAACTGAAATAATTTGTCCAACATCTGTGGGTGCGTTTAATCCAGATCCATGACATATACTGTACTCCTTCCGCAAACTATGTATTTTCCGCGAAATTGAAGTAATTTGTGCCACATCTTTGTGTGCGTTTAATCCATATCCGTGACATGTACTGTACTCCATCCGCAAACTCTGTTTTTTGGGGAAATTGAAATAATTTGTCCCAGATCTGTGTGTGCGTTTAATCCACATCCGTGACATATACTGTACTCCATCCGCAAACTATGTTTTTTGGGGTAAATTGAAGTAATTTGTGCCACATCTTTGTGTGCGTTTAATCCACATCCGTGATATCCATCCGCGTTTAATCCACATATAGTACTCCACATACTGTACTCCATCCGCAAATTATGTTTTTCGGGAAAAATTAACTAATTTGTGCCACATCAGTGTGTGCGTTTAATCCACACCAGTGACATCCACATCCGTTACATATTCTGTATTCCATCCGCAAACTCTGTTTTTGGGGAGATTGAAATAATTTGTGCCACATTTTTTTGTGAGTTTAATCCATATCAGTGACATATACTGTACTCCTTTTGCTAACGATGTATTTGAGGAAAATTTAGGTAATTTGTGCCACATCTGTGTATGAGTTTAATCCACACCCGTGACAAATATTGTTCCAGATCCGTGACATGTACTGTACTCCATCCGCAAACTATGTTTTTGGGGAAAATTTAGCTAATTTGTGCCACATCTGTGTATGCGTTTAATCCAAACCAGTGACATATACTGTACTCCATCACAAACTGTGTGTTTTAGGGGAATTTAAATAATTTGTCCCACATCTATGGGTGCGTTTAATCCGGATCCTGTACTCCATCCGCAAACTATGTTTTATTGGGGGGAAATTGAAATAATTTGTGCCACCCATCTTTGTGTGCATTTAATCCATATCCATGACATATACTGTACTCTATCTGCAAACTCTGTTTATTGGGGAAATTGAAATAATTTGTCCCAGATCTGTGTGTGCGTTTAATCCATATCGTGACATATACTGTACTCCATCTGCAAACTATGTTTTTTGGGGAAATTGAAATAATTTGTGCCACATCTGTGTGTGCGTTTAATCCTCATCCGTGACATATACTGTAATCTATCCGCAAACTCTGTTTTTTGGGGAAGTTGAAATAATTAGTACCAAATCTGTGTGAGCGTTTAATCTAGATCCGCAAACTGTAAATTTGGGGAAATTGAAATAATTTGTGCCACATCTTTGTGTGCGTTTAATCCACATCCATGACATATCATGTACTCCATCTGCAAACTCTGTTTTTTGGGGATATTGAAATAATTTGTGCCACATCTGTGTGTGCATTTAATCCAGATCCATGACATACACTGTACTCCATCCGCAAACTATGTATTTGTGGTAAATTTAACCAATTTTGGCCACATCAGTATGTGTTTAATCCACATCCGTGACATACAGTATACTGTACTCCATCTGAAAACTCAGTTTTTTGGGGGAAATTGAAAGAATTTGTGCCACATATGTGTTTGCGTTTAATCCACATCAGTGACATATACAGGGAGTGCAGAATTATTAGGCAACTTCCTTTCCTTTGGCAAAATGGGTCAAAAGAAGGACTTGACAGGCTCAGAAAAGTCAAAAATAGTGAGATATCTTGCAGAGGGATGCAGTACTCTTAAAATTGCAAAGCTTCTGAAGCGTGATCATCGAACAATCAAGCGTTTCATTTAAAATAGTCAACAGGGTCGCAGGAAGCGTGTGGAAAAACCAAGGCGCAAAATAACTGCCCATGAACTGAGAAAAGTCAAGCGTGCAGCTGCCAAGATGCCACTTGCCACCAGTTTGGCCATATTTCAGAGCTGCAACATCACTGGAGTGCCCAAAAGCACAAGGTGTACAATACTCAGAGACATGGCCAAGGTAAGAAAGGCTGAAAGACGACCACCACTGAACAAGACACACAAGCTGAAACGTCAAGACTGGGCCAAGAAATATCTCAAGACTGATTTTTCTAAGGTTTAATGGACTGATGAAATGAGAGTGAGTCTTGATGGGCCAGATGGATGGGCCCGTGGCTGGATTGGTAAAGGGCAGAGAGCTCCAGTCCGACTCAGACGCCAGCAAGGTGGAGGTGGAGTACTGGTTTGGGCTGGTATCATCAAAGATGAGCTTGTGGGGCCTTTTCGGGTTGAGGATGGAGTCAAGCTCAACTCCCAGTCCTACTGCCAGTTTCTGGAAGACACCTTCTTCAAGCAGTGGTACAGGAAGAAGTCTGCATCCTTCAAGAAAAACATGATTTTCATGCAGGACAATGCTCCATCACACGCGCCCAAGTACTCCACAGCGTGGCTGGCAAGAAAGGGTATAAAAGAAGAAAATCTAATGACATGGCCTCCTTGTTCACCTGATCTGAACCCCATTGAGAACCTGTGGTCCATCATCAAATGTGAGATTTACAAGGAGGGAAAACAGTACACCTCTCTGAACAGTGTCTGGGAGGCTGTGGTTGCTGCTGCAGCAATGTTGATGGTGAACAGATCAAAATACTGACAGAATCCATGGATGGCAGGCTTTTGAGTGTCCTTGCAAAGAAAGGTGGCTATATTGGTCACTGATTTGTTTTTGTTTTGTTTTTGAATGTCAGAAATGTATATTTGTGAATGTTGAGATGTTATATTGGTTTCAATGGTAAAAATAAATAATTGAAATGGGTATATATTTGTTTTTTGTTAAGTTGCCTAATAATTATGCAGTAATAGTCACCTGCACACACAGATATCCCCCTAAAATAGCTAAAACTAAAAACAAACCAAAAACTACTTCCAAAAATATTCAGCTTTGATATTAATGAGTTTTTTGGGTTCATTGATCACATGGTTGTTGTTCAATAATAAAATTAATCCTCAAAAATACAACTTGCCTAATAATTCTGCACTCCCTGTACTGTACTCCATCCGCAAACTATGTTTTATTGGGGGGAAATTGAAATAATTTGTGCCACATCTTTGTGTGCGTTTAATCCATATCCGTGACATATACTGTACTCTATCTGCAAACTCTGTTTTTGGGGGAAATTGAAATAATTTGTCCCAGATCTGTGTGTGCATTTAATCCATATCCTGACATATACTGTATTGTACAGTATATAAAAGTATCATTCACTGAATTAGAGGCTATTACATCCAGCACTGCGATTCCCCCGATCACCACTATTGGGAGCTGGAGCGCTGCTGGAAGTTTTACTTTCGGCTTTAGCGCGCGCAGATGGCGTGGTCAGGATTGACCACGGCATCTGCGGGGTTAAATGATTGCAAGTGGCATCGCTGCTGACAACAATCATTAGCTTCCGGGGTCAGCTACAGGAAACAGCCCAACCCCCGCAGCGATGGCGCACGCAGCGGGCAGGAGCGGGCGCCATCCTTAGGGACCGGACCCATGACGTACCCATAGGTCATGGGTCCTTAAGGGGTTAATCCACATTCGTGACATATACTGTATTCCATCCGCAAACTATATTTCTGGGGGAAATTTAACTAATTTGTGCATTATCTGTGTGTGCGTTTAATCCCCATCCATGACATATACTGTCCTCCATCCGCAAACTCTGTTTTTTGGGGAAATTGAAATAATTTGTGCCACATCTGTGTGTGCGTTTAATCCACATCCATGACCTATACTGTATTCCATCTGCAAACTATGTGTTTTGGGGAAATTGAAATAATTTGTGCCACATCTTTTTGTGCGTTTAATCAACATCCGTGGCATATATTGTACTCCATCTGCAAACTCTGGTTTTTAGGGAAATTGAAATTATTTGTGCCACATCTTTGTGAGCGTTTAATCCACATCCGTGACCTATACTGTATTCCATCCGCAAACTATGTTTTTGGGGAAAATTGAAATAATTTGTGCCATATCTGTGTGTACGTTTAATCAACATCCGTGACATATACTGTATTCCATAAGCAAACTATGTGTTTTGGGGAAATTTAAATAATTTGTGCCACATCTTTTTGTGCGTTTAATCAACATCCGTGGCATATATTGTACTCCATCCACAAACTCTGTTTTTTAGGGAAATTTAACTAATTTTAGCCACAGCTATGTGTGCATTTAATCCACATCCATGACATATACTGTACTCCATCCGCAAACTCTGGTTTTTAGGGAAATTGAAATAATTTTTGCCACATCTGTGTGTGTGTTTAATCCACATCCGTGACCTACACTGTATTCCATTCGCAAACTATGTATTTGGGGAAAATTTTTCTAATTTTTTCCACATCTGTGTGTGCGTTTAATCCACATCTGTGACATAGTTTGCCGATGGAATACATTATATGTCAAGCATGTGGATTAAATGCACACACAGATGTGGCACAAATTATTTTAATTTCCCTAAAAACCAGAGTTTGTGGATGGAATACAGTATATATTTTTTGCGGAGATTGAAATAATTTGTGCCACATCTTTGTGTGCGTTTAATCCACAATAGGGGCATATACTGTACTCCATCTGCAAACTATGTTTTTGGGGGAAATTTAGCTAATTTGTGCCACATCTGTGTGTGTGTTTAATCCACACCTGTAACATATACTGTACTCCATCCGCAATCTATGAATTTGGGGAAAATTTAACTAATTTTTTCCACATCTGTGTGTGTGTTTAATCCACATCCCTGACCTATACTGTATTCCATCCGCAAACTATGTATTTGGGGGAAATGTAACTAAACACACACATAGAGGTGGCAAAAATTAATCAGTCCATAACATATACTGTATTCCATCCGCAAACTATGTTTTGGGGGGAAATTGAAATAATTTGTGCCACATCTTTGTGTGCGTTTAATCCAAATCCGTGACATATACTGTATTCTATCCGCAAACTATGTTTTTGAGGAAAATTGAAATAATTTGTGCCCCATATTAGTTTGCGGATGGAGTAAAGTATAGGTCACGGATGTGGATTAAACGCACACAATGTTTTTTGGGGAAATTTTGCAAATTTTTTCCACATCTGTGTGTGTGTTTAATCCACATCCGTGACATATACTGTATTCCATCTGCAAACTATGTTTTTTTGGGGAGATTGAAATAATTTGTGCCACATCTTTGTGTGCGTTTAATCAACATCAGTACAACAGCGACTTAGAAAGATTAAAATAGACAAATCGCCAGGACCGGATGGCATACACCCCCGTATCCTAAGGGAATTAAGTAATGTCATAACCAGGCCAATAAGATAATGGGTTGCATCAAAAGGGGTATAGACACCCGTGATGAGAATATAGTCCTACCACTTTACAAATCGCTAGTCAGACCACACATGGAGTACTGTGTACAGTTCTGGGCTCCTGTGAACATGGCGGACATAGCAAAGCTGGAGAGGGTTCAGAGGAGGGCAACTAAAGTAATAACTGGAATGGGGCAACTACAGTACCCTGAAAGATTATCAAAATTAGGGTTATTTACTTTAGAAAAAAGACGACTGAGGGGAGATCTAATAACTATGTATAAATATATCAGGGGTCAGTGCAGAGATCTCTCCCATCATCTATTTATCCCCCGGACTGTCACTGTGACGAGGGGACATCCTCTGCGTCTGGAGAAAAAAAGGTTTGTACACAAACATAGAAGAGGATTCTTTACAGTAAGAGCAGTGAGACTATGGAACTCTCTGTCTGTGGAGGTGGTGATGGTGAGTACAATAAAGGAATTCAAGAGGGGCCTGGATGTATTTCTGGAGTGTAATAATATTATAGGCTATAACTACTAGAGATGGGTCGTTGATCCAGGGAGTACTTCTGATTGCCTGAATGGAGTCGGGAAGGAATTTTTTACTCCCCTTAAGTGGGGAAAATTGGCTTCTACCTCACAGTTTGTTTTTTTTTGCCTTCCTCTGGATCAACTAGCAGGATGACAAGCCGAACTGGATGGACAGATGTCTTTTTTCGGCCTTATGTACTATGTTACATATTCTGTACTCCATCCACAAAATATGTTTTTGGGGAAAATTTTACTTATTGTAGCCACATCTGTGTGTGCGTTTAATTTACTTCCATTACACATACTGTATTCCATCCGCAAACTCAGTTTTTTTGGGAAATTTTACAAATTTTTTCCACATCTGTGTGTGTGTTTAATCCACATCCGTGACATATACTGTATTCCATGCGCGAACTATGTTTTTGAGGAAAATTGAAATAATTTGTGCCCCATATATGTGTGCGTTTAATCCACATCCGTCACCTATATTGTACTCTGTCCGCAAACTTTTTTTTTTGTGGAAATTAAAATAATTGTTGCCACATCTTTGTGTGTGTTTAATCCACATCCGGGACCTATACTGTATTCCATCCGCAAACTATGTATTTGGGGGAAATTCATAAATTTTTGCTGCATCTGTGTGTTTGTTTAATCCACATCTGTGACATATACTGTATTCCATCCGTAAACTATGTTTTTGGGGGAAATTAAAATAATTTGTGCCATATCATTGTGTGCTTGTAATCCAAATCCATCACATATACTGTACTTCTTCCGCAAACTATGTTTTTTGGGGAAATTTAACTAATTTGTGCAACATCTTTGTGTGCGTTTAATCAACATCCATGAAATATACTGCACTCCATCCGCAAACTATGTTTTTCGGGGAAATTTAACAAATTTGTGCAACATCTAGTCTCCATAGTGTGTGGCTCTCTTTGTCAAATACTGTACCACATGTGAAAACAATGTATTTTGGGGAAATGTAAATTATTTGTGCAACATCTACTGTGATTGCATTTCATACATATCACTGACATATACTGTACTTTATCCGAAGATGGTGTATGCTAGTCTTTGACATCAAGGCTATATCTCCTGTGTACAGTGTGCGCATCCCAAATAACCATTTTAATTCATTGGCGCATACTAGGGCTGCACGATAAGGGAATTTTGTGCGATTGCGATTAGGGCCCTAAAAGTTGCGATAACGATATGCAATGCGATATTTTAAGGGAATTGTGCTAGAGGTCCATCTGCTTGGATTTTTAAAGATAAAAGCACACACAGATGACTGATAATGTGAAATGTAGTTATGCTTAACTCAAGAACTGAAATGCGCAGTGTTTTTCAAAATAAAATACATATTTGCATTACTACAAAAGTACAAAATACAAAACTTGCCATTTTCTTAATAGCGCTGCACAGAACTGATAAAAAAAAGATATAAGAACATGTGTTCATTAAAATAACGACTTTCCACCAGCCCCTCCTCCCTCCCCGCACTGTAACTGATGTATCGCCGGCCGGTCTGTGCAGTATAGCGGCCGGAGATATTGTCAGTGTCACGTAGAAAGTCAACCATCGCTTTATAAGACGCACTGCCATCCCCCCCCCCCACACACACACACACTTTTTTGGGGGAAAAAGTGTGGTTATAAAGCGAAAAATACGGTAATATAATTGCAGTATTTTTGGGTCAGCAAATTGCGATTGCGATATGGCGATTAATTGCGTTTGCGATTGCTTTCGCGATATATTGTGCAGGCCTAGCGCATACACTTACAAATCCTACGCCACTGTATGTGTGACATACTTTTAAGCATATAACATTTAATATTAAGAAGGCGGCCAGTAAGGGACGTGCAAGTGGCCGTGATGATGATGGTGCACGCAAAGGCCGTGGCCCTGGGCGCAATGAAACGGAGTAAAAGAATAGAGCTGAAGTCCTCTAGGTGCACTAACCCTCTAAAACAGTGATTGCGATGGCGAACCTTTTAGAGACTGAGTGCCGGAACTGCAACCCAAAACCCACTTATTTATCGCAAAGTGCCCACACGGTCATTTACCCTGAATACTACAGTCCAATATAGCATATCTTCCATGTTCCTTATCAATTAGCTATAGCTGTAGAGTGCCAGTTCGTGCCACGTGTCCAGCTTGGACACCCAGTAGATGTAAGGCACAGAGGGATCACTGAGAATGCTGACACGGTCTGCTATGTACTCCATCTTCCAATTTTTTTAAATCCTTGTGACACTAGGCCACGCATCAAGGTGAGGGTGCTGACGGGTGTCATAAAACTGTTCAAGGCCTTGGAGAGTGTTGTCCTGCCTCTGTTGGAACAGCTGTGTGTTCCCTTCATCTCCCCTCCGTGATTGCCCAAGGAACTACGTACTCTGCCGCCAGCGTTGACAGATGGAAATTTATGGAGCAATTTTTTAACAAGGACCTTTTGGTATTGGACGATTTTGTTCGTCCTTTCCACCACAGGAATGAGAGATGAGAAGTTCTCTTTTTAGCGGGGGTCGAGAAGGGTGAACTGAACAACAGTAATAGCTGTTGTGCAAAATGTGTAGAATGCGAGAGTCACAGGAAAGGCAACATAACATGAAGTCAGCCATGTGTGTCAGAGTCCCAACAGATTAGACTTTGCTGTTCTCATCAGGAGGATGACTGTCAATCTCTTTATCCTCTTCCTCCTCTCCTGCCCATCTATGCTGAACAGATGGAATAAACCTGCTATAGTTACTACCCTCTGTAGCGGAGGCAACTGTCTCTTGCTTCTCCTCATCATCATCATTCACACTGAAAAGATGAACTGAGGGTGGTCTGGCTATCACCCTGTGTAATGTGTTCCCCCTAGTTCCACCTCTTCCATATGTAAAGCGCCCGCCTTCATTGTTAGCAGCCAGCATTTGAGTAGACACAGAAGTGGGATTGCTAGGCTGATTATAGCGACATTGCCACTCACCATCTGTGTTTATCCCTCAAAGTTGCGTAATACCTCACAGAGGTCAGACATATATGACCATGTTGCAACTGGTATTCCACTACTGCCTTCTGCTGCTCACAAATCCTGACCAACATGTGTAATGTATGTAGATTTTAAGCCCTCATGGGCAGGGCCCTCTCTCCTTCTGTACCAGTTTGTAGCTTGTCTTGTTCATGCTTAGTGCAATTGTCTGTATTATGTATGTATAGCCCCTATCATATGAGCAGCGCTATGGAATGAATGGCGCTTTAATAATAAATAATAATAATGTGAAATTCCAGCGCGTGCTCACGTCACACAACAGTCAGTTAGCTGGCAAATACAAGTGCTGCATGACTTTCTGAAATGGGCACACACACAGCACAACTTCACCAGTAGCTCAGGCAAATTGGGGTAGGTTTTGAGAAATTTCAGAACACATGGGCCATGCATGGGTATGGCCGCATCCCGGACATTAACCGCTTAAGGGCCCAGCCTTTTTTTACCTTAAAGACCAGGCCATTTTTAGCAAATCTGACATGTGTCACTATATGTAGTAATAACTTTAAAACGCTTTTACCTATCTAGGCCATTCTGAGACTGTTTTTTCGTCACATATTGTACTTCATGACAGTGGTAAAACTGAGTCAAAAAATTTCATTTTTATTTATAAAAAAATACCAAATTTACCCAAAATTTGGAAAAATTAGCAAATTTAAATTTCTCTACTTTTATAATAGATAGTAATAACTCCAAAAATATTTATTACTTTACATTCCCCATATGTCTACTTCATGTTTGGATCATATTGGGAATGCTATTTTATTTTTTGGGGACGTTAGAAGACTTAGAAGTTTAGAAGCAAATCTTGAAATTTTTCAGAAAATTTCCAAAACCCACTTTTTAAGGATCAGTTCAGGTCTGAAGTCACTTTGTAGAGCTTACATAATAGAAACCACCCAAAAGTGACCCCATTTTAGAAACTACACCCCTCAATGTATTCAAAACTGGTTTTATAAGCTTTGTTAACCCTTTAGGTGTTCCACAAAAATTAATGGAAAATGAAGATGACATTTCAGAATTTCACTTTTTTGTCAGATTTTCCATTTTAATAATTTTTTTTCAGTAACAAAGCAAGGGTTAACAACCAAACATATATTGCCCTGATTCTGTAGTTTACAGAAACACCCTATATGTGTTCATAAACTGCTGTATGGGAACACGGCAGGGCGCAAAAGGAAAGGAATGCCATACAGTTTTTGAAGGCAGATTTTGCTGGATTGTTTATTTAACACCATGTCCCATTTGAAGCCACCCTAGAGTAGAAACTCCCCAAAAATTACCCCATTTTGGAATCTACGTGATAAGGTGGCAGTTTTATTGCTACTATTTTAGGGTACATATGATTTTTGGTTTTTCTGCATTACACTTTTTGTGAGGCAAAGTAACAAAAAATAGCTGTTTTGGCACCATTTTTATTTTTTGTTATATACAGTGTTCATCTGACAGGTTAGATCATGTAGTTTTTTTTATAAAGCAGGTTGTTACGGACGTGACAATACCAAATATGTGTACTTTTTTTGGTTGTTTGTTTCAGTTTTACATAATAAAGCATTCCTGTAAAAAATTCATGTTTTAGTGTCTCCATATTCTGAGAGCCATAGTGTTTAAATTCTTTGGGTGATTGTCTTAGTTAGGGTCTCATTTTTTGCAGAATGAGATGACGATTTGCTTGGTATGATTGTAAGGGTGTGTATGACTTTTTGATCGCTTGCGATTACACTTTTTTTGATGTAAAGTGACAAAAAAATTGCTTTTTTTACATTGTTTTAATTTTTTATTTTTTACGGTGTTTACCTGAGGGGTTGGGTCATGTGATATTTTTATACAGCAGGTTCTTATGGACGAGTCTATACCTAATATGTATACTTTCTTTTTTTTTCTTTTTTTCTTTATGTTTTACACAATAACAGAATATAGAGACAATAAAATATGATTTTTTTAGTTTCAAAAGTGTTGTGTGCCATAGTTTTTTAAATTTTTTTGGCAATTGTCTAAGTTAGGGTCTATTTTTTGCGGAATGATATGACGGATTTTATTGGTATGATTTTGGGGTGCGTATGACTTTTTGATCGCTTGGTATTCCACTTTTTGTGATGTAAGGTGACAAAAAAATGGCTTTTTTTACATTTTTTTTATATTGTGTTCACCTGAGAGGTTAGATCATGTGATATTTTTATACAGCAGGTTCTTACGAATGCGGCGATACCTAATATGTCTACTTTCTTTTTATTTATTTACGTTTTACACAATAACATCACTTTTGAAACAAAAAAAATCATATTTTATTGTCTCCATAGTCTGAGAGCCATAGTTTTTATATTTTTTAGGCGATTGTCTAGTGTAGGGGCTAATTTTTTGCAGGATGAGGTGACGGTTAGATTAGAACTATTTTGGGGGGCATACACATTTTTGATCGCTTGGTGTTGCACTTTTAGTGATGTAAAAAAAGCAATTTTTTGTCACCTTACATCGTTTTTATTTTTTACGGTGTTTACCTAATATGCTTTTTTTTTACTTGAAACTTTAAAAAAAAAATGTTTAACTTTCTTTTTTTAACTTCTTTTTTCACTTTAGGTTTTGTCCCACTATGGGACTTCAAGATTTCAGGGTCTGATCCCTGTTTCAATACAGCACAATACATCTGTGCTGCATTGAACTGTTAGTGTCTTACACTGTAAGACGCTAACAGTTGCCTAGGAGACCCAGCCCTGGGGCTGGATCTCCTGGACTTCCGTAGCTGGCAGTCCCGATGCCTGTTCAAGGCATCGGGGCTGCCATAGCAACCATCGGGTCCCCATCACCGCAGCACGGGGACCCGATGGGGATGTAAAAACTGCCGCAAACTTCCAGTATGCCGCGGTCAGCGGTATGGTTTGAGTTTATGAATAGGATGTAAAATATGTTATGGTTATTTGGTTATTTATGAGTTCTTATTTTGGTATGGCACAGTTTGCAAATTACAATTCTGTTATCGTCCGCACTTTCCTCAAAAAAGTGCCAGACTGCGTAACACCTATCCCTTGGCAAGGGAGATTTCGGCAAGAGGGAACAGTTGCGGGCCTCCTCCAGCCTGCTGCAATGCTGTGGATCCCTCCCCCTCTGTCCTGCTGTCCTTGCTTGGCTGGACACCTTTCCAGGTTGGGTCAGTGATGTCATCGTCCCCCATCTATTCTTCCACTTCCTCACTCTGGTCATCCTCCTGACTTGTGTTGACCTATCAAGACCCTCACTTATTGACAACTGTGTCTCATCCGCATCATCCACCTCGTGAAACACTAATTGCCATTCCCCACTTTCATCTTCTTCTGACTGTGGATGCTGAAGAGTTTGGTGATCAGTGCACAAGATCTCCTTGTGTCCCTATTCAGGGAGGGTCAGCTCACCTGCAGGTCCTCACCTACAATCTTTTACAGGGCAATCAAAAAATATTCTTAAATTTCAATAAAAAGTTTTTGTAGCCTGTGCTGACCACCATTCCCTGCTCTAACTCTGCAATATAACATTACCGAAAGCAAAAATATTTTAAAAATTCTATAAAATTTTATTGTGGCCAGTGTTTTTGATAATATCTATGAAATATCCTTGCACTGGCAGCCGGGGGTGACATAACTCGTTAGCACGGAGGAATCTCGTTGATTATCGGAATAAAGCACACAAATCACTCCACCCACTCACAATGGCCATGTACCACCACCCACAGAATCGAGAAACAGGTATCAATCTGTCAATTCTTTCAGTGTCTGGGCCGGGAGAGGTTTCCCATGTGTAATCAAATTAAGCAGCAGGCTCCACTCCTGGTGGTGCCCTTCCGTCAATGAGTTTAAGTTTCAGCTTTGCGACCATACTCCACTCGGAACCCAAAGACTTTGGTTTCCAGGAAAATGCTCAGCGGGTAATGGGAATAATGCCGCTGGATCGTGTGTCGGATCGTTTTCAAACCAAGCTACAAATTTCCTCCTAGATTAATGAAAACATTCCACACTGCCGAATACACGCAGAATGACAATTAGGCCCTAATTTTTTTCCACTTTCACACAAAAGGCTTTTCAACAGATGAGTGCAAAGTTGAACGGCGAATATCATTTTTCTTCTTCCACTAATACACGGCTAACAGGGATTCTGAATATATCACTGCACCGCAGAATGTCAATTAGGCCCACATTTTCTTTACACTTTTACACAAAAGGCTTTTCAACAGATAAATGGAATGATCAACGGCGAAAATAATTCTTCTTCTTCCATATAAATACGGCGGCCATCTTAGATTCTGCCGTTTACAATCGTACTTTGTTCAGGGACTGACGTGTATGCAGGTGCTAGGGAGAGTGAAAGAAAAACTGATTGTTAAAAAAAAAAAAGGAAAGAAGCGATTTACTAGTGCAGGGAAAGGATAGTGAGAGGAATCATTTCACAGGCAGGGAGAGACGTGTGCAGATGCTAGGGACAGTCACAGGAAAATCCTCATTGTGATAAAAAGCGATTTACAAGTGCAGGGAAACATTACTTGGGGATCCAGATAGTCTCATAATACAGATCTGTCATTCCAGAAATTAGTTATTGGGGTGCAAGCAGGGCTGGGACAAGGTCCACCACCAACAGAGGCTGGGCTGCCCAAGTGCGCCCCCCCCCCGCCCCGCCATTTAGATATGTATGTTTGTTATTAATCAGACATCTACCCCACCTGAGTATAGAAGCCTATTACAGTAAAAAAAAAATATATATATATCGGCACTGCAGTGTTGCAATGATTTCTGTTAAAACCGTATAGGGGTGTATTTCATTCAAAAAATAAAAATATATACGCACTTCAGTGTTGCAGTTATTTCTAGTGAAGGCGTATAGTGTCGTATTTCAGTACTACAAGAAAAATATGTATGCACTTCACTCTTTAATCGTTTTCTGGTTAAAGCATTTAGTGACCTTTTTCCGTCCAACAAGAAATATTCTCGGGTCACTTGTGCAGTTATTTCTGGTGAAAGGGTATAGGGGCCTATTACATTAAAAAAAGAAAATTATTTATACGCACTGCAGTGTTGCAGTGATTTCTTTTGAAACCGCATAGGGGTGTATTTCATTCAAAAAAGAAAAATCATCACCATCAAGTGGCCTGGGAGAACCGTGGCTCCGATGTGGTAGTCCAATCTGCCGCAGCTGCTGCTATATCACCCAGCAGCACGCACCCAGTTTAAGGCAGTCAAGGCTCCACCGCCTCAGGCAAAGGGAGCTGTCTGTCAATCCCATCTTCTGCTGGTCCAGATGCTCCTACTCTTCGTCAGTCATTCCGTCAGCAATCGATCACCGAAGAGATTGCCAGGAGACAACAGTATGCGTGCACTCATCCAACGGCGCAGAAGCTGAACGTGCTCTTGTCCAAGTTGCTGGTGCTTTAGTCCCTCCCTTTCAAGTGATGTACTCTGCACCTTTCAGAGAACTGATGGCTGGTGCCGAGCCAAGGTGGAGTCCCAAGCCATCATTTCTTTGTACAAAAGGCAGTACCAGCCCTGCACACACATGTTGAGCAGAAGGTGGGCCAGTCCTTGAGCTTGTTGGTGTCTGCCAAAGTGCACGGCAGTGCCGACATGTGGAGCTGTAACTACGGTAAGGGACAATACATGTCCTCAGGGCCGGGCCGACACAGAGGCTGAGGAGGCTCCAGCCTCAGGGCGCTCAAGCCTCAGGGCACAGGCACAGGCCATTCTCACCAAGTCCCTGCTGCCTGTAGCTGTATTAGCAGCAGAGCATCCATTTCTGCGCTCTGCTGCTGTAACAGCCGGTCCTGCGCCCCCTAGTGGTGTTCTTCCTCCCTCCCTCAGTCTAGTGCAGTGCGCTGCAGCTCCGTACCTTCCCCAGCCCCTGACTTCCTGCCTGTGTGTGCACCAGAGATTCACAACCCCCTCCCCCAGCACAGAGAGAAGAGCAGCGTCGGGACAGAGAAGGAGGAGGAGGAGGAATACTCTGCATCCTGCCTCTCCCTCCAAGTCACCAGAGACTGTATGTGCAGAAAATGTAAGGGGTTAAAGGGAATGGAATGGCAGTAATGTAATGTGCATATTGTGTGTTTTTATGTATGTGTGTCATATGTATGTCTGTATATATGTATGTGTGTCATATGTATGTCAGTATGTGTGTGTGTGTCATATGTATGTCAGTATATATGTGTGTGTCATATGTATGTCTGTATATATGTGTGTCATATGTATGTCAGTATGTATGTGTGTGTCATATGTATGTCAGTATGTATGTGTGTGTCATATATATGTCAGTATGTGTGTGTCATATGTATGTCAGCTCAGTATATATGTGTGTGTCATATGTATGTCAGTATGTATGTGTGTGTCATATGTATGTCAGTATATATGTGTGTGTGTCATATGTATGTCAGTATATATGTGTGTCATATGTATGTCTGTATATATGTGTGTGTCATATGTATGTCAGTATGTATGTGTGTGTCATATGTATGTCAGTATGTATGTGTGTGTCATATGTATGCCAGTATATATGTGTGTGTCAAATGTATGTCAGTATAGATTATCTAACCCAGTCCCCCTTCCCCCATCTACCCCACCAGACATTTAGATGTTATTTATTCCTGCTATTCTAATGCTCTGATCAGTAGGCTCAAGTAGGCTCTGATGGCTCAAGTCAAGCCCTCACCCCCCCAGCCATTTAGATATGTATGTTATCAATCATCCCCCACCCCCGCCTTCCTTGTAATTTGCTGGCCCCCAATATCCATTGTGAGTAACAATCCATAACAGTGCCATCCACAGATCCCCCCATAACAATGCATCATCCACAGATCCCCCATAACAGTGTGTCATCCACAGATCCCCCATAACAGTGTGTCATCCACAGATCCCCCATAACAGTGTGTCATCCACAGATCCCCCATAACAGTGTCATCCACAGATCCCCCATAACAGTGTGTCATCCACAGATCCCCCATAGCACTGTCATCCACAGATCCCCCATAACAGTGTCATCCACAGATCCCCCATAACAGTGTCATCCACAGATCTCCCATAACAGTGCGTCATCCACAGATCCCCCATAACAGTGTCATCCACAGATCCCCCATAACAGTGTCATCCACAGATCCCCCATAACATTGTGCAATCCACAGATCCCTCCATAACAGTGACATCCACAGACCCCCCATAACATTGTGCTATCCACAGATCCTCCATAACAGTGTCATCCATAGATCCCCCCATAACACTGTCATCCATAGATCTCCCATAACAGTGTCGTCCACATATCCCCCATAAGTGTGTCATCCACAGATCCCCATAGCATTGTCATCCACAGATCCTTCATAACAGTGTCATCCACAGATCCCCCATAACAGTGTCATCCACAGATTACCCCATAACAGTGTCATTCACAGATCCCCCATAACAGTGTCATCCATAGATCTCCCATAACAGTGTCATCCACAGATCCCCCATAACAGTGTCATCCACAGATTACCCCATAACAGTGTCATCCACAGATCCCCCATAACAGTGTCATCCATAGATCCCCCCATAACAGTTTCATCCATAGATCCGCCCCATAACAGTGTCAACCATAGATCCCCCCCATAACAATGTCATCCACAGATCCTCCATAACAGTGCGTCATTAATTGATACATTAAACTGTGCATATTTATGTGTGATTACAACAGTATTTAGTAAAGACTCCACAAGTTGGGGGGGGGGGGCGCACTTGGGCAGCTCAGCCTCTGTTGGTGGTGGACCTTGTCCCAGCCCTGCATGTCCTTTACGGCCCACTGGGTGAATGTAGTTCCTACACAGCCACACCAGCAACTTGAACAGGTCACAACGCTTCCGCCTCCATGTTGTCACGCCGTTGGTCCTGCGACAATCTCCGCCTCTGCCTCATCCTCAACAATGTCCTCAGCCTCCACTGCAGGAACAAGTCACAGTGTCCCTCCAGCATACTACATGTGCAGGGCTCAGCGGTGGCACGCTGTTCTGCACAGAGTCACAAAGGGGGGAAAAGCTCCGTGTGATGCATCAAGAAATTGAATCCTGGCTTTCTCCGCGACAACTGAAAATCGTAACAATGCTGACCGACAACAGGAAAAACATGGTGTTGGCGCTGCGTCAAGGAAGGCTGAGCCGTGCGCCCTGCATGGCACGTGTTCAGTCTGGTTGTTAAGCAGTTCCTGAAGTCTTCCACTCATCTGCAAGACATCTTATAAATGGCCAGGAAACTTTTCATGCACTTCAGCCACTAGTACACCGCAAAGCACACCCTCCTTGAGCTGCAACGGCAGAACGGCATCCCCCAACATAGGCTGATATGCAACGTTTACACCCGTTGGAATTCCACCCTCCATATGTTGGACCGACTATACATACAGAGAAAGGCCATCAACGATTTCTTGATGATTCAAGTAGATAGGAGTACTCCACTCTGTAACTTTGATGTCAGTCAGTGGAAGCTCATGCGTGACACCTGCCATTTTCTCAGGCCTTTGAGGATGCCACGTTATTTGTCAGTCACCAGGACTACGGTATGAACGACGTCATTCCACTGCTTCATGTCCTGGAACAGATGGTGGTAACAATGGCTCGTCAGGGGACAAGAGACGTGGCGCTTCGATTTCATGGTCACATGAGCACTGTAGGGGCTGAACTGGAAGAGGTGGAGGTGGAGGAGGACATTGGAGCACAGCCAATGTGTAGAGAAATGGTTGGTTTTTCTACTCAGCTAACAGCACAGGAGGAGCATAAGCAGCCAGAGCGATAAGGGCGATGAGGATAACGAGACAGAGGACCCCAACACACCGTGGCAGTATGCAGTGGAGATGGAGGCAGGGAGTCCCTGCGAGTCACTTGCACAAATGGCCCGATGCATGCTCACTTGCTTGTGTAGTGACAGCTGAATGGTCACCATTCAGCAGGGAGATGACTTCTGGCTCTCCACCCTGTTGGACCCTCGCTACCGGTCCAGAATGGGGGCCTTTTTACACCCACCGAGAGGGAGAACAAACTGAACTACTACAGAGACATCCTATGTAGTCAGTTTGCCGTTGCCTATCTGCACCATGGTCCATCCTCTTGCAGGTCTGACCTTGGGGGGCCTCTGCGCTCATGTTCCACTGCCATGGCTGCTGGGGAGGGGTGGGGTGGCAGAAGCAGTACGAACTCAATCAGCAGTAGCCTGAGTGTAAAGTCGCTGATGAGTAGCTTTCTTAAACAGCATTGTGAAGAAACTATTCACCAGAAGCAGCAGCTGGTTGACCTGGAGCAGGACCTGAACCAACATGTGGTGGCATACTTGGACTGCACCCTGCCACCCCACATTGGCTACCCAGCAGTCCAGCGGATCTTCAAACTGGATTTGTGGCCGCAACTAGCAGAGTTTGCATTGGAAAAGCTGTCCTGCCCGGCAAGTAGTGTGGCATCAGACCGGGTGTTTAGTGCAGCGGGCGCCATAGTTACCCAAAATAGGACTCCCCTGTCAACCCAAAATGTGAAGAGACTGACCTTTGTCAAGATGATTCAGGCGTGGATCAGCCAGGATTTCAAACCACCAATTCCTGATGCGTCAGACTAGATCATTTATGGTGCCACACCAACACTTTGATACAAGAGACCGGTTTCTGCAGCATCAAAGTAGTAGCTGAGGCAGGTAATCAGCCTGATGCCACACATCTGATTCCAAGTGCTCCTTACTTCACCCACCTACGTCAGTGGGTACTGGTATTGCCACCCACCACCCCACTCTGTTACCAGGTCACTTTGTGGTCTCCTGATGCAGCTGCTGCTGCCAGCTCCAAACTGTCACCTTGCTTCTCTGTGGTCTCCTCATGCTGCTTCCACCTATAAACTCTGTCATTGTGCCACTCTGTGACCTACTCATGCTGCTGCCACCACAAGACTCTGTCAAAGTGTCTCTCTCTGGCCTACTCATGCTGCTGTCACCACCAGACTCTGTCATTGTGCCACTCTGTGGCCTACTCATGCTGCCGCCACCTCAAGACTCTGTCATTGTGCCGCTCTGTGGCATCCTCATGCTGCCGCCACCTCAAGACTCCGTCATTGTGCCACTCTGTGGTCTCCTCATGCTGCCGCCACCTAAAAACTTTGTCATTGTGCCACTCTTTGGTATCCTCATGCTGCTGCCACCTTAACACTCTGTTAAAGTGCCACTCTCTGGCATACTCATGCTGCTGCCACGTCTACGCTCTGTCATTGTGCCACTGTCTGGCCTACTCAAGCTGCTGCCACCTCCAGACTCTGTCACTGTGCCACTCTGTGGTCTCCTCATGCTGCCGCCACCTAAAGACTCTGTCATTGTGCCACCGAGTCATTGTGCCACTCGGTGGCCTTCTCCTAATGCTGCTGATGCCACCACCTCTAGACTCTATCATTGTGCCACTCTCTGGCCTACTCATGGTGCTGCCACCTCCAGACTCTGTCATTGTGCCACTCTTTGGTATCCTCATGCTGCTGCCACCTCAACATTCTGTTAAAGTGCCACTCTCTGGCCTACTCATGCTGCTGCCACGTCTACGCTCTGTCATTGTGCCACTCTCTGGCCTACTCATGGTGCTGCCACCTCCAGACTCTGTCATTGAGCCACTCTGTGGCCTACTCAGGCTGCTGCCACCTCCACACTAGTGATGATTGAGCACCAAAGTATTCAGGTGTTCGGTTGTTTGGCCCGAACACATTTATTTTATATATTGTGTGCTTGGCTGAGCACCCGACTATAATGGAAGTCAATGGGAGACAACCAGGCACTGAGAGTCCAATAAAATAGGTCAGAAAGTGACCGAAACACCAACGAAATGGATCATGAACTGCATGGGGACGATGTTAGTCTAGTCAAAAGGGACATTGAGAAATTATTATCACAGTTTAAAGGGGGTCATTTTCATTTACATCATAATCTTTCTATACTAGAAAGACAGACCATTAACCATTTATTGGATGATGAAACTTTGATCTTCAAACCAGCCGATAAGGGGGAGCTCTGGTAGTACTAGATAAAGATTATTATGTCAAGAAATCTCTAGGACAATTGTCGGATCGCAACACATATAAAATTCTGCCGAGAGACCTGGTTTTTGACATAAGGGTGCTGGTGTTAAAATCTTTTATAAGGATCTGCAATTATTTGTGGCCAAGCGGAGCAGAAATCTCAATGATTTCTTGGTAAAAAGTCATTATATACCACCACGTTCGGGCTTTTTGTTTGGCTTCAAGGGCCCGAAATGGGGTTCAACTATGTGTGGCCATTGCACCTCTTGTAAGGTCATTGTTAAAACAGACACCTTTTGTGATTTCTTGGGTGAATCAACATATAACATTGTGCATTTTATTAATTGCAGTACGTCGGGCATCGTGTATTATGCGACGTGCCCGTGTGGGTAAATATATGTGGGTATGACAACACGGCAATTACGGGTTCGTATACAGGAACATCAAAAAGATATATGGGCAGCGGCTAAAATAGATGAGATGGATGTAGAGAAAATAAAAAAATTAAAACCTGTAGCGTGCCATTTCTGTCACTGCCATGACAATCATTGGCAAGAACTGAAATTTCGCAGAATCGATAAGGTGTCTTTGGGTGTGAGGGGTGGGGACCTTTTTCATCATTTGGAGCAGATTGAAAGCAAATGGATCGGAAAACTGAATGCACAGATACCATATGGTTTAAATGATAAGATTCCATTTACGTCATTTCTGTGATTTTTGTGACTTGTTTATTATATTTTTTTATTATTATTTTGTACTATTTTTATTTTATATTGTTTCTATATTGTTATGGTCTGGTTGTCCTTATTTGTGATTAATTGTGCCTTTTACTAATGTTTGTTCTTACATACCACAGGACTTGATGTAATTTTCTCATGATGCAAAGGTTCCCCGGTATTTTGCCTCATCATGGATATCACTCAGCGATGATGGGATTCAATTTTGATATCTATATTTTTCCTTTATTGTGTTGGGCTGTTTATGGTATCCTCATTGTATCAACTCAAGAATATGAGATAATATGGAAATGAAATACTCTTCTCCCTCTTTTTTTGCACTTTTTGCACTTAACTTTAATAATGGTTGTGATTTTTAATACTCTTGTCATACTCGTGTCATTTGCACTTGTCATAATTTTAGCAATTTTTGCACTAATTCACTGTTCCATGGTGACTCATGAGCCAGACATGAATCACCATGTGACCTTATTTATTCTGCATATTTTTATTTTTGCACTGTATTGTCACTTTATTTTGTAATCATTTTCATATATTTTTACACTTTCATTGTCACTTGTTTTTTGAATTATTATGTATAAAAAAATCTTATGTTTTATTAATTTGGGTTGGTACTATACATGGGGCCCCATGTATAGCCTATATATGAGGTGCTTATGTAGATTGATTATATCTCATGGAATGTATAGTATATACATGCTCTGATTTATATACAAAATGTTATTGAATTCCACTCTGTTTTGGGGCATATCCGGGGACATGTGTTCATGATTGTTTTGTCTACATACATTGTTGGGTACATATCATAATTTACAGCCATATATATATGTTTTTGGTCCAGCGCTTGTTTTGCCCTTTATTTGCCCTCACCCAATATGGTTGCTGTGGAGAGCACATGTTTGTGCGCTTGCGTCACCGGTGCGGCTTAGCAGGGATCTGATGATTGGTCCGACTTGTGTCACACTTCTGACTGGGTCGTGTGTTGCCGCGTGTCTGTTGACGTCATGCAGGGGATGTGCGCCACATAATGAACGGCACCACTTTTGAAATTAACACTCTGGTGAGGTGACTGGTTATAATTGTAGGGCGTGCTGCATTGGACACTCTTGGTCCCACCTCCGTGCTATATATGGCTGTATCTGGACTTCTTTATCCATTACCCCTTGAAAAAGGTGACGGCGAAACACGCATTGGGGAGTGGTCTGTAGGTCTTGAACCTAGGTTGGTACACTCTGTCTATATAGCTTTAATGCATATTATATATGTCTTTTTGACCAATTGTCAGTGGTATGTGGGAATGGCATTGTACTTTTTTTTATATATTATCTTAATGCTGTACACCGCACCACTGAATTGGCTGGATACACATATGTATTATTAGTGTTGCCTGCCCTTTATGCACTGGCACTTTCATTTGGTGTTCATGAGACCTCGACCTACGGACCAATATTTTTGGTTTTAAATGTTATCAATTTTTGTCAATCATGAATATTTGATCTGATTTATACAATAATAAAAATTATGCTCAATTGTTGTAATTATTGTGCTATCTTGTTTGTAATAAAGATATTTTTGTCTACATATTTTTGATTTGTTTATTTTTAACTGGTGATATCCAGAGGTTCTAATTTTGGGAATTTGGTTTGGTGCTCCTTATAAAAGATATTCAGGAGAAAGCTATTATTGCTAAGAAATTAGGAGAGTTTTTGATCAAACAACACCCAAACAACACCCAATAACTCCTGTCTTTTATACCTTGCCGAGACAATGCCGAGGGGGGTCCTGTGTGTCGTCGATCGCAGCAAACCGCAGGTCAATTCAGACCTGCGGTTTACTGCGTTTCCGGGTTATTCGGGTCTCTGTGGTGATCGGTGTGGTGATAAAACCCCACTAATCACCATCCTTAGATCCTGTGAGGTGATGGTGACATCACCTAACAGGATCGATCCTGATAGGCTGACCGGGTGGGCGGGGGTTAACTCCCCCTGCTCTCCTCCTCCTCCTCCTGCATTCTTTGCCTGGGAGCGAGGAGAGAAGCAGCCATTTTCCCAGCAGCCAGCATCCCAGCACCCCAGAGTTCCCCCAGCACCCTCCTGTGCCCATTCAGAGTGCCATCTGGCACTATCAAGTAGGTCAGGGAGAGCATAGGGAAAGGCTTAGGTCAGTTAGGGAGAGTAAAAGGGTTAGAGTTTTTTGTCTCCTATTGCATCACCCTCTTAGGGTGTCTGGGGTCCACAGCACAGCTGTGTGACCCTAGACCCCCCCAGGGTTGCTGCAGCTTGCTCCCTTGCCACCACCCCCTCCACCTTTTTTGGGGGGCGCAAGCATTTTTTTTTTGCATCCGCTGACAGTGGACGGCATTCTTTAGCGTCCGGCCACTGTTAGCGCATCGCTCATCCCACCGCTGATCAGTGCCGGACGGCTGATCAGCGAGTTTTAATTTTTTTTTAACCCTTTGTACATTTTTTTGCTTTCTCTTTTTTTTTTTAGTTAGTTCTTTTTTTTCCCCCCTGTTAGCTTTAGGGAAAAGTCGGGAACACCTGTGCCCCCCCCCACACACACACACTGAATAAAGTTTTACACGCATGCACACACACACACACACACTCCCCTATGGCCCCCCAGACATTCTCGGCCGAGGAGGCATACGCCCAGCTTGCCTCCGAATCCGAGAGTTCCAGTGAGGATAAGGATGACTCCACGTTCCTTTTGTCATCTGCATCCTCCTCATCATCTAGTGATAATGAGCCCCCAAGGCGGCGGAGATGCCGCCAGGCGAAACAAGGGGACCGCCATGCTAGGGACCCTGTGGCCCACCCTAGGACGAGCAGCTCTGGGGCTCATATTAGTTTTCCGACCCACCAGCTAAGTTCACCTGAGACCCCAACCGGTGAACTTGGATGGTGTACCCTAGAGAATTTTGAGCCCACGATTTCTGATTTTGTTGGTCAGCCAGGAATCCAGATACCCACAGTGGGATTCACTGAATATGACTATTTCAGTATCTTTTTCAGTGACCCCTTTGTGAATCTAATGGTGGAGCAAATGAATCTGTACGCACAACAGTTCGTTGCTCAACACCCGGGCTCTTTTTTGGCTAGGCCCGGTGGCTGGACGCCGGTCAGTGCAGCCGAGATGAGGACGTTTGAGGCCTTGTGCTGCACATGGGCCTAGTCAAGAAACCTAGTGCCAGGCTGTACTGTAGTAGGGACGTCCTCTACCAGACCCCACTTTACAGTACGGCCATGGCACGCTCACGGTTTGAGGCCATGCAGAAATGCCTGCATTATGCAGATAATGCAGCATGTCCCCCCCAAGGTGATCCTGCCTATGACCGCCTGTACAAAATCAGGCCGGTCATCGATTACTTTGGGGACAAATGTTTGGAGGCCTAAGTACCTGGAAGGGAGGTCGCGGTTGATGTGTCTCTCATTGCTTTCAAGGGGAGACTCAGTTTCCGCCAGTATGTTCCCTCAAAGCGGGCGAGGTATGGCACGAAGCTGTACAAACTTTGTGAGAGTGCCTCAGGGTACACTTACCAGTTTTGTGTATACGAGGGGCGAGATTCCCGTATTTTACCCCCAGAATGTCCCCCCACTCTGGGAGTTAGCGGGAAACTTGTGTGGGACCTTATGCATCCACTACTAGATAATGGTTACCACCTGTACGTGGATAACTTTTATTCTAGTATCCCCTTGTTTCAGTCCCTCGCCGCCAGATCCACATCCGCTTGTGGGACCGTGCGAAAAAATCAGCGCGGCCTCCCTACCTACCCCCTCCAGGTACCTATCCCCAGGGGTGAGACCCATGCCCTTACCAGTGAAAACCTGTTGCTGGTCAGATATAAGTACAAGAGGGATGTCCTTATGCTGACCACAATTCACTGTAACGGCATCTCCCCTGTCCCTGTGCGAGGTACCACAGCAACGGTCCTCAAGCCCGATTGTATCATCGACTACAATCGGTACATGGGAGGAGTTGATCTCTCTGATCAAGTCCTCAAGCCATATAATGCCATGCGCAAAACCCGGACATGGTACAAAAAAGTTGCGTTATGCTTGGTTCAGGTTGCCATGTACAACTCTTTTGTGCTGTCCCGGAGCAACACAGGGAAACACAGGAAAATTCCTCCCGTTCTATGAGGCAGTCCTCAAGGCCCTTATCTTTTCTGACCAGGAAAGAGCAGGCCGGAGTACCTCGGAAACTGGAGGCGCCCGGATTGTCCCTGGCCAACACTTTACAGGTCCGGTCCCCCATACTGGAAAGAAGGGATGAACCCCAAAAAAATGCAGAGAGTGTCACAGGAGGGGGACACCACCACTCAGTGTGACACGTGCCCCGATCAACCTGGCCTCTGCATTGATGGTTGCCTCAGGGAGTACCACACTTCCATGGAGTACTAAATTGATTACCCCCTTTTCCATTTAGCCACTTACAATCAGATAAAAACTATGGTTCTCAGAATTTTTTTTTCAAAAATGATAGTTTATAAATCTAAAATAACTAAAATAATAATTAAAAAAGTAGACAAATTTTGTATCGCCGCGTCTGTAATAATCTGCCCTATAAAAATACCCCATGACCTAACCCCTTAGATTAACATGGAAAAAAAAAAAGTGCAAAAAATTTATTTTTCGTCACCTTACATAATAAAATGCGTAATAGCAAGTGATCAAAAAGTCATATGCCCCCCAAAATAGTGCCAATAAAACCATCCTATCATCCTGCAAAAAATGAGCCCCTACCGATGACAATCCGGTAAAAACTTTAAAAAAACTGACTGTTAATCTGTGTACAGTCGTGTCCAAAAGTTTTGAGAATGATATAAATATTGGAAATTGGAAAAGTTGCTGCTTAAGTTTTTATAATAACAATTTGCATATACTCCAGAATGTTATGAAGAGTGATCAGATGAATTGCATAGTCCTTCTTTGCCATAAAAATTAACTTAATCCCCAAAAAAACTTTCCACTGCATTTCATTGCTGTCATTAAAGGACCTGCTGAGATCATTTCAGTAACCGTCTTGTTAACTCAGGTGAGTATGTTGACGAGTACAAGGCTGGAGATCATTATGTCAGGCTGATTGGGTTAAAATGGCAGACTTGACATGTTAAAAGGAGGGTGATGCTTGAAATCATTGTTCTTCCATTGTTAACCAGGGTGACCTGCAAAGAGACGCGTGCAGCCATCATTGCGTTGCATAAAAATGGCTTCACGGCAAGGATATTGTGGCTACTAAGATTGCACCTCAATCAACAATTTATAGGATCATCAAGAACTTCAAGGAAAGAGGTTCAATTCTTGTTAAGAAGGCTTCGGGCATCCAAGAAAGTCCAGCAAGCGCCAGGATCGTCTACTAAAGAGGATTCAGCTGCGGGATCGGAGGGCCACCAGTGCAGAGCTTGCTCAGCAATGGCAGCAGACAGGTGTGAGCGCATCTGCACGCACAGTGAGGTGAAGACTTTTGGAAGATGGCCTGGTGTCAAGAAGGGCGGCAAAGAAGCCACTTCTCTCCGAAAAAAAACATCAGGGACAGATCGATCTTCTGCAGAAAGTATGGTGAATGGACTGCTGAGGACTGGGGCAAAGTCATATTCTCCGATGAAGCCTCTTTCCGATTGTTTGGGGCATCAGGAAAAAGGCTTGTCCGGAGAAGAATAGGTGAGTGCTACCATCAGTCCTGTGTCATGCCAACAGTAAAGCATTCTGAGACCATTCATGTGTGGGGTTGCTTCTCATCCAAGGGAGTGGGCTCACTCACAATTTTGCCCAAAAACACAGCCATGAATAAAGAATGGTACCAAAACACCCTCCAACAGCAACTTCTTCCAACAATCCAACAACAGTTTGGTGAAGAACAATGCATTTTCCAGCACGATGGAGCACCGTGCCATAAGGCAAAAGTAATAACTAAGTGGCTCGGGGACCAAAACGTTGACATTTTGGGTCCATGGCCTGGAAACTCCCCAGATCTTAATCCCATAGAGAACTTGTGGTCAATCCTCAAGAGGCGGGTGGACAAACAAAAACCCACTAATTCTGACAAACTCCAAGAAGTGATTATGAAAGAATAGGTTGCTATCAGTCAGGAATTGGCCCAGAAGTTGATTGAGAGCATGCCCAGTCGAATTGCAGAGGTCCTGAAAAAGAAGGGCCAACACTGCAAATGCTGACTCTTTGCATAAATGTCATGTAATTGTCGATAAAAGCCTTTGAAAAGTATGAAGTCCATGTAATTATATTTTACTACATCACAGAAACAACTGAAACAAAGATCTAAAAGCAGTTGAGCAGCTAACTTTGTGAAAACTAATATTTGTGTCATTCTCAAAACTTTTGGACACGACTGTAGGTTAAATTTTTTTAGTTTGTTTCAAATTGGATAATATAGTGTTAAACCAAAAAAAAAAAAAAAGTAGACAAATTATGTATCACCGCGTCCGTAATAATCTGTCCTATAAAATATCCCGTGACCTAACCCCTTAGATTAACACGGGAGAAAAAAAAGGTGCAAAAAATATTTTTTTTGTCACCTTACAAAATAAAACGCGTAATAGCAAGCGATCAAAAAGTCACATGCCCATCAAAATAGTGCCATTAAAACCGTCCCCTCATCCCGCAAAAAAAATGAGCCCCTACCTAATACAATAAGCTAAAAAACTTAAAAAAAATAACTCTTAGACTTTAGAGATACAAAAAAAATTTTTGTATCAGAAAGGATAGTATAGTCTAAAACCAATAATTGACTTATTATGTTGACTTATTATGTATCGCCGCGTCCGTAATAATCTACTCTATGAAAATAAATGTGAAAAAAATGTTAAAAACGATGCCAAAACAGTCATTTTTGGCACTTTTCCATTTCAATCTGTCTTTACCAGTAAAAAAGCAAGGGTTAACAGCCAAACAAAACTTAATATTTATTACCCTGATACTGCAGCGTACAGAAACACCACATTTGTGGTTGTAAACTGCTGTATCACTAAAAGGCAGGGCGCAAAAGGAAAGGACCGACTTGGTTTCTGGAAGGCCGATTTTGATGGCCTTTTTTATTGACACCATGTCCCTTTTGAAGCCCCCCTGATGCACCACTAGAGTAGAAATTCCCTAAAAGTGACCCCATCTAAGAAACTACACCCCTCAAGGTATTCAAAACTGATTTTACAAACTTTATTAATCCTTTAGGGGTTCCTCAACAATTAATGGCAGAGATGAAATTTCAGAATTCTAACCTTACCTCACAAAAATGTAATATAGAGCAACCAAAAATCATATGTACCCTAAAAATAGTCCCAAAAAAACGCCACCATATCCCGTAGTTTTCAAAATTGGGTCACTTTTAGGGAGTTTCTACTCTAGGGGTGCATCAGGGGGGCTTGAAACAGGACACAGTGTAAATAAACCGGTCCATAAAAATCAGCCTTTCAAAAACCACATGGCGCTCCTTTCCCTCTACGCCCCGCTGTGTGGCTGTACAGTAGTGTACGATCACATATGGGGTGTTTCTGTAAATGGCAGAGTCAGGGCAATAAATATACAGTCTTGTTTGGCTGTTAACCCTTGCTTTATTAGTGGAAAAAATGGGTAAATTAATAACTATTTTTGGAGGTATTACTATGTATTGTAGAAGTAGAGAAATTGAAACTTGGAAATTTGCAAATTTTTCCAAAATTTTGGTAAATTTGCTATTTTTTTTATAAATAAAAATGAAGTTTTTTTTACTTCATTTTACCAGTGTCACATGAAGTACAATATGTGACAAAAAAACTGTCTCAGAATGGGCTGGATAAGTAAAAGCGTTTTAAAGTTATTCGCACATAAAGTGACACTGGTCAGATTTGCAAAAAATGGTCTGGTCCTTAAGGTGAAATAGGGCCGTGTCCTTAAGGGGTTAACGACTGATACACGGACAAGTGCTTTTGGCCAGGGACGCTACATTTCCGTGATGGCACACTGGGTGAATCTTGTGGAGGCCGGTAGCTAGTCGTACACTGGGATGGCACAGGTGCTACCAACGCCAAGGATTGCGGGCCCCCATTCCATTTGGATTTTCACCACCACCTACATTAGTTACAGCACACTCCCCTTCTCCTACTCCTATTCCACTTCCACCTCTGATTTCTCATCTTGCAGCACCAGTAAGCCATCATCAGTAGCTGGAAGCATTGTAGCACGGCAGTATAATAACAATAATAATACCAACAATAATACAACCACAAACCTTATAATAATAGAACAGAATGCCATTGTGGATAAATTTACAGCTGACAATGCTGGCGGCATAGTACATAGTTCCTTGTGCAACCCAGGAGGGGAGATAAGGGGAACACACAGCAACAGAGGCAGGACAACACTCTCAAAGGCCTGAAACAGTTTCATGACACCCCACCAGCACCCTCACCCTGATGCACAGCCTAGTGTCACAAAGCGGGTAAAAATTTTGGAAGATGGTGAAGGAGTACATAGCAGACCGTGTTAGCGTCCTCAGTGTTCTTTCTGTGCCTTACAGCTATTGGGTGTCCAAGATGGACACGTGGCACAAACTGCCACTCTACGCCTCAGAGGTGCTGGCCTGCCTTGCCGCCAGCGTTTTGTCAGAGCGGCTATTTAGTGTGGCTGGGGGCATAATAACTGATAAGCGCATCCGTCTGTCAACTTAAAATGCTGACAGGTCGACTCTTATAAAAATGAACAAGGCCTGGATTGCCCCTGACTTCTCTCTTCCTCCCCCTCCATAATATCAACATTAGTGATGAGCGAGCACTAAAGTGTTCGGGTACTCAGTCCGAACACATAGCGATATTCGTGCGAGCACCTGAGTATAATGGAAGTCAATGGGAGACAACCACGCACCCCCTGCTCGGATGAGGGGAGGGTGCCTGGTCCATTGGAAAAGGTCAGAAAGTGACAGAAACACAATCCTGCCCAAAATCAATGCCCCCTCAAAAAAAAAAAAAAAAACATGGGAAAAAAAACATTTTTAGAGGTAAAATTGGTAGGAAACATTCTTTCCTGTATATTTAATTGTATATACAATGCACATGCTGCCAAAAATTACAAGGAAGAAGCACTCCGATACAGCCTGTATATCACATAAAGCAGGGCCTCATTCACATGGTGCTACAATTATTCAGGTACACTGCTACAGTCATAAAGCCAATGCACTAAGTGAAAGGGCTGGCAAAAATTACAAGGAACCGACACTCCAATGTATGCAGTCCTGGAACAGCCGTTTAAGGGTGTATACGTTTGTTCAAAATATGACTAAATCACTTGTTTGGAATCGCACATCGAGTCTCTAAACAGGCGAGTTGTAACACTGAAATCCACTGACAATTTGGAAAAGAGTTTGCTGCTCACTGAGCAAGCACTCTATGGAGCAGATAAGGTGGATAGTGACAGTGAGGGAGCTGAGGAGAGTGAGGTAGTTAGCTGGGTAACAGTAAGAAAGCGGGGTAGAGGGAAGAGTGCCAGGGAGGCTAGCCCTGATCTGACATACCCCAACAAGTTTGCAAGGTTGGTAGATGAGGGGAATGTCAATTCAGGGATGGCACTGCTGCAGCCGGACACTTCCTCTGCCAGTCAGTGGAATGTCGGCTCCAGTAAGCAGGGGACCAGGAGAGCAGGGCAGGCCAGACAGGTGTTGGTAGTCTGAGACTCCATTATTAGGGGAACAGATAGGGCGATCTGTCACAAAGATCGTGATCGCCGAACAGTGTGCTGTCTTCCAGGCGCTAGAGTTCAACACTTCGCGGATCGGGTTGACAGATTACTGGGAGGGGCTGGAGAAGATCCAGCGGTCATAGTCCATATCGGAACCAATGACAAAGTTAGAGGTAGGTGGAGAGTCCTTAAAAATGATTTCAGGGATTTAGGTCAAAAGCTTAGGGCAAGGACCTCAAAAGTAGTATTCTCTGAAATACTGCCTGTACCACAAGCCACATAAGAAAGGCAGCGGGAGATTAGGGAGGTTAACAAGTGACTCAAGAACTAGTGTAGGAAGGAGGGGTCCAGGTTCCTAGAGAACTGGGCCGACTTCTCTGTTGGCTACAGGCTCTATCATAAGGACGGGCTGCACCTCAATGGGGAAGGGGCAGCTGTGTTGGGGAGAAAGATGGCTAGAAGTTTGGAGGAGTGTTTAAACTAGGGACTGGGGGGGGGGTAATTACATTATAGGAAGGGAAGATAGTGCAGATAGAGACCAGGGGTGAGGTAGTGTGACTGGGGGAGGAATGGAAGGGGGGACTAAAACAGTTCAGAATGAACGGTGTAGGGTAAAAAATACACATAAACCTCTCAAATGTATGTATACTAATGCCAGAAGCCTGACTAACAAGACCGGTGAACTGGAATTAGTGAGGAGGACTATGACATAGTGGGAATAACTGAGATATGGCTGGATGATAGCTATGACTGGGCAGTTAATATAAAAGGGTACACCAAAAATTAGTATCGGGCTACTTATCTCAGTAACAATGTGAAGGAAAAAACATAGATCATAGATCACAAAAAATAGCAACACTGCACCTCCGAGTATAATATTATAGCTTTATTAACATGTAAGTAGTACAAAAAGTGTAAAAGACATAGTTTCGCAGCAGTAGATACACCAGGGGAGAACAACCAATATGGAGAGACCACAGGGTCAGCACATAGCCAGTAAAAGAGTAAAGCATACACTGTGTAGGGGGAACAGGACAAAGTGCAACCCCCACTCACAAGTCCCTGTCAGGGATGAGAATGAATAAACAGTGAAAAATAAAGTAAAAGTGATCGATACCAATATATGCTGGTCCTGTGGTCGCCTCCTCCCAAGGAGGAGCATATATCGGTATCGATCACTTTTACTTTATTTTTCACTGTTTATTCATTCTCATCCCTGACAGGGACTTGTGAGTGGGGGTTGCACTTTGTCCTGTTCCCCCTACACAGTGTATGCTTTACTCTGTTACCCCTACCGGCTATGTGCTGACCCTATGGTCTCTCCATATTGGTTGTTCTCCCCTGGTGTATTTACTGCTGCGAAACTATGTCTTTTACACTTTTTGTACTACTTACATGTTAATAAAGCTATAATATTATACTCAGAGGTGCAGTGTTGCTATTTTTTGTGGTCGGTTAATATAAAAGGTTACAATCTGTTTAGAAAGGATCATCAAAACCGGAGAGGGGGAGGGGTCTGCCTTTATGTGAAGTCCTGTCTAAAGCCCACAATTTGAGAAGACATCTGTGAGGGACATGGACATGTGGAGTCACTGTGGGTAGAAATAAATGGCGGCAAAAACAATAATAAATTACTAATAGGAGTTTACTATAAACCACCTAATATACCAGAGTCCACAGAAAATCTATTACTAAACGAGATAGAGGAGGCGGCAAATCATAATGAAGTCGTTATTATGGGGGACTTCAACTACCCAGATATAGACTGGGAAACTGAAAACTGTACATCCCTTAAAGGAAACAGGTTCTTGGCAATAGCCAAAGATAATTACCTTTCCCAAATGGTTCAGGACCCAACTAGAGGGACGGCCATACTGGACTTAGTATTATCCAATAGACCTGATAGAACAACAGATGTGCAGGTTGGGGGACACCTAGGAAATAGTGACCATAAAGTAATAACCTTCTAATTATCCTTCAAACGAGAGTGTCTAAAGGGAGGAACAAAAATACCAAACTTCAGAACAGCAAAATTTAGCCAATTAAGTGAGGCCATTGGCCTTACTAACTGGGACAAAGTCCTCAAAAATAAAAATACAACCACAAAATGGGAGATTTTCAAAAGGATTGTAACATCTAATTGTGAGAGGTACATACCTTATAGGAATAAAATAAATGACAAAAAGAAAGCATATAAATCACTAAAACAGGAGGGGAGCCAGGAAGCACTGATAAACTTTAAGGAAAAGAATATGTAAAAAACTAATAAAAATTGCCAAACTAGAGACCGAGAGATTAATTGCCAGAGAATAAAACTAAACCTAAAATGTTCTTCAATTATATAAATAGTAAAAAATATAAATCTGAAGGAGTCGGTCCTCTACACAGCAATGAGGGGGGTGTTGCAGAGAGCGACGAGGCTAAAGCAAAACTATTAAATATTTTTTTTCTCCACTTTATTCACTGAGGAAAATAAACTGTCAGATGAAATGCAGAATGTAAAAGTAAATTCCCCTTTAAAAGTGCCCGGTCTGAACTAGGAAGAAGTACAACAGCGACTTAATATAGAGATATACCCTGTTCCTGAAGAAGGGGGATTGTACTTAACCCCCGAAATGCGTCAAGCTTATTTCTTCAATAAAGACTACCTGACTGAACACTGAGGCCCCCGGTTCATCATTTGTGACCATCAGGCGGATCCACTATCTAGAGGCGACCTCGGCGAGGAGGGGTTTAAGGTGTAAGTGTCTTGAGTTTATCTTACACTACCCCTCCTGGTGAAGTGAGTACTACTAAAACAACTACAAGCGTTGTTTGTACTGTTTTCATTGTTTACAATTGTTTTGATTATCTGATCATTTGACATCATTTCATTCATAGTAAGACATTTTACCTGATCCACCTATGTTTCTAGAGTATCACCACGTTGCTAATTAGCCATCTTTTGGGAGCCTGTCCTTCTATCCCTGTCCATATGGTTTCTGGCGCTCCTCGGGTCCTTGCATCCTGATCTGTCTTTTTCAAATCTCATTAAAAAGATTAAAACAGACAAATGGCCAGGACCAGATGGCATACACCCCGGTATCCTAAGGGATATAAGTGATGTCATAGCCAGACCTTTATTTCTGATATTTACGGACTCTATACTGACAGGGAATGTTCCACAGGATTGGCGCATAGCAAATGTGGTGCCAATATTCAAAAAGGGCCCAAAAACAGAGCCTGGAAATTATAGACCGGTAAGTTTAACATCTGTTGTTGGTATACTGTTTGAAGGTTTTCTAAGAGATGCTATCTTGGAGTATATGAATGAAAATAAGCAAATAACGCCATATCAGCATGGCTTCATGAGGGATTGGTCATGCCAGTAAGTAAGTTCTAGACTTGACAGCGGCGAATCAATGGATGTCGTATATCTGGACTTCTCCAAAGCATTTTACACTGTACCTCAAAAAAGGTTAGTATATAAAATGAGAATGCTCGGACTGGGAGAAAATATCTGTATGTGTGTAAGTAACTGGCTGAGTAATAGAAAACAGAGGATGGTTATTAACGGTACACACTCAGCTTGGGCAACTGTCAATAGTGGGGTACCTCAGGGGTCTGTACTGGACCCTATTCTTTTTAATATATTTATTAATGATCTTGTAGAAGGCTTGCACAGTAAAATATCAATTTTTGCAGATGACACTAAACTGTGTAAAATAATTAACACTGAAGAGGACAGTTTTCTGCTACAGAGGGATCTGGATAGATTGGAGGCTTGGGCAGAGAAATGGCAGATGAGGTTTAACACTGACAAATGTAAAGTTATGCACATGGGAAGGAATAATGCAAGTCACCCGTACATAGTAAATGGTAACACACTCAGTAACACTGACATGGAAAAGGATCTAGGAATTTTAATAAACAGCAAATTAAGCTGCAAAAACCAGTGTCAGGCAGCTACTGCCAAGGCCAATAAGATAATGGGTTGCATCAAAGGGACATAGATGCCCGTGATGAGAACATAGTCCTACCACTTTACAAATCACTAGTCAGACCACACATGGAGTACTGTGTACAGTTCTGGGCTCCTGTGAACAAGGCAGACATAGCAGAGCTGGAGAGGGTTCAGAGGAGGGCAACTAAAGTAATAACTGGAATAGGGCAACTACAGTACCCTGAAAGGTTATCAAAATTAGGGTTATTCACTTTAGAAAAAAGACGACTGAGGGGAGATCTAATAACTATGTATAAATATATCAGGGGTCAGTACAGAGATCTCTCCCATCATCTATTCATCCCCAGGACTGTGACTGTGACGAGGGAACATCATCTGCATCTGGAGGAAAGAAGGTTTGTACAGAAACACAGAAGAGGATTATTCACGGTAAGAGCAGTGAGATTATGGAACTCTCTGTCTGAGGAGGTGGTGATGGTGAGTACAATAAAGAAATTCAAGAGGGGACTGGATGTATTTTTAGAGAGTAATAATATTACGGGTTATAGCTACTAGAGAGGGGTCATTGATCCAGGGAGTTATTCTGATTGCCTTATTGGAGTCGGGAAGGAATTTTTTCCCCTTAAGTGGGGAAAATTGGCTTCTGCCTCACAGTTTTTTTTTTGCCTTCCTCTGGATCAACTTATAGGAAACAGGACGAACTAGATGGACAAATGTCTTTTTTCGGTTTTATATACTATATGTTACTATGTTACCCTTTATTGCACATAAAGGAGGGCATCATACACACCCTTGAAAAATTATGATTGATGGCCTGCTGGTGACCCTCAAAAACATTTGGAGTAAGGGCCTGCCGGTTACCCTCTAAAACATTATAGTTGAGGGCCTGAAGGTGAGCGGACCCTATAAAAAATTGTAGTGAGGGCCTCAAGGTGAGCGAACCCCATGAAACATTGCAGTGATGGCCTACAGGTGAGGAGATCGTATAAAACATTAAAGGTGAAGGCCTGAAGCTGAGCGAACCCCATAAAACATTGCAGTGATGGCCTATAGGTGAGCAGACCGTATAAAACATTAGAGGTGAGGACGTGAAGCCGAGCGAACCCCATAAAACATTGCAGTGATGGCCTATAGGTGAGCAGACCGTATAAAACATTAGAGGTGAGGGCCTGAAGCCGAGCGAACTCCATAAAACATTGCAGTAATGGCCTACAGGTGAGCAGATCGTATAAAACATTGCAGGTGAGGACCTGAAGTCGAGCGAACCCCAAAAAACATTGCAGTGATGGCCTACAGGTGAGCAGACCGTATAAAACAATAGAGGTGAGGGCCTGAAGGTGAGCGAACCCCATAAAACTTTGCAGTAATGGCGTATAGGTGAGCAGACCGTATAAAACATTGGAGGTGAGGGCCTGAAGCCAAGCGGACCCCATAAAACATTGCAGTGATGGCCTACAGGTGAGCAGACCGTATAAAACATTGGAGGTGAGGGCCTAAAGCCCCATAAAACATTGCAGTAATGGCGTACAGGTGAGCAGACCATATAAAGCATTGGATGTGAGGGCCTGAAGCCGAGGGAACCCTAGAAAACATTGTTGTGACATTTAATATATTCTGTATGGAAGAGGAGGCGGAGGAGTAGGCGGATGAGAAAACAAGATTCAAATATATACCCTTTTTTGCGTTGAAAAGGGTGCATCTGAATCTTGTGGATTGAGTACATTATAAAGCATACTGTTAAATTGTGTTTTTGTTCCTAATTAGCTCAACTTTCCTCTGGTGGAGTGGAGAAGTCAGGGGCAATCCAGGCTTTGTTCATTTTTATCTGAGTCAACCTGTCAGCATTGTCAGTGGACAAGCGGATATGCTTATCTGTTATGATGCCACCAGCAGCACTAAATACATGCTCGGACAATACGCTGGCGGCAGGGCAGGCCAGCACCTCCAAGGCATAGTGCCCAAGTTGGTGCCACCTGTCCAGTTTGGAAAGCCTGTAGTTGTAAGGTACTGAGGGATTATTTAGGACGCTGACATTTTCTGCAATGTATTCCTTCACCATCTTCCAAAACTTTTCCCTCCTTGCAGCACTAGGCCACGCTTCAGGGTGAGGTTGCTGGAGGGGTATCATGAAAGTGTCCCATGCCTTGGAAAGTGTTGTCCTGCCTCTGTGGGAACTACTGTGTGTTCCCCTTGTCTCCCTTCCTCGGTTGCCTAAGGAAGTACGGACTCTGGCGGCCGCATTGTAAGATTGAAAATTTTGGAGCAATCTGTCAACAAGTACCTTCTGGCACTGCACTGTCTTACTCGTCCTCTTCACCACAGGAATGAGAGATGAGACGTTCTCTTTGAAGAGGGGGTCGAGAAGGGCGAACACCCAGTAATCTGTGTTACCTAAAATGCGTATAACGCGAGGGTCGTGGGAAAGGCAGCCTAACATGAAGTCAGCCATGTGTGCCAGAGTACCAACAGGCAAGACGTAGATGTCAACTTCAGAATGACTCTCAATGCCCTCCTCCTCCTCCTCTTCTACCCATCCACGCTGAACAGATGGAATTAAAGTTCCATGGGAACTAGCTTCTGTATCAGAGTCAAGTGTCTCCAGCTCCTCCTCTTCATGGCCCAATTCGCGCTGAGAAGACGAACTGGGGAGGTCAGGCTATCACCCTGTGTCATCTCTTCCCCCATTACCTCGTCTTCCACATTCAAAGCATCCTCCTTAATTATGAGCAGCGATCGTCTGAGTAGACATTGCAGTGGGATGGTTACACTGATAATATCGTTATCGCCACTAACCATCTGTGTGGATTCATCAAAGTTTTTTAAAACCTCACATAGTTCTGAGATCAATGCCCACTACTCGCTTGTGATTAGTGGCAGCTGACTGGAAAGGCGACGACCATGTTGCAGCTGGTATTCCAAAACTGCCCTCTGCTGCTCACAAAGCCTGGACAACATTTAGAACGTAGAGTTCCACCGCATGCTCATGTTGCACAACAGTCATTGAGCTGGAAGCCGCAAGCGCTGCTGCAGCATTGACAGACCATCTGAAGCTGTGGGCAATTTTCGGAAATGGGCACACAAGTGGTGCACCTTTACTAGTAGCTCCTACAAATAGGGATGGGTGTTGATAAACCGCAGAACCACTAAGTTTAAGACGTGGGCTAGGCATGGAATGTGTGTCAGGTTGCCGAGCTCCAAAGCCGCCACCAAGTTACGCCCATTGTCAGACACAACCATGCCTGTTTGTAGGCTGAGTGGCAAGAGCCACATCTCGGTCTGGTCCCTTATACCCTGCAACAGATCTGCGGCGGTGTGCTGTTTGTTCCCTAAACAGATCAGAACGGCCTGTTGACGCTTACACACAGCAGTGCTACACTGCTTCCAGCTAGCGACTGATGGCTGACTGCTGTTGGAGGTGGAAGTGGAGGAGGATGTGGCGGAGGAGGAGAAGTGGGGGTTGGAGCCAGTAAAATAGCTGCTGGCGGAGACCCTGATGGACGTAGGGCCCGCAATCCTGGACGTGGGTAGCACCTGTGCCATCTAAGGGTACGACTCACTCCCGGCCTCCACAACATTCACCCAGTGTGCGGTCAAGGAAATGTAGCATCCCTGGCCACCAGCACTTGTCCATATGTCCGTAGTGAGGTGGACCTTCCCAGTAAGTGCATTGGTCTGGGCAACGGTGATGTTCTGGGACACATGCTGGTGTAAGGCGGGCACGGCACACTGTGAAATATAGTGGCAGCTGGGGACTGCGTACCGAGGGACGGCCGCCGACATCAGGCTGCGGAAGGCTGTCCACAAGCCTAAATGGCAACATTTCAAGGGCCAGTAATTTCAAAAGTTGCGCATTTAGTGCTATGGCCTGTGGGTGGGCATTTGCGCTTGCGTTCAAATGCCTGTGTTTTCGACATTTGGACGCAGACCCAGAGTGTGGACCCAGGTGTTCGGCTCACTTATTAGGGTGCTTGGATGACATGTGGCGGATCATGCTGGTGGTGGTGAGGTTGCTAGTATTCACGCCCTGTCTCATTTTGGTACGGCACAGGTTGCAAACTACCACTCTTTTGTCGTCTGCGCTTTTCTTTAAAAAAAAAAATCGCCATACTGCGGAACACCTACACCTTGGAAAGGTGGATTTAGGCATGGGGGTGCTCGGTGTAATGGTTGTGGGCCTGTTTGGTGTTGGTCGACGACTCGCTTTTGGAACCCCACTGCCTCTCCCAGACTGTTGCGGTGCTGTGGATCCCTCTGTACTGCTGTCCTCGCTCGGCTTTTTACCTTCCTATGTTGGGTCAGTGACCTCATCGTCCACCACCTCCTCTTCCACTTTCTCACTCTGTTCATCCTCCTGACTTGACCTAACCACCACCTCAGTGATTGGCAACTGTGTCTCATCCTCATCCACCTCGTGAACGAATGATTGCCGTTCACCACCGTCATCTTCTTGAGACTGTAAAGGCTCAAGAGGTTGGGAATCAGGGCACAATATGTCAGGTACCTCTTCAAGCGTGCTTGGCGAGAGAGCCAAACCAAGTACTGGCGATGAAAAGAAGTCATGTGAATATCCGAGTGTGGGATCACTTGTTTGGCTAGATGCGACATGGTGGGTGGAAGGAGGATCAGAGTGAGGATTCGGTTGACCAGACTCTTGGCTTTCCTTCCTTCAAGGGATATCTGGCTTTCTTTGTGTTGTAGACCCAATACTGGGGCTCCACATTTATTTTGCATCTTAGCTACAGAGACTGGACTTTGTGGAAGAGAGGGTGGTGCTCAACCGACTAGAAGCATTATCTTCTGCAATCCAACCGACCACCTGTTCGCACTGGTCACACTTGGACAGTGTTGTCCTGCACTGCCCAGCTAAGTTGAACATGAAGCTGGGTAAGGTGGATTTTTTAGTTTTTTTTGGTGCACTGGCAGCAGGCACAGTTTCATTGCACCCAGGGCCACAGCCTCTGCTTGCACCATCAGTATCATGCCCAGGGCCACTGCCTCTGCTTGCACCATCAGCATCACACCCACTTCCCCCTCCCTTTGTGCTTGCCTTCTTCATATTAATGGTTTTGTCTGTGGATGTGGCGCAGATTGTTTTACTGTCCGCTAAAGACACAGTTTTCTGATGCAGGACAGTACTGGATACAGAAAAATACAGATTTTGGGTACTACACTAGCCCAGAGATAATGTCATTTTTACAATACATACTGTATTGACTTGCAGACGGGTACTGGATACAGAAAAATACAGATTTTGGCCAATACACTAGCCCAAAGATAATGTAATTTTTACAATACACACTGTATTGGCTTCCAGTAAGGTACTGGATACAGAAAAATACAGATTTTGGCCAATACACTAGGCCAGAGATAATGTAATTTTTAATATACACACTGTATTGACTTGCAGACAGGTACTGGATACAGAAAAATACAGATTTTGGCCAATACACTAGCCCAGAGATAATGTAATTTTTACAATGCACACTTTATTGACTGGCAGAAAGGTACTGGATACAGAAAAATACAGATTTTGGCCAATACACTAGCCCAGAGATTATGTACTTTTTACAATACACACTGTATTGGCTTCCAGTAAGGTACTGGATACAGAAAAATACAGATTTTGGGCACTAGACCAGAGATAATGTAATTTTGACAATACACACTGTATTGACTTCCAGTAAGGTACTGGATACAGAAAAATACAGATTTCGGGCACTACACAGGGCCAGAGATAATGTAATTTTTAATATATACACTGTATTTAGATGTAGTTCTGTATTGGCCAAAACACACACACAGATGTGCCCACTAGTTAACTATGGCCAAAATATAAATCACTCTCTGCTAGAGTAATTAATATCGGATTGCGGGTTGAATGCGCACACAGATGTGGCACAAGTTAGGTTAACTTCCCCAGAAAAATAATTTCTCTGATGGTGCAGTGTATATCTCAGTACCTGGCACACTGTAATGTATAGGCACCTTTTTATAATGTCTGCCCAACACACTGCTTTGTGATGGTGCAGTGTATATTTCGGTATCAGGCACACTGTAGTGTATAATATCTGCCCAACACACTGCTTTATGATGACGTACTGTAGATGTCACTAATCTGAAATCTTTCTGCCTTTTAGAAGTTTGAGTAGTTAAAAAAGCGATTTTCAAGCCCTGCACTGGTGACATGTGTCCCTGATAGTGCTGAAGCAAACCCCTTCTTAAAAAAAAAAAAAATGGCGCTGCACTGCTGTCAAACACACACTGTAGTCTTTTCAAGTACTGTTAGGTCTTTCAATAAGGTTTTTGGAGTAAAATCAGCAAGTTTAGAGCAAAACGCTATCTGTCCATGCCTACTATCTGTTCTCCCTGGCGCTGAATGAGCTGAGCGCCAGACCTCAGCTCCTATATGAAATGGTATCACGTGTTCCGGCCAGCCAATCAGTGTAATGCTTACAGCTAACATGGCTATGGCCCTACACTGAGGGGAATTACTTACCTGGACCTTGATTGGCTGCTTAGAAAGCGCCAAACGTGAGGGGAGGAGATGCTACGAACACACGTGGTGCTCGGCCGAGTGAAGCCGAGTGCTGAGCATAACGATCCTCGAGCCGAACCAATACTCTGCCGAGCATGCTCGCTCATCACTAATCAACATGCTTTTTAGGCTGCCGTTGCTCATAATGTTTTAGAGGGTCAGCTCACCTGCAAGCCTTCACATATAATGCTTTAGAGGGTCAGGTCACCTGCAGGCCCTCACATATAATGCTTTACAGGGTCAGCTCACCTACAGCCCCTCACATATAATGTTTAACAGGGTCAGATCACCTGCAGGCCCTCACATATAATGTTTTAGAGGGTCAGCTCATCTGCAGGTCTTCACATATAATGTTTTAGAGGGTCAGCTCACCTGCAGGCCTTCACATATAATGTTTTAGAGGGTCAGCTCACCTGACCCTCTATAATGTTTTAGAGGGTCAGCTCATCTGCAGGCCCTCACATATAATGCTTTACAGGGTCAGCTCACCTACAGCCCCTCACATATAATGTTTAACAGGGTCAGATCACCTGCAGGCCCTCACATATACAGGGAGTGCAGAATTATTAGGCAAGTTGTATTTTTGAGGATTATTTTATTATTGAACAACAACCATGTTCTCAATGAACCCAAAAAACTCATTAATATCTAAGCTGAATATTTTTGGAAGTAGTTTTTAGTTTTAGCTATTTTAGGGGGATATCTGTGTGTGCAGGTGACTATTACTGTGCATAATTATTAGGCAACTTAACAAAAAACAAATATATACCCATTTCAATTATTTATTTTTACCAGTGAAACCAATATAACATCTCAACATTCAGAAATATACATTTTTGACATTCAAAAACAAAACAAAAACAAATCAGTGACCAATATAGCCACCTTTCTTTGCAAGGACACTCAAAAGCCTGCCATCCATGGATTCTGTCAGTGTTTTGATCTGTTCACCATCAACATTGTGCAGCAGCAACCACAGCCTCCCAGACACTGTTCAGAGAGGTGTACTGTTTTCCCTCCTTGTAAATCTCACATTTGATGATGGACCACAGGTTCTCAATGGGGTTCAGATCAGGTGAACAAGGAGGCCATGTCATTAGATTTTCTTCTTTTATACCCTTTCTTGCCAGCCACGCTGTGGAGTACTTGGACGCGTGTGATGGACCATTGTCCTGCATGAAAATCATGTGTTTCTTGAAGGATGCAGACTTCTTCCTGTACCACTGCTTGAAGAAGGGGTCTTCCAGAAACTGGCAGTAGGACTGGGAGTTGAGCTTGACTCCATCCTCAACCCAAAAAGGCCCCACAAGCTCATCTTTGATGATACCAGCCCAAACCAGTACTCCACCTCCACCTTGCTGGCATCTGAGTCGGACTGGAGCTCTCTGCCCTTTACCAATCCAGCCACGGGCCCATCCATCTGGCCCATCAAGACTCATTCTCATTTCATCAGTCCATAAAACCTTAGAAAAATCAGTCTTGAGATATTTCTTGGCCCAGTCTTGACGTTTCAGCTTGTGTGTCTTGTTCAGTGGTGGTCGTCTTTCAGCCTTTCTTACCTTGGCCATGTCTCTGAGTATTGTACACCTTGTGCTTTTGGGCACTCCAGTGATGTTGCAACTCTGAAATATGGCCAAACTGGTGGCAAGTGGCATCTTGGCAGCTGCACGCTTGACTTTTCTCAGTTCATGGGCAGTTATTTTGCGCCTTGGTTTTTCCACACGCTTCTTGCAACCCTGTTGACTATTTTGAATGAAACGCTTGATTGTTCGATGATCACGCTTCAGAAGCTTTACAATTTTAAGAGTGCTGCATCCCTCTGCAAGATATCTCACTATTTTTGACTTTTCTGAGCCTGTCAAGTCCTTCTTTTGACCCATTTTGCCAAAGGAAAGGAAGTTGCCTAATAATTATGCACACCTGATATAGGGTGTGGATGTCATTAGACCACACCCCTTTTTATTACAGAGATGCACATCACCTAATATGCTTAATTGGTAGTAGGCTTTCGAGCCTATACAGCTTGGAGTAAGACAACATGCATAAAGAGGATGATGTGGTCAAAATACTCATTTGCCTAATAATTCTGCACTCCCTGTAATGTTTAACAGGGTCAGCTCACCTGCAGCTCCTGGAAAATTATGTTTTTTAGGGTCAGCTCACCTGCAGGCCCTCACAAATAAAGTTTTAGAGGGTCAGCTGCCCTGAAGGCACTCGCAAATGATGTTTGAGAGGGCCAGCTGCCCTGAAGGAACTCACAAATTATGTTTTAGAGGGTTAGCTGACCTGAAGGCACTCGCAAATTATGCTTTAGAGGGCCAGCTGCCCTGAAGGAACTCGTAAATGATGTTTTGGAGGGTTAGCTGACCTGAAGGCACTCGCAAATTATGTTTTAGATGGTCAGCTCCCCTGCAGGCCCTCACATATAATGTTTTAGAGGGTCAGCTCATCTGCAGGCCCTCACATATAATGTTTAACAGGGTCAGCTCACCTGCAGGTCCTGGAAAATTATGTTTTAGAGGGTCAGCTGCCCTGAAGGCACTCGCAAATGATGTTTGAGAGGGCCAGCTGCCCTGAAGGCACTCGCAAATGATGTTTTAGAGGGCCAGCTGCCCTGAAGGAACTCGCAAATGATGTTTTAGAGGGTTAGCTGACCTGAAGGCACTCGCAAATTATGTTTTAGAGGGTCAGCTGACCGGAAGGCCCTTCTAAATAACGTTTTTGAGGGTTAGCGTACCTGGAGGCCCACAGCCACATTCTTTTACTCAGTTTCATGGCGCTCAGGGCCACGGCCTCTGCTTGCACCATTAGCATCACGGCCATTTCCACGGCCCTTACTGGCCGCCTTCTTATTATTAAATGTTAGATATGCTTAAAAGTATGTCACACGTACAGTATCGTAGGATTTGTAAGTGTATGCGCCAATAAATTAAAAAAGGTATTTGGGATGTGCACACATTACACAGGAGAGTTAGCCCTGATAATGTCACACACAAACTAGCATACACCGACTACGGATAAAGTACAGTATATGTCAGTGATATGTATTAAACGCACACACAGTAGATGTGGCACAAATTATTTAAATTTGCGCTACAGACACGGTTTTCTGATGTAGTACATAATTTGTCACAGAAAGACACACAGTATAGACACTACATTAGGCCCAGATTATTTAAATTTGCTCTACAGGCACTGTTTTCGGATGCAGGACAGTATATATCACAGAAACCTACAGAATATGGACACTATATAAGGCCCCAATTATTGGAATTTGTAACACAGACACTGTTTGCAGATGTAGTACAGTATTGGTTACAGAACACCACAGATTACGGACACTATATTAGGCCCAGATTATTGGAATTTGTAATACAGACACTGTTTGCAGATGTAGTACAGTATATGTCACAGAAAGCCACACAGTGTGGAAAATAGATTAGGCCCAGATTATTTACATTTGCGTTAAATAAACAGTTTTTGGATGGAGTACTGTATATGTCACAGAAAGTCACACACTATGGAGACTAGATTAGGCCCAGATAATTTACATTTGCACTCAAGAAACAGTTTTCAGATGGAGTACTGTATATTTTACAGAAAGCCACACACTATGGACACTAGGTTATGCCCAGAAAATTTAAATTTGTGCTAAAGAAACAGTATTCGAATGGAGTACTGTATATGTCAGGGATGTGTATTACACGCTCACACTACAGAGACAGTAGATGATGAGGGCTGGCCCCTGATTATTTAACTTTCAGCTAAAGAAACAGTTGTCGTATGGAATACTGTATATGTCACAGAATGCCACACACTATGGAGACTAGATTAGGCCCAGATTATTCAAATTTGTGCTAAAGAAACAGTTTTCGGATGGAGTACTGTATATGTCACAGAAAACAACACACTATGAAACTAGATTAGGCCCAGATTATTAGCTAACATGGCTACGGCATTACCGTGAAGGGCATTGCTTACCTGCACGTTTATTGGCTGATTAGAAGGCGCCAAACGTGCAGGGAGGGAGATTCGAGCATTGCGCTCGAGCAGATGTGGTATTCGGCCAAGTACCGCCATAGCGATGCTCGAGCCAAACTGGTATTTGGCCGAGCATGCTTGTTCATCATCACTACTCCACACTCTGTCATTGTGCCACTCTGTGGCCTACTCATGCTGCTGCCACCTCCACGCTGTTATTGTGCCACTCTGTGGCCTACTCATGCTGCTACCACCTCCAGACTCTGTCATTGTGCCACTCTGTGGACTCCTCCTGATGCTGCTGCTGCCACCACCTCCACACTCTGTCATTGTGCCACTCTGTGGCCTAGTGATGCTGCTGCCATCTCCATACTGTCATTGTGCCACTCTCTGGCCTACTCATGCTGCTGCTACCTCCACACTTTGTCATTGTGCTGCTCTGTGGTATCCTTATGCTGCTGCCACCTCAAGACTCTGTCATTGTGCCACTCTGTGGCCTAGTGATGCTGCTGCCATCTCCAGACTATCATTGTGCCACTCTCTGGCCTACTCATGCTGCTGCCACCTCCACACTCTGTCATTGTGCCACTCTGTGGCCTACTCATGCTGATGACACCTCCAGACTCTGTCATTGTGCCACTCTGTGGCCTAGTCATGTTGCTGCCACCTCCAGACTCTGACATTGTGCTGCTCTGTGGTATCCTCATGCTGCTGCCACCTCAATGCCCTGTCATTGTGCCGCTCTGTGGTCTCCTCATGCGGCCACCACCAACAGACTCAGTCATTGTGCCAATCGGTGGCCTCCTCATACTGCTTCCACCTACAGACCCTGTCATTGAGCCACTCTGTGATCTCCTCATACTGCTTCAACCTCACCACTACAGGTATGTCATAGGTCCACTCTGTGAATTTCTCATGCTGTTCCCACCCTCCCCACTTCATGACTGGTCCACTATTGTGGCTTTCAGCCTGGCTGACATCATCATTTATTTGCCACTTCTTCGGATCTGTCAGAGGGAAGGAAAAACGAGACTCACAACATATCCTGTCTGAGTAACAGCTTTATGGCCTGTATGGTCCCATCAGAAATGACTTATGATATGGTAGCCAAAAGCAGGAGTGGGTACAAAACAAAGAAGACATGCAAATATTCCATTCACGTGTCATCTCTGTTTTAGGTCCACTCCATTTTCTATTTTTTGCCTTTAGCAATACTTGTGGGACCATGCGGAAAAGTCATTGCAGCCTCCCTACCCACCCCCTCCAGGTACCTATCCCCAGGGGTGAGACCCGTGCCCTTATCAGTGGAAAACTGTTGCTGGTCAGGTATAAGGACAAGAGGGGTGTCCGTATGCTGTCCACAATCCACGGTAACAGCACCACCCCCGTCTCTGTGCGAGGTACCACGGCAACGGTCCTCAAGCCCGTTTGTATCGTCGACTACAATCGGTATATGGGTGGAGTTGATCTATCTGATCAAGTCCGCCAACCATATAATGCCATGCGGAAAACCCGGGCATGGTACAAAAAGGTTGCGGTCTACATAGTAACATAGTAACATAGTATATAAGACCGAAAAAAGACATTTGTCCATCCAGTTCGGCCTGTTTCCTACAAGTTGATCCAGAGGAAGGTAAAAAACCCCTGTGAGGCAGAAGCCAATTTTCCTCACTTAAGGGGAAAAAAAATTCCTTCCTCGACTCCAATCAGGCAGTCAGAATAACTCCCTGGATCAACGACCCCTCTCTAGTAGCTATAGCCTGTAATATTATTACACTCCAGAAATAAATCCAGTCCCCTCTTGAATTCCTTTATTGTACTCACCATCACCACCTCCTCAGGCAGAGAGTTCCATAGTCTCACTGCTCTTACAGTGAAGAATCCTTTTCTATGTTTGTGTACAAACCTTCTTTCATCCAGACGCAGAGGATGTCCCCTTGTCACAGTCAGAGTCCTGGGGATAAATAGATGATGGGACAGATCTCTGTACTGACCCCTGATATATTTATACATAGTTATTAGATCTCCCTCAGTCGTCTTTTTTCTAAAGTGAATAACCCTAATTTTGATAACCTTTCAGGGTACTGTAGATCCTCATTCCAGTTATTACTTTAGTTGCCCTCCTCTGAACCCTCTCTAGCTCTGCTATGTCTGTCTTGTTCACAGGAGCCCAGAACTGTACACAGTACTCCATGTGTGGTCTAACCAGTGATTTGTAAAGTGGTAGGACTATGTTCTCATCACGGGCGTCTATGCCCCTTTGATGCAACCCATTATCTTATTGGCCTTGGCAGTAGCTGCCTGACACTGGTTTTTGCAGCTTAATTTGCTGTTTATTAAAATTCCTAGATCCTTTCCATGTCAGTGTTACCGAGTGTTTTACCATTTAATATGTACGGGTGACTTGCATTATTCCTTCCCATGTGCATAACTTTACATTTGTCAGTGTTAAACCTCATCTGCCATTTTTCTGCCCAAGCCTCCAATCTATCCAGATCCCTCTGTAGCAGAAAACTGTCCTCTTCAGTGTTAATTACTTTACACAGTTTAGTGTCATCTGCAAAAATAGATATTTTACTGTGCAGGCCTTCTACAAGATCATTAATAAATATATTGAAGAGAATAGGGCCCAATACTGACCCCTGAGGTACCCCACTAGTTACAGTGACCCAATCTGAGTATCTACCGTTAATAACCACCCTCTGTTTTCTGTCACTCAGCCAGTTACTTACCCACATACAGACATTTTCTCCCAGTCCGAGCATCCTCATTTTATATACTAACCTTTTATGAGGTACGGTGTCAAATGCTTTGGAGAAGTCCAGATATACGACATCCATTGATTCGCCGCTGTCAAGTCTAGAACTTACCTCCTCATAGAAGCTGATTAAATTTGTTTGGCATGACCGATCCTCATGAAGCCATGCTGATATGGCGTTATTTGCTTATTTTCATTGAGATACTCCAAAATAGCATCTCTTAGAAACCCTTCAAACAGTTTACCAACAATAGATGTTAAACTTACCGCCTATAATTTCCAGGCTCTGTTTTTGGACCCTTTTGAATATTGGCACCACATTTGCTATGCGCCAATCCTGTGGAACATTCCCTGTTATTATAGAGTCCGTAAATATCAGAAATAATGGTCTGGCTATGACATCACTTAATTCCCTTAGGATACGGGGGTGTATGCCATCCGGTCCTGGCGATTTGTCTATTTTAATCTTTTTAAGTCGCTGTTGTACTTCTTCCTGGGTCAGACAGGGCACTTTTAATGGGGGATTTACTTTTACATTCTGCATTTCATCTGACAGTTTATTTTCCTCAGTGAATATAGTGGAGAAAAAAATATTTAATAGTTTTGCTTTATCCTCGTCGCTCTCTGCAACACCCCCCTCATTGCTATGTAGAGGGCCGACTCCTTCAGATTTATATTTTTTACTATTTATATAATTGAAGAACATTTTAGGGTTAGTTTTACTCTCTTTGGCAATTAATCTCTCGGTCTCTAGTTTGGCAAATTTTATTCGTTTTTTTACATGGTGCAGGTTGCTATGTACAATGCTTTTGTACTATCCCAAAGCGCTGGCAGCACAGGGATGTTTCTCCAATTCTATGAGGCAGTCCTCAAGTAACTGATTTTTTCAGACCGGGAAAGAGCAGGTCGGAGTACCTCGGGAATTGGAGGGGACCGGATCGTCGGCCAACATTTTCCAGGTGTGGTCCCCCATACTGGAAAGAAGGACGAACCCAAAAAAGATGCAGACTGTGTCACAAGAGGGGGATACGGAATGACACCACCACTCAATGTGACACGTGCCCCGATCGTCCGGGCCTCTGCGTTATCAATTGCATCAGGGAGTATCACACTTCCATGAAGTACTATATTTTTATAATTCCCGACAGTCCCCTAGAAAATATATAAAAAAACTATGGCTCTCAGACTATGGAGACACGGAAAATATTTTTTTTCCCAAAAATGATATTAGTTTTAGTGCAGGCATCCTCAAACTGCGGCCTTCCAGATGTTGTAAAACTACAACTCCCAGCATGCCCAGCTACAGCTATCAGCAGGGCATGGTGGGAATTGTAGTTTTACATCTGAGGGGCCGCAGTTTGAGGATGCCTGTTTTAGTGTCTCCTAAGTCTGAGAGCTATACATATTGGGCCTCGCCGCTTCTGTAAAAATCTGCTGTATAAAAAAAAAAAACATAAACTAGTCCCTCGGATAAACGACTTAAAAAAAATAAAATAAAACTATGTTAAAAAAGCCATTTCTATTGTCACCTAACATCACAAAAAGTGTAATAGCGAGCAATCAAAAAGTCATATGAACCCCAAATAGTGCCAATAAAACCACCATCTCATCCCGCAAAAAATGAGCCCCTACATTAGATAGTCGCCCAACAAAAAAAGAAAACTGTATACCCCAGGCTATGGAGACCTAAAATTATTTATTTATTTATCCTAAAATGATAATGTAGTGTAAAATCTAAATAACTCAAAAATAGTAGACATATTAGGTATTGGCGCATCCGTCATAATCTGCCCTATGAAAATAACATTTTACCCACCCCTCGGATGACCGGCGTTAAAAATAAAAAATAAAAACTATGTTTAAAAAAAGCCAATTGTGTCACCTACCACTACAAAAAGTCTAATAGTGAGCAATCAAAAAGTCATATGCACCCCCAAATAGTGCCAATAAAACCGCCATCTCATCCCGCAAAAAATGAGCCCCTACATTAGATAGTCGCCGAACAAAAAAAAAAAAAAGGAGCTCCCAGGCTATGGCGATAGTAAAATTATTTATTTTTTGTTCCTAAAAATGATAATATAGTGTAAAATCTAAATAAATCAATTAGGTATCAAGACATATTAGGTATTGGCGCATCCGTAATAATCTGCCCTATAAAAATAAAATTTGACCCAACCCCTCGGATGAACAGCGTTATAAAAATAAAATAAAAACGTTGCCAAAACACCCATTTTTTGGCAAAATTTCTGTTTTAATCCATATTTTCCGGTAATAAAGCAAGGGTTAACAGTCAAACAAAGCTAAATATTTATTGCCCTGATTCTGTAGATTGCAGAAGCACCCCATATGTGGTCGTAAATGGCTATATAGCCACAGGGCAGGGCAGGGCATAGAACGAAGGGAACTCCATATGTTTTCTGGAAGGCAGATTTTGATGAACTGGTTTATTTACACCATGTCCCATTAGAAGCCCCCATGACAGGGGCTGACTGGCAACTTTTGGCCCAGGGGGCAAGTAACACCCAGAGGCCCACTGAGCCCCCCTCTACTTCCCCCCTCTACAGCTTGTCACAGGAGGCTGAGCATTGCGGAGAGGATAGATGTTGGCCACTCACGTCGCTCATAGCCCCCCCTCCTTACGTGCCAGTAGCCCGACCCCCTTATTTGCCAGCAGCCGCCCCCCTTATGTGCCAGTAGCCCTCCATATGTGCCAGTAGCACCCCTTTAGGTGCCAGTAGCCCCCCTTTTGTGCCAGTAGCACCCCCTTATGTGCCAGTAGCACCCCCTTATGTGCCAGTAGTCCCCCTTATGTGCCAATAGTCCCCCCTTATGTTCCAGTAGCCGTCCCCCTTATGCGCCAATTGACCCCCTTATGTGCCAGTAGCCCCCCTAATGTGCCAGTAGCCCCCCTAATGTGCCAGTAGCCCTCCTAATGTGCCAGTAGCCCCCCTAATGTGCCAGTAGCCCCACTTATGTGCCAGAAGCCATAACTATGTGCCAGTAGCCCCCCTTATGTGCCAGTAGTCCCCCTTATGTGCCAGTAGTCCCCTTATGGTCCATTAGCCGCCCCTTATGTTCCAGTAGCCGTCCCCTTATGTGCCAATTGACCCCTTATGTGCCAGTAGCCCCTTATGTGCCAGTAGCTCCGCCTAATGTGCCAGTAGCCCCTAATGTGCCAGTAGCCCCACTTATGTGCCAGTAGCCATACTTATGTGCCAGTAGCCCCCTTATGTGCCAGTAGTCCCCTTATGTGCCAGTAGCCCCCTTATGTGCCAGTAGTCCCCTTATGTGAAAGTAGTCCCCTTATGTGCAAGTATTCCCCATTATGTGCCAGTAGCCGTCCCCTTATGTTCCAGTATCCGTCCCCTTATGTGCCAATTTACCCCCTTATGTGCCAGTAGTCCCCCTTTATGTGCCAGTAGTCCCCCTTATGTGCCAGTAGCCTCCCTTATGTGCCAGTAGTCTCTCCTTATGTGCTAGTAGCCCACCTTATGTGCCAGTAGCACCCCTTATGTGCCAGTAGCCCTTATGAGCCAGTAGCACTCCCATATGTGCCAGTAGTCCCCCTTATGTGCCAGTAGCCCCCTTATGTGCCAGTAGCCCCCTCCTTATGTGCCAGTAGCCCCCCTTATGTGCCAGTAGCCCTCCTTATGTGCCAGTAGCACCCTTATGTGCCAGTAGCCCCCTTATGTGCCAGTAGCCCCCTTATGTGCCAGTAGCCCCTTATGTGCCAGTAGCCCCCCTATGTGCCAAGTAGCCCCCTTATGTGCCAGTAGCCCCTTATGTGCCAGTAGCCCCCTTATGTGCCAGTAGCCATCCCTTATGTGCCAGTAGCACCCCTTATGTGCCAGTAGTCACCCCTTATGTGCCAGTAGCCACTCCTTATGTGCCAGTAGCCCCCTTATGTGCCAGTAGCCCCCTTTATGTGCCAGTAGCCCCCTTATGTGCCAGTAGCCCCCTTATGTGCCAGTAGCCCTCTATGTGCCAGTAGCCCTCCTTATGTGCCAGTAGCCCCCTTATGTGCCAGTAGCACCCCTTATGTGCCAGTAGCCCCCTTATGTGCCAGTAGCCCCCTTATGTGCCAGTAGTCCCCCTTATGTGCTATGTAGCCCTCCTTATGTGCCAGTAGCTCCCTTTATGTGCCAGTAGCCCCCTTATGTGCCAGTAGCCCCCTTATGTGCCAGTAGCCCTCCCTATGTGCCAGTAGCGCCTCTCTATGTGCTAGTAGCCCTCCTTATGTGCCAGTAGCACCCTCTTATGTGCCAGTAGCACCCTTATGTGCCAGTAGCCTCCCTTATGTGCTAGTAGCCCTCCTTATGTGCCAGTTGACTCCCTTATGTGACAGTAGCCTCCCTTATGTGCCAGTAGTCCCCCTTATGTGCCAGTAGACCCCTTATGTGCCAGTAGTCACCCCTTATGTGCCAGTAGCCCCCTTATGTGCCAGTAGCTCCTCCTTATGTGCCAGTAGCACCCTTATGTGCCAGTAGCACCCCTATGTGACAGTAGTGCCCCTTATGTGCCAGTAGCCCCCTTATGTGCCAGTAGTCCCCTTATGTGCCAGTAGTCTCCTTATGTGCCAGTAGCACCCCTTATGTGCCAGTAGCCCCCTTATGTGCCAGTAGTCCCCTTATGTGCCAGTAGCACCTCTATGTGCCAGTAGCCCCTTATGCCAGTAGCCTCCTTATGCCAGTAGCACCCTTATGTGCCAGTAGCCCTTATGTGCCAGTAGCACCCCTTATGTGCCAGTAGCCTCCTTATGTGCCAGTAGCCCCCTTATGTGCCAGTAGCCGCCTCTTATGTGCTAGTAGCCCTCCTTATGTGCCAGTAGCCCCCCTTAAGTGCCAGTAGCACCCCATTATGTGCCAGTAGCACCCCTTATGTGCCAGTAGCCCCTTATGTGCCAGTAGCCCCCTTATGTGCCAGTAGTCGCCCCCCTTATGTGCTTGTAGCCCTCCTTATGTGCCAATTGACCCCCCCTTATGTGACAGTAGCCCCCCTTATGTGACAGTAGCCCCCCTTATGTGCCAGTAGTTCCCCCTTATGTGCCAGTAGCCGCCCCCCTTATGTGCTAGTAGCACTTATGTGCCAGTAGCACCCTTATGTGCCAGTAGCACCTCTTATGTGCCAGTAGCCTCCTTATGTGCTGTAGCCCTCCTTATGTGTCAATTGACCCCCCCTTATGTGACAGTAGCCCCCCTTATGTGCCAGTAGTCCCCCCTTATGTGCCAGTAGACCCCCCTTATGTGCCAGTAGCCACCCCCCTTATGTGCTAGTAGCCCTACTTATGTGCCAGTAGCTCCCTTATGTGCCAGTAGCCCCCTTAGGTGCCAGTAGCACCCCTTATGTGCCAGTAGCCCCTTATGTGCCAGTAGCACCCTTATGTGCCAGTAGCCTCTTATGTGCCAGTAGCCCCCTTATGTGCCAGTAGCCGCCCCTTATGTGCTAGTAGCCTCCTTATGTGCCAGTAGCACCCCTTATCTGCCAGTAGCCCCTTATGTGCCAGTAGTCCCCTTATGTGCCAGTAGCACCTCTTATGTGCCAGTAGCACTCCCTATGTGCCAGTAGCACCCCTTATGTGCCAGTAGTCGCCCCTTATGTGCCAGTAGCCCCCTTATGTGCCAGTAGCACCCCTTATGTGCCAGTAGCACCCCTTATGTGCCAGTAGCACCCCTTATGTGCCAGTAGCCCCTTATGTGCCAGTAGCCTCCCCTTATGTGCTTGAAGCCCTCTTATGTGCCAATTGACCCCTTATGTGACAGTAGCCCCTTATGTGCCAGTAGTCCCCTTATGTGCCAGTAGCCACCCCTTATGTGCTAGTAGCCCTCCTTATGTGCCAGTAGCACCCCTTATGTGCCAGTAGCCCCTTATGTGCCAGTAGCACCCCTTATGTGCCAGTAGCCTCCCTTATGTGCCAGTAGCACCCTCTTATGTGCCAGTAGCCCCCTTATGTGCCAGTAGCCCCCTTATGTGCCAGTAGCAGCCCTCCTTATGTGCCAGTAGCCCCCTTATGTGCCAGTAGCACCCCTTATGTGCCAGTAGCACTCCTTATGTGCCAGTAGCCCCCTTATGTGCCAGTAGCCGCCCCCTTATGTGCTAGTAGCCCTCCTTATGTGCCAGTAGACCCCCTTATGTGACAGTAGTCCCCTTATGTGACAGTAGCCCCTTATGTGCCAGTAGTCCCCCTTATGTGCCAGTAGCCCCCCTTATGTGCTAGTAGCCCTCCTTATGTGCCAGTAGCCCTCCTAATGTGCCAGTAGCACCCCCTTATGTGCTAGTAGCCCTCCTTATGTGCCAGTAGCCCTCCTTATGTGCCAGTAGCCCCCCTTATGTGCCAGTAGCCCCCTTATGTGCCAGTAGCCTCCCCCCTTATGTGATTGAAGCCCTCATTATGTGCCAATTGACCCCCCTTATGTGACAGTAGCCCCCTTTATGTGCCAGTAGTCCCCACTTATGTGCCAGTAGTCCCCCCTTATGTGACAGTAGTTCCCCCCTTATGTGCCAGTAGCCGCCCCCCTTATGTGCTAGTAGCACTCCTTATGTGCCAGTAGCACCCCCTTATGTGCCAGTAGCACCCCCTTATGTGCCAGTAGCCTCCCCCCTTATGTGCTTGTAGCCCTCCTTATGTGTCAATTGACCCCCCCTTATGTGACAGTAGCCCCCCTTATGTGCCAGTAGTCCCCCCTTATGTGCCAGTAGACCCCCCTTATGTGCCAGTAGCCACCCCCTTATGTGCAAGTAGCCCTCCTTATGTGCCAGTAGCACCCCCTTATGTGCCAGTAGCCCCCCTTAAGTGCCAGTAGCACCCCCTTATGTGCCAGTAGCCCCCTTATGTGCCAGTAGCCCCTTATGTGCCAGTAGCCCTCCTTATGTGCCAGTAGCACCCCTTATGTGCCAGTAGCCCCTTATGTGCCAGTAGTCCCCCTTATGTGCCAGTAGCACCCCTTATGTGCCAGTAGCACCCCTTATGTGCCAGTAGCACCCTTATGTGCCAGTAGCCGCCCTTATGTGCCAGTAGCCCCTTATGTGCCAGTAGCACCCTTATGTGCCAGTAGCCCCCTTATGTGCCAGTAGCCGCCCTCATGTGCCAGTAGCCCCCTTATGTGCCAGTAGCCCCTTATGTGCCAGTAGCCTCCCTTATGTGCTTGAAGCCCTCATTATGTGCCAGTTGACCCCTTATGTGACAGTAGCCCCTTATGTGCCAGTAGTCCCCCTTATGTGCCAGTAGTCCCCCTTATGTGCCAGTAGTCCCCCTTATGTGCCAGTAGCCGCCCCTTATGTGCTAGTAGCCCTCCTTATGTGCCAGTAGCACCCTTATGTGCCAGTAGCCCCCTTATGTGCCAGTAGCACCCCTTATGTGCCAGTAGCCCCCTTATGTGCCAGTAGCCCCACTTATGTGCCAGTAGTCCCCTTATGGTGCCATTAGCCGTCCCCTTATGTGCCAGTAGCCGTCCCCTTATGTGCCAGTAGACTCCTTATGTGCCAGTAGCCCCCTTATGTGCCAGTAGCCCCCTAATGTGCCAGTAGCTCCCTATATGTGCCAGTAGCCATCATTATGTGCCAGTAGCCCCTCTTATGTGCCAGTAGTCCCCTTATGTGCCAGTAGCCCCCTATATGTGCCAGTTGCCCCCCTAATGTGCCAGTAGCCCCCCTAATGTGCCAGTAGCCCCACTTATGTGCCAGTAGCCCCACTTATGTGCCAGAAGCCATAACTATGTGCCAGTAGCCCCCCTTATGTGCCAGTAGTCCCCCTTATGGTCCATTAGCCGTCCCCTTATGTGCCAGTAGCCGTCCCCTTATGTGCAATGACCTATGTGCAGTAGCCCCTTATGTGCCAGTAGCCCCCTAATGTGCCAGTAGCCCCCTAATGTGCCAGTAGCCCCCTTATGTGCCAGTAGCCCCACTTATGTGCCAGTAGCCCCACTTATGTGCCAGTAGCCATACTTATGTGCCAGTAGCCCCCTTATGTGCCAGTAGTCCCCTTATGGTCCAGTAGCCCCCTTATGTGCCAGTAGTCCCCTTATGTGACAGTAGTCCCCTTATGTGCCAGTAGTCCCCCATTATGTGCCAGTAGCCGTCCCCTTATGTGCCAGTATCCGTCCCCTTATGTGCCAGTTGACCTCCTTATGTGCCAGTAGTCCCCTTATGTGCCAGTAGTCCCCCTTATGTGCCAGTAGTCCCCCTTATGTGCCAGTAGTCCCCCTTATGTGCCAGTAGCCCCCTTATGTGCCAGTAGCCGCCTCCTTATGTGCCAGTAGCCCACCTTATGTGCCAGTAGCACCCCTTATGTGCCAGTAGCCCCCTTATGAGCCAGTAGCACCTCCATATGTGCCAGTAGTCCCCTTATGTCCCAGTAGCCCCCTTATGTGCCAGTAGCCCCTCCTTATGTGCCAGTAGCCGCCCCTTATGTGCTAGTAGCCCTCCTTATGTGCCAGTAGCACCCCTTATGTGCCAGTAGCCCCTTATGTGCCAGTAGCACCCCTTATGTGCCAGTAGCACCCCTTATGTGCCAGTAGCCCCCGTATGTGCCAGTAGCCCCTTATGTGCCAGTAGCCTCCACCCTTATGTGCTTGTAGCCCTCCTATGTGCCAATTGACCCCCTTATGTGCCAGTAGCCTCCTTATGTGCCAGTAGCACCCCTTATGTGCCAGTAGCCCCCTTATGTGCCAGTAGCACCCCTTATGTGCCAGTAGCCCCTTATGTGCCAGTAGCACCCCTTATGTGCTAGTAGCCCTCCTTATGTGCCAGTAGCACCCCTTATGTGCCAGTAGCCCCCTTATGTGCCAGTAGCCTCCCTTATGTGCCAGTAGCCGCCCTTATGTGCCAGTAGCCCTCCTTATGTGCCAGTAGCCCCTTATGTGCCAGTAGCACTCCCTTATGTGCCAGTAGCACCCCTTATGTGCCAGTAGCCCCTTATGTGCCAGTAGCCGCCCTTATGTGCTAGTAGCCCTCCTTATGTGCCAATTGATCCCCTTATGTGACAGTAGCCCCCTTATGTGACAGTAGCCCCCTTATGTGCCAGTAGTCCCCTTATGTGCCAGTAGACCCCTTATGTGCCAGTAGTCCACCCTTATGTGCCAGTAGCCACCCCTTATGTGCTAGTAGCCCTCCTTATGTGCCAGTAGCCCCCTTAGTGCCAGTAGCACCCCTTATGTGCCAGTAGACTCCCTTATGTGCCAGTAGCACCCCTTATGTGCCAGTAGCCCCCTTATGTGCCAGTAGCCCGACTAATGTGCCAGTAGCCCCCTTATGTGCCAGTAGCCGCCCTTACGTGCTAGTAGCCCTCCTTATGTGCCAGTAGCACCCCTTATCTGCCAGTAGCCCCCTTATGTGCCAGTAGTCCCCCTTATGTGCCAGTAGCCCCCTTATGTGCCAGTAGCCGCCCCTTATGTGCTAGTAGCCCTCCTTATGTGCCAGTAGCACCCCTTATGTGCCAGTAGCCCCCTTATGTGCCAGTAGCCGCCCTCATGTGCTAGTAGCCCTCTTATGTGCCAGTAGCCCTCCTTATGTGCCAGTAGCACCCTTATGTGCCAGTAGCACCCCTTATGTGCCAGTAGCACCCCTATATGTGCCAGTAGCACCCTTATGTGCCAGTAGCCCCCTTATGTGCCAGTAGCCCCCTTATGTGCCAGTAGCCTCCCCTTATGTGCTAGTAGCCCTCATTATGTGCCAATTGACCCCTTATGTGACAGTAGCCCCCTTATGTGCCAGTAGTCCCCACTTATGTGCCAGTAGTCCCCCTTATGTGCCAGTAGTCCCCTTATGTGCCAGTAGCCGCCCCTTATGTGCTAGTAGCCCTCCTTATGTGCCAGTAGCACCCTTATGTGCCAGTAGCCCCCTTATGTGCCAGTAGCACCCTTATGTGCCAGTAGCCCCTTATGTGCCAGTAGCACCCCTTATGTGCCAGTAGTCCCCTTATGTGCCAGTAGCACCCCTTATGTGCCAGTAGCCCCCTTATGTGCCAGTAGTCCCCCTTATGTGCTAGTAGCCCTCCTTATGTGCCAGTAGCACCCCTTATCTGCCAGTAGCCCCCTTATGTGCCAGTAGCACCCCTTATGTGCCAGTAGTCCCCTTATGTGCCAGTAGCCCCCTTATGTGCCAGTAGTCGCCCACTTATGTGCTAGTAGCCCTCCTTATGTGCCAGTAGCACCCCTTATGTGCCAGTAGCCCCTTATGTGCCAGTAGCACCCCTTATGTGCCAGTAGCCCCTTATGTGCCAGTAGCCCCATATGTGCCAGTAGCCGCCCTTATGTGCTTGTAGCCCTCCTTATGTGCCAGTGACCTCCCTTATGTGACAGTAGCCCCCTTATGTGCCAGTAGTCCCCTTATGTGCCAGTAGCCGCCCCTTATGTGCTAGTAGCCCTCCTTATGTGCCAGTAGCACCCCTTATGTGCCAGTAGCACCCCTTATGTGCCAGTAGCCCCTTATGTGCCAGTAGCCTCCCTTATGTGCTTGTAGCCCTCCTTATGTGCCAGTTGACTCCCTTATGTGACAGTAGCCCCCTTATGTGCCAGTAGTCCCCTTATGTGCCAGTAGTCCCCCTTATGTGCCAGTAGCCCCCTTATGTGCTAGTAGCCCTCCTTATGTGCCAGTAGCACCTCCTTATGTGCCAGTAGCCCCCTTAAGTGCCAGTAGCACCCCTTATGTGCCAGTAGCCCCCTTATGTGCCAGTAGCACCCCTTATGTGCCAGTAGCCCCCTTATGTGCCAGTAGCCCCACTTATGTGCCAGTAGCCCCCTTATGTGCCAGTAGTCGCCCTTATGTGCTAGTAGCCCACCTTATGTGCCAGTAGCACCCCTTATCTGCCAGTAGCCCCCTTATGTGCCAGTAGCACCCCTTATGTGCCAGTAGTCCCCCTTATGTGCCAGTAGCCCCCTTATCTGACAGTAGCCCCCTTATGTGCCAGTAGTCCCCCTTATGTGCCAGTAGTCCCCCTTATGTGCCAGTAGCCGCCCTTATGTGCTAGTAGCCCTCCTTATGTGCCAGTAGCACCCCTTATGTGCCAGTAGCCCCCTTATGTGCCAGTAGCACCCTTATGTGCCAGTAGCCCCCTTATGTGCCAGTAGCCCCCTTAGTGCCAGTAGCACCCCTTATGTGCCAGTAGCCCCCTTATGTGCTAGTAGCACCCCTTATGTGCCAGTAGTCCCCTTATGGTCCATTAGCCGTCCCTCTTATGTTCCAGTAGCCGTCCCCTTATGTGCCAATTGACCCCTTATGTGCCAGTAGCCCCCTAATGTGCCAGTAGCCCCCTAATGTGCCAGTAGCCCCCTAATGTGCCAGTAGCCATAATTATGTGCCAGTAGCCCCCTTATGTGCCAGTAGTCCCCCTTATGTGCCAGTAGCCCCCATATGTGCCAGTAGCCCCCTAATGTGCCAGTAGCCCCACTTATGTGCCAGTAGCCCCCTTATGTGCCAGTAGTCCCCCTTATGGTCCATTAGCCGTCCCTTATGTTCCAGTAGCCGTCCCTTATGTGCCAATTGACCTCCTTATGTGCCAGTAGCCCCTTATGTGCCAGTAGCTCCCTAATGTGCCAGTAGCCCCCTAATGTGCCAGTAGCCCCCTAATGTGCCAGTAGCCCCCCTAATGTGCCAGTAGCCCCACTTATGTGCCAGTAGCCCCACTTATGTGCCAGTAGCCATACTTATGTGCCAGTAGCCCCCTTATGTGCCAGTAGTCCCCCTTATGGTCCAGTAGCCCCCCTTATGTGCCAGTAGTCCCCCTTATGTGAAAGTAGTCCCCCCTTTTGTGCCAGTAGTCCCCCATTATGTGCCAGTAGCCGTCCCCCTTATGTTCCAGTATCCGTCCCCCTTATGTGCCAATTGACCCCCCTTATGTGCCAGTAGTCCCCCCTTATGTGCCAGTAGTCCCCCCTTATGTGCCAGTAGTCCCCCATTATGTGCCAGTAGTCCCCCCTTATGTGCCAGTAGTCCCCCCTTATGTGCCAGTAGCCCCCCCTTATGTGCCAGTAGCCGCCCCCCTTATGTGCTAGTAGCCCACCTTATGTGCCAGTAGCACCCCCTTATGTGCCAGTAGCCCCCCTTATGAGCCAGTAGCACCCCCATATGTGCCAGTAGTCCCCCTTATGTGCCAGTAGCCCCCCCTTATGTGCCAGTAGCCCCCTCCTTATGTGCCAGTAGCCGCCTTATGTGCCAGTAGCACCCCTTATGTGCCAGTAGCCCCCTTATGTGCCAGTAGCCCCCTTATGTGCCAGTAGCACCCCTTATGTGCCAGTAGCCCCCTTATGTGCCAGTAGCACCCCTTATGTGCCAGTAGCACCCCTTATGTGCTAGTAGCCCCCGTATGTGCCAGTAGCCCCTTATGTGCCAGTAGCCTCCCCTTATGTGCTTGTAGCCCTCCTTATGTGCCAATTGACCCCCTTATGTGCCAGTAGCCCTCCTTATGTGCCAGTAGCACCCCTTATGTGCCAGTAGCCCCTTATGTGCCAGTAGCACCCCTTATGTGCCAGTAGCCCCCTTATGTGCCAGTAGCCCCTTATGTGCCAGTAGCACCCTTATGTGCCAGTAGCCGCCCTTATGTGCTAGTAGCCCTCCTTATGTGCCAGTAGCACCCCTTATCTGCCAGTAGCCCCTTATGTGCCAGTAGTCCCCTTATGTGCCAGTAGCCCCCTTATGTGCCAGTAGCCGCCCTTATGCGCTAGTAGCCCTCCTTATGTGCCTGTAGCCCCCTTAGTGCCAGTAGCACCCCTTATGTGCCAGTAGCACCCCTTATGTGCCAGTAGCCCCCTTATGTGCCAGTAGCCCCTTATGTGCCAGTAGCCGCCCCTTATGTGCTTGTAGCCCTCCTTATGTGCCAATTGACCCCTTATGTGACAGTAGCCCCTTATGTGACAGTAGCCCCCTTATGTGCCAGTAGTCCCCCTTATGTGCCAGTAGACCCCTTATGTGCCAGTAGTCCCCCTTATGTGCCAGTAGCCACCCCTTATGTGCTAGTAGCCCTCCTTATGTGCCAGTAGCCCCTTAAGTGCCAGTAGCACCCCTTATGTGCCAGTAGCCCCTTATGTGCCAGTAGCACCCCTTATGTGCCAGTAGCCCCCCTTATGTGCCAGTAGCCCCACTAATGTGCCAGTAGCCCCCCCTTATGTGCCAGTAGCCGCCCCCCTTACGTGCTAGTAGCCCTCCTTATGTGCCAGTAGCACCCCCTTATGTGCCAGTAGTCCCCCTTATGTGCCAATAGTCCCCCTTATGTTCCAGTAGCCGCCCCTTATGCGCCAATTGACCCCTTATGTGCCAGTAGCCCCCTAATGTGCCAGTAGCCCCCTAATGTGCCAGTAGCCCCCTAATGTGCCAGTAGCCCCCTAATGTGCCAGTAGCCATAATTATGTGCCAGTAGCCCCCTTATGTGCCAGTAGTCCCCCTTATGTGCCAGTAGTCCCCTTATGTGCCAGTAGCCCCCTTATGTGCCAGTAGCCGCCCTTATGTGCTAGTAGCCCTCCTTATGTGCCAGTAGCACCCCTTATGTGCCAGTAGCCCCCTTATGTGCCAGTAGCACCCCTTATGTGCCAGTAGCCGCCCCCCTCATGTGCTAGTAGCCCTCCTTGTGTGCCAGTAGCCCTCCTTATGTGCCAGTAGCACCCCCTTATGTGCCAGTAGCACCCCCTTATGTGCCAGTAGCACCCCTTATGTGCCAGCAGCACCCCCTTATGTGCCAGTAGCCCCCCTTATGTGCCAGTAGCCCCCCTTATGTGCCAGTAGCCCCCCTTATGTGCCAGTTGCCTCCCCCCTTATGTGCTTGTAGCCCTCATTATGTGCCAATTGACCCCCCCTTATGTGCCAGTAGCCCCCCTTATGTGCCAGTAGCACCCCTTATGTGCCAGTAGCCGCCTCTCATGTGCTAGTAGCTCTCCTTGTGTGCCAGTAGCCCTCCTTATGTGCCAGTAGCACCCCTTATGTGCCAGTAGCACCCCTTATGTGCCAGTTGCCCCCTTAAGTGCCAGTAGCACCCCTTATGTGCCAGTAGCCCCCTTATGTACCAGTAGCACCCCCTTATGTGTCAGTAGCCCCCTTATGTGCCAGTAGCCCCACTTATGTGCCAGTAGCCCCCTTATGTGCCAGTAGCCGCCCTTATGTGCTAGTAGCCCTCCTTATGTGCCAGTAGCACCCCTTATCTGCCAGTTGCCCCCTTATGTGCCAGTAGCACCCCTTATGTGCCAGTAGCCCCCTTATGTGCCAGTAGCACCCCTTATGTGCCAGTAGCCCCTTATGTGCCAGTAGCCCCACTAATGTGCCAGTAGCCCCCTTATGTGCCAGTAGCCGCCCTTACGTGCCAATAGTCCCCTTATGTGCCAGTAGCCCCCTTATGTGCCAGTAGCCGCCCACTTATGTGCTAGTAGCCCTCCTTATGTGCCATTAGCACCCCTTATGTGCCAGTAGCCCCTTATGTGCCAGTAGCACCCCTTATGTGCCAGTAGCCCCTTATGTGCCAGTAGCCCCCCTTATGTGCCAGTAGCCCCCATATGTGCCAGTAGCCGCCCCCCTTATGTGCTTGTAGCCCTCCTTATGTGCCAATTGACTCCCTTATGTGACAGTAGCCCCCTTATGTGCCAGTAGTCCCCCTTATGTGCCAGTAGCCGCCCCTTATGTGCTAGTAGCCCTCCTTATGTGCCAGTAGCACCCCTTATGTGCCAGTAGCACCCCTTATGTGCCAGTAGCCCCTTATGTGCCAGTAGCCTCCCTTATGTGCTTGTAGCCCTCCTTATGTGCCAATTGACCCCCTTATGTGACAGTAGCCCCCTTATGTGCCAGTAGTCCCCCTTATGTGCCAGTAGTCCCCCTTATGTGCCAGTAGTCCCCCTTATGTGCCAGTAGCCGCCCCTTATGTGCTAGTAGCCCTCCTTATATGCCAGTAGCACCTCCTTATATGCCAGTAGCCCCCTTAAGTGCCAGTAGCACCCCTTATGTGCCAGTAGCCCTTTTATGTGCCAGTAGCACCCCTTATGTGCCAGTAGCCCCCCTTATGTGCCAGTAGCCCCACTTATGTGCCAGTAGCCCCCCCCTTATGTGCCAGTAGCCGACCCCCTTATGTGCTAGTAGCCCACCTTATGTGCCAGTAGCACCCCCTTATCTGCCAGTAGCCCCCCTTATGTGCCAGTAGCACCCCCTTATGTGCCAGTAGTCCCCCTTATGTGCCAGTAGCCCCCCCTTATGTGCCAGTAGCCGCCCCATTATGTGCTAGTAGCCCTCCTTATGTGCCAGTAGCACCCCCTTATGTGCCAGTAGCCCCCTTATGTGCCAGTAGCACCCCTTATGTGCCAGTAGCCCCCTATGTGCCAGTAGCCCCCTTATGTGCCAGTAGCCACCCCTTATGTGCTAGTAGCCCTCCTTATGTGCCAGTAGCACTCCCTTATGTGCCAGTAGCACCCCCCCTTATGTGCCAGTAGCACCCCCTTATGTGCCAGTAGCCCCCTTATGTGCCAGTAGCCTCCCCCCTTATGTGCTTGTAGCCCTCCTTATGTGCCAATTGACCCCCCCTTATGTGACAGTAGCCCCCCTTATGTGCCAGTAGTCCCCTTATGTGCCAGTAGTCCCCCTTATGTGCCAGTAGTCCCCCTTATGTGCCAGTAGTCCCCCTTATGTGCCAGTAGTCCCCTTATGTGCCAGTAGTCCCCCTTATGTGCCAGTAGCCCCCTTATGTGCCAGTAGCCCCCTTATGTGCCAGTAGTCCCTCCCCTTATGTGCCAGTTGTTCCCCCTTATGTTCCAGTAGTCCCCTATGTGCCAGTAGTCCCCTTATGTGCCAGTAGTCCCCCTATGTGCCAGTAGTCTCCCTCCCCACCTTATCATGTGCTAGTAGAATCTCCCCCTCACCTTATCATGTGCCAGTAGAATCCCCCTCAGTTTATCATGTGCCTGTAGAATCCCCCTCACTTTATCATGTGCCAGTAGAATCCCCTCCGTTTATCATGTGCCAGTAGAATACCCCCCTCACCTTATGTGCTAGTAGCCCTCCTTATGTGCCAGTAGCACCCCCTTATGTGCCAGTAGCACCCCCTTATGTGCCAGTAGCCCCCTTATGTGCCAGTAGCCCCCTTGTGTGCCAGTAGCACCCCTTATGTGCCAGTAGTCCCCCTTATGTGCCAGTAGCCCCCCCTTATGTGCCAGTAGCCGCCCCCTTATGTGCTAGTAGCCCTCCTTATGTGCCAGTAGCACCCCCTTATGTGCCAGTAGCACCCCCTTATGTGCCAGTAGCACCCCCTTATGTGCCAGTAGCCCCCCCTTATGTGCCAGTAGCCGCCCCTCTTATGTGCTAGTAGCCCTCCTTATGTGCCAGTAGCACCCCCTTATGTGCCAGTAGCACCCCCTTATGTGCCAGTAGCCCCACTGATGTGCCAGTAGCCATACTTATGTGCCAGTAGCCCTCCTAATGTGCCAGTAGCCGTCCCTCTTATGTTCCAGTAGCCGTCCCCCTTATGTGCCAATTGACCCCTTATGTGCCAGTAGTCCCCCTTATGTGCCAGTAGCCGCCCCTTATGTGCTAGTAGCCCTCCTTATGTGCCAGTAGCACCCCCTTATGTGCCAGTAGCCCCCCTTATGTGCCAGTAGCCCCCCTTGTGTGCCAGTAGCACCCCCTTATGTGCCAGTAGCCCCCCCTTATGTGCCAGTAGCCCCCCCTTATGTGCCAGTAGCCGCCCCCTTATGTGCTAGTAGCCCTCCTTATGTGCCAGTAGCACCCCTTATGTGCCAGTAGCACCCCTTATGTGCCAGTAGCACCCCTTATGTGCCAGTAGCCCCCTTATGTGCCAGTAGCCGCCCCTCTTATGTGCTAGTAGCCCTCCTTATGTGCCAGTAGCACCCCCTTATGTGCCAGTAGCACCCCCTTATGTGCCAGTAGCACCACTTATGTGCCAGTAGCCATACTTATGTGCCAGTAGCCCTCCTAATGTGCCAGTAGCCGTCCCTCTTATGTTCCAGTAGCCGTCCCCCTTATGTGCCAATTGACCCCCCCTTATGTGCCAGTAGCCCCCCTTATGTGCCAGTAGTCCCCCTTATGTGCCAGTAGTCCCCCTTATGTGCCAGTAGTCCCCCCCCTTATGTGCCAGTAGCCCCCCCCCTTATGTGCCAGTAGTCCCTCCCCCTTATGTGCCAGTTGTTCCCCCCACTTATGTTCCAGTAGTCCCCCTATGTGCCAGTAGTCCCCCCTATGTGCCAGTAGTCCCCCTATGTGCCAGTAGTCTCCTCCCCACCTTATCATGTGCTAGTAGAATCTCCCCCTCACCTTATCATGTGCCAGTAGAATCCCCCTCAGTTTATCATGTGCCTGTAGAATCCCCCTCACTTTATCATGTGCCAGTAGAATCCCCTCCGTTTATCATGTGCCAGTAGAATACCCCTCACCTTATGTGCCAGTAGCCCCCAAAAAAAAAAAACAAACAAACATACAAAAAACACTTATACCTACCTCCAGCGATGCGATGCAGGCCTCTTCCGGCCTGTGTCCCTCGCTGTACCGCTCCAGAGGCGCGATGACGTCATCGCGCCGCCTGCACCAGCCTCTGATAGGCTTCCGGCCTAGTGCTGGCAGCCTATCAGAGGAACAGGGAGGGGACACGCCTCTCCCTGCTCTGCCGCAGCACAGCCATCTGTATCGCCATCCTGAGGATGGCAATACAGATGACTATGGAGATGAACGCTTCCACAGTGGAAGCGTTCATCTCCCTTTGCCCTGCCGCTGGCCGCCCCCACTTGTCACCAAGGCCGCGGCAGGGCACATGCACACCCCAAAGGCCGGGTGACACTACAGAGGGGCCCGGAGGGCAATTGCCCCCCTGCCCCCCGGCCCAGTCCACCCCTGCCCCATGATGTAGCCTAGACTAGAAACTCCAAAAAAGTGACCCCATCTAAGAAACTACACTCCTCAAGGTATTAAAAAATTACTTTACAAACTTTGTTAACCCTTTAATTTTTTGTTAGCTTGCCTCAAAAAAGTGTAATATAGAGCAACCAAAAATCATATTTATCCTAAAATAGTCCAAAAACAACAACCACCTTATCCCGTAGTTTCCTAGATGGGGTCACTTTTATGGAGTTTCTACTCAAGGGGTAAAGCAGAGGGCTTGAAAGGATACATGATGTAAATAAACCAGTCCAGCAAAATCTGCCTTCCAAAAACCATATCGCGTTCCCCTTCTTCTATGTCTTGCCGTTTGGCCTAACAGTAGTTTAGGACCACATATGGGGTGTTTCTGCAAAGTAGAGAACCAGGGCAACCCATATTGAATTTTGTTTGGCTGTTAACCCATTTTTTCCAGTAATAAAGTAAGGGTTAAAATGGAAAATTTTCCAAAAAATCTAAATTCCAAAATTGTTTCTCCATCTTCCATGAACTCTTGTGGAACACCTAAAGGGTTAACAACGTATTTAAATCCAGTTTTGAATACCTTGAGGGGTGCACTTTCTTAGATGGAGTCACTTTTTTGGAATTTCTGTTCTTGGGTGCATCAGGGGGGCTTGAAATAGGACATGGTGTAAAAAAAAAAGTCCTGCAAAATCTGCCATTCAAAACCCATATGGCGTTCCCCTTCTTTTATGTCCTCCTGTTTGGCCAAACAGTAGTTTAGGACCACATATGGGGTGTTTCTGTAAACTAGAGAATCAGGGCAACCCATATTGAGTTTTGTTTGGCAGTTAACCCTTACTTTATTACTGGAAAAAATAGATTACAATGGAAAATTTTCCAAAATAAATCGAAATTCTCAAATTTTGTCTACATTTTCCATGAACTCATGTGGAACACCTAAAGGGTTAACATAATTTGTACAATCAGTTTTGAATACCTTGAGTGGTGTAGTTTCTAAAATGGGGTCATTTTTGGGTGGTTTGTATTATGTAAGCCTCACAAAGTGTCTTCAGACCTGGACTGATCCATCAAAAGTGGGATTTGGCAAATTTCTGAAAAATTTCAAAATTTGCTTCTAAACTTCTAAGCTATGTAACATCCCCAAAAAATAAAATGGCATTCCCAAAATGATCAAAACATGAAGCAGACATATGGGGAATTTAAAGTAATAACTTTTTTGGGGGGTATTACTATGTATTAGAGAAGTAGAGAAACTGAAACTTTGAAATCTGCTAATTTTTCTAAATTGTTGGTAAATTTGGTATTTTTTTATGCAAAAAAAGTAATTTTTTTGACCCCATTTTAGCAGTGTCATGAAGTACAATATGTGACGAGAAAACAATCTCAGAACAGCCTGGGTAAGTAAAATCGTTTTAACCCCTTAAGGACCGGGCTCATTTTCACCTTAGGACCAGGCCATTTTTTGCAAATCTGACCAGTGTCACTTTATGTAGTGATAACTTTAAAACGCATTTTCTTATCCAGGCTATTCTGAGATTGTTTTTTCGTCACATATTGTACTTCATGACACTGGTAATATTAAGTTTAAAAATTTCATTTTTATTTATAAAAAAATATCAAATTTACAAAAAATTTGGAAAAATTAGCAATTTTCCAAGTTTCAATTTCTCTACTTCTATAATACATAGTAATACCGCCCAAAAAAGTTATTGATTTACATTCCCCATATGTCTACTTCATGTATCGATCATTTTGGGAATGCCATTTTATTTTTTGGGGACGTTACAAGGCTTAGAAGTTTAGAAGCAAATCTTGAAATTTTTCAGAAATTTTCAAAAACCCACATTTTAGGGACCAGTTCAGGTCTGAAGTCACTTTGTGAGGCTTACATAATAGAAACCATCCAAAAATGACCACATTCTAGAAACTACACCCCTCAAGGTATTTAAAACTGATTTTACAAACGTCATTAACCCTTTAGGTTTTCCACAAGAGTTAATGGCAAATGGAGATAAAATTTCAGAATTTCGATTTTTTTGGAAAATTTTCTGTTTGAATCCATTTTTTCCAGTAACAAAGCAAGGGTTAACAGCCAAACAAAACTCAATTTTTATTGCCCTGATTCTGTAGTTTTCAGAAACACCCCATATGTGGGCGTAAACTGCTGTATGGCCAAACGGCAGGGCACAGAAGTAAGGGAACGCCATATGGTTTTTGGAAGGCGGATTTTGCTGGACTGGATTTTTGACACCATGTCCCATTTGAAGCCCCCCGGTGCACCCCTAGAGTAGAATCTTCAAAAAAGTGACTCCATCTAAGAAACTACACCCCTCAAGGTATTCAAAACTGATTTTACAAACTTTGTTAACCCTTTAAGTGTTCCACAAGAGTTATTGGCAAATGGAGATGAAATTTCGGAATTTCTATTTTTTGTTACCTTGCCTCAAAAAAAGTGGAATATAGAGCAACCAAAAATCATATTTACCCTAAAATAATACAAACAAAACTGCCACCTTATCCCGTACTTTCCAAAATGGGGTCACTATTTTGGAGTTTCCACTGTAGGGGTGCATCAGGGGGGCTTCAAATGGGACATGGTGTCAAATAACCAGTCCAGCAAAATCTGCCTTCCAAAAACCATATGGCGTTCCCTTCCTTCTACGCCCTGCCGTTTGGCCATACAGCAGTTTACGACCATATATGGGGGGTTTCTGCAAACTAGAGAATCAGGGCAATATATATTGAGTTTTGTTTGGCTGTTAACCCTTGCTTTGTTACTGGAAAAATTGATTAAAATGGAAAATTTGCAAAAAAATAGCTATTTTCGGACCGTTTTTATTTATTGTTATTTACATTGTTGAACTGACAGGTTAGATTGTGTGCTATTTCTATAGAGCAGGTTGCTACGGACGCGGCAATACAAAATATGGCTACTTTTTGGGGGGTTTTGTTTCAGTTTTACATAATACAGCATTTTTGAAAAAAATGATTTTTTAGTGTCTTCACATTCTGAAAGCCATATTTTTTTTTTATTTTTTGGGCGACTGTCTTATGTAGGGGCTCATTTTTTGTGGGATGAGATGGCGGTTTGATTGGAACTATCTTGGGGTGCATATGACATTTTGGTCGCCTGCTATTACACTTTTTGTGATGTAAGGTGACAAAAATGGCTCTTGACACCGTATTTTTTTTTTTTTGTGTTCACCTGAACACATTTTTATATAGCAGGTTGCGACGGACGTGCCGATACCAAATATGTATACTTTTTATTTATTTATTTAAGTTTTACACAATATTATCATTTAAACAAAACAAATCATGTTTTAGTGTCTCTTTTTTGGGGGTGATTGTCCTATGTGGGGTATCATTTTTTGCGGGATGAGATGACAGTTTGATTGGCACTATTTTTGGGTGCATATAACTTTTTGATCGCTTGCTATTACAGTTTTTGAGATGTGAGGTGACAAAAATGTTTTTTTTTTTACATTTTTTTTTACATTCTTTTTATTTTATTTTTTTAACAGTATTTACCTGAGGGGTTAGATAATGTGATATTTTTATAGAGCAGGTTTTTACGGACGCGGCGATACATAATATGTATACTTTTTATTTATTTTACTTTAACACAATAATCGTTAATTTCTAACGATAATTTGTTTTCCCTTAGTCCTAACAGCAGCACAGATGGGGTTAACCACCCCCCGTGGACTGGTAGGACCGGCGGAATGTTTAATGAGCCCAAGACTAAAAACTCAATTTAACAATTAAGTATCTCCTTAAAAGGAGGAAGTCAACCCCCAGCCCACTGTGTTTATAGCAAGAAAAAAACTAGACTTACTAGGGTGGGAAATTTGTGTGCTGCTGTTAGGACTAAGGAAAACAAATTATCGTTAGAAATTAACGATTCCCTTACGTCCTACCAGCAGCACAGATGGGGAGATAGCAAGAAGAAACCCCTAGGGAGGGCCCTCCTGCCTGGCAGAACTAAGAAAAGTCTGCCCAAAAGCCGAAACTCAGCTAGACTGGCATCTAGTCTATAATGGGAGATGAATGTCGATTCAGAGCTCCAGGAGGCAGCTTTGCAAATCATGTTGAGAGGCAGAAGACTCCTCTCGGCAAAAGAAGTAGCCACAACTCTAGTAGAGTGGGCCTTCACGAATCCCGGAGGGTCCAGATTGTGGACACAAAGGATTCCTTAATAGCCTCCTCAATCCACCGACTGATGGAAGGTTTGGATGCCTTATAGCCTTTAAACTTACCGGCAACAGGATTAGCAGATTCTCATCTTTCCTGAACTCCTTGATCTATCCACATAGATCCGGAGACATCTCGACGTCCAGAGGATGTCTAGCAGGTTCCTAGGAGGAGGTGGTAGATGTCGACGGAACCGGGAGGAATATCACCTGGTTGATGATCTGGAAGGAAGGAACTTTAGGCCTACAATACGGGAGGAATTTATGAAGGTCCCGGTCATGTAAGAATAGGGCTCATGTGCTGAGAGAGCTTGAAGCTCAGAGACCCTCATGGCTAAAGTCACTGCAAGGAGAAACACAAACTTCCAAGTGACGAACTTGATGTCCACCTCCTCTAACGGTTCAAAGGGGGGAGATGCTAACCCCCTGAGAACTACTGAAAAACCCATTGAAAAAAAAAGGGGTCTCAGTACTGTAGGCTTTAATCTTTCAGCTCCTTTAAGGAACCGTTTGATCAGCAGGTCCTGAGAGAAAAGCCTGTTAAGGCAAGCTGAGATGGCTGAAACTTGAACCTTCAGAGTAGAAGGGCAAGGCCTCTATCAAGGCCGTCTTGCAGGAACTGAAGGATAGCGGAGAGGGGCGGATCTGCAGACGCCACCTCAGTTGAGGTACAACAGGATGAGAATATCCTCATAATAGAAGAGTAGGCTCTCTTGGTAGAGTCCGCTCTAGAATGAGACAGCGTTCTCAGGACCGACTCTGAAAGCCCTTCTATCCTGGGAAGGGACTGATCAACCTTCAGGCTGTCAGGTTGAATCTGTGCAGATCTGAGCAGAGGTGAGTGTCCCACGACACCAGGGTCTGCTGTGGGGGGAGCCTCCAATATTGTCCTCGACTCAACTGGGTGAGCTAGGTAAACCAGGAATTCTTCGGCCAAAACAGTATGATGGCTATCACTGAGGCCTGATCCTGACAGATTTTCATCAATACCCTCGGTATCATGGAAAAGGGAGGGAAGATGTAAGCCAGCCTGAACCTCCAGGATATTGACAGAGGGACTAACGCCAGGGGGTTGTCCTCCCTGTAGAGGGAGCAGAACCTCTCCACCTTGGCATTGAACCTTGTTGCCATGAGATCCACCTCTGGCATACCCACTTGAGGACTATCTGCTTAATTCTCCGGATGTAAAGACCACTCCACCGACGGAAGACCGCGGCTCAGCCGCTATCATATTGAGGGAGCCTTGGATGTGGATTGCAGATAAGTGGGAAGGTACAACTCTGCCTAATCCAGAATCACCCCGATCTCTGACAAGAGGGGAAGTGATCTCGTGCCTCCCTGCTGGTTGATGTAAAGTACCGCAGTCACATTGTCTGACTGGACTTTCACCGCTTGCCCCTGATCTGAGGGGCTAAGTGAAGGAGGGCTAGCCGGATAGCTTGAATCTCGCGGAGATTGGATGAAAAAAGCCACTCCTGAGGAAACCAGGTCCCGTGAACTGGAGAGTCGTCTAGGTGAGCGTCCCAGCCTACTTAGGACGCATCCGTAGTCAATATGACCCAGACTGGCTGGGTCATAGACTTCCTGTCTAAAAGATGGCACCACCATCTGAGGGAATACAGAGTTTGCCAAGTCAGGGAGCACAGGGAGTTTAGCCCAGCAGGGCTGCCATTCCATTAGGAGAGGACCTCCGACTGTAGAGGGCGGAGGTGCCATAGAGCCCAAGGGACTGTTTCCACAGACGCTGACATGAGCCCCAACATCTTCATGAGAGTCCGGATTGGAACTCGCCGGGAAAGGAACTTGCCGTGTTCTGAACCCGGAATCTTCTTTCTGGAGTCAACTGGAGCGACATCCCAGTGGAGTCGATTATGAAGCCTAGATATCTTACTGAAGTCGACAGGCTCACGTTCGACTTCTACCAGCTGATGATCCAACCTAGGTGGAACAGAAAGGAGATTGTTACCTGAAGACGTTGGGTTAGGACCGCTAGAGCAGAGGCTTTCAAAGCCAGTCGTCCAGATAAGGAATGATGGTCAGTCCTTGAAGCCTCAAAGCCGCCACCACAGAATCACCACCTTGGTAAAATTGTGAGGGGCAGAAGAAATGCCAAAGGGAAGGGCAACAAACAGAAGATGCCTGACGACACCGGACACCTGGACCGTGATCCTGATATACTTCCTGGAACCAGGATAGATCGGGATGTGCAGATATGCATTATTGAGGTCCAGGGTTGCCATCACGTCTCCAGGATTGACGACATGAACTACTGACCTAATGGTTTCTACACGAAACTTCACCTTCCTTATAAATCGATTGAAATATCTCAGATCGATAATCATCCGGAGATCTCCTGAAACCTTGGGAACCAGAAAAACTGGTGAATAGATCCCTAGGCCCCGTTCTCCTGCCGGAACCTTCTCCAGAGCCCCTTTGCAAATGTAGTCCTGAATGTAGGCCTCTAGGATCGCCTCCTTGGCAGCTTGTAGAAGGTTGATCTTGACAAACCTGTCCAGAGGAATAGAGGTGTTGTTGACTAAATAACCGTTGAAAATGATATTCAGGACCCCGGGATCCGAGATCTCTTGGATCCATTCTTCTCAGAAGTGGGAGAGACGACTCCGACGGGTACATGAAGCTTAGGAATGGGAAAGCTTATTGGCAGGACGGCAGGAGTAACGGGAATTAACTATGAGCCTCGAAGAGGCCCGTAGTCAGGAGGTGGATTTTCCATCTTTGGCTCCTCCACGAGAGCACCTCAAGCCCTTTCGCTGTGCTCTCCAGTCACTCTGTATTTTGAGGAATTGTCAGGGACCCAAGGCTTAAGCCAAAATGGAATATGGGCCACTGATCCCAGGGCCATGCTATATATAGGCCCCTGATGTTATTTGATAGTATTGTCACAGGGTGCCAAAGGCACACTTGGTCTCCCATGAGCCACAGTCCTGCTGCTTAGCTTCAATAGCAAGGATCTGTGTTTGGACTTGTTCCCAGGACTTGCTTTACTAGCAGGGAAGCTCCCTCGCTAGCTTCAACTGGAGCTGTGCGGTATCGCACAAGAAGTCCGTAGCCAGGTTGATGGTCTTGAAAGCAGCCAGTATGTCGTCCTGGAAAAAACCTCTGGTTCACATCAACTTAACTTTGATCCAGGCGAGATCGGAGGAACGTAGAGACTTCAAAAGCCGCTATGGCTGTGGAAGCGGAAGCCGCAGCTGCCGTAACACCCCGTCTTAATGTGCATTCTGCAAGGGGGTCCTGCAGCTAGACCCATTGTCTGCAGGAACCAGAGTGCGCTTGGACAACTTGGCAATAGCCATGTCCACCTTGGGAATAGATCCCCACGAATCCACCAAGGGTTAAGCCATCGGGAACATGGATTTAAACTTCTTTGTTAAAACCGGACCTTTTCCAGGTTTTTTCCACTCTATATCATGATAGAGAGGAGGGTCTCATCCGCTCTAAAGACACGATGTGCCCGAGTAGCGGGAACGGGAGGCTCCCCACAGTCAACATCATGGTCCCCCAACCTGATGGACTTGAGCAACTTCTGTGTCTTTCCAGGGGAGAAAACACAAAGTCAGCTCCTCCTCATCCGAGGAGAGAAGAAACTAAGGAGACCAAGGTCTCTCTACCGGGACAGAGGTCTCCATAGGGGCCTGGGCACGAATAGGAAGCCTTTCCATCCAGCAGGCCTATGACTCCTTTAATAGAGCCATTGATACATATCCTGCAACGTAGGTTCACTAGAGGTCAGAAACCTCTAACGGCAGCTGTAACACCTGGTGTAGGTTAAGTCAACGGACCCAGGGATTCCCAACCGGTCTCCCAAGCTGGTCTTAGCCCAGCCTTAAGCTGTTTAGCTTCTGCGATCTCACGAGTGCAGGTATGATCAGCTTACAATAACCGTTGACTGCTGCAATGGTAGCAGGATCGATGCTTCCTCTTGGAATCCACTTTCCTGCCTTTGAATCCCGCGGAGAAGACATCACTGCGGGAAAAAAAAGGGACAAATAAAACATTTGTAAACCACCTATCTACGCAGGAAAGGTAGAAAAAACAGCCCGGAGGCAGCTGAGGAAAAAAACACCACAAATGGAACAACACCAATTTTAGGACTCTGGATCTAGCTGAAAAAACATATGTAGCCAGAGACTGAACTGGAGCACACAGCCTCCCAAAATAAGGGAAGGGGAGGGATAGCCAATCCACCCTTCCCCCAGTAAATCTTCCACAGGAAGATGCATAAAAAAAAAATATATATAAAAATCGCATCTATGAAAAAAATCGTGCCCGTGAAAAAATCACGGCCGGATTACCCGGAGGTGATGCAAAAGGAGAGTCCCCGCGTCACCTCCGGAAGATGGCGGCGCACAGGGACTGGGAATCCTGGACCAAGGACGCCGCCAAAATACCCCAGCCAGGCGCAACTGCGTGGGGCCGGCAGCAAATAAGCTGCCGGCCAAACTGACAAGGTACCTAGGAAAAAAGGGCAACGCCGTTACCCAAACGAAAAGAAGGCTCCCCGCACTTTCCATAAGAAAGGGGGGAACAAAACGCCTAGTCCACCTGTCCAGGAGGACAGAAAAAACACAGTGGGCTTGGGGTTGACTTCCTCCTTTTAAGGAGATACTTAATTGTTAAATTGAGTTATTAGTCTTGGGCTCATTAAACATTCCGCCGGTCCTGCCAGTCCACGGGGGGTGGTTAACCCCATCTGTGCTGCTGGTAGGACGTAAGGGAATAGCATTTTAGAAAAAAAAAATATGTTTTAGTGTCTCCATAGTCTGAGAGCCATATTTTTTTATTTTTTTGGGCGATTGTCCTATATAAGGACTCATTTTTTGCGGGATGAGATGGCGGTTTTATTAGTACTATTTTGGGAGGCATAAGCCTTTTTGATCACTTGGTATTACACTTTTTGTGATGCAAGGTGACAAAAAATGGCTTTTTTACACCATTTTTTTGTTTTTTTTTTACGGTATTTGCTTGAGGGGTTAGGTCACATGATATTTTTATAGAGGAGATTTTTACGGATGCGGCGATACCTAATATGTGTAGTTTATTTGTTTTTTTGTTTTTTTTATTCAGTGATATGTATTTTTCTTATTTTTTGACCCAGACCCACTAGGTTCTTGTAGATCCAGTGGATCTGGTGTCTATATAATACAGAACAGTACACTATACGCCGTACGGACCGCGGTATAGAAGGGGTTAAACTGCTGACATCTGCAGCAATTTATAGCAGGGGGTCAGCAATGTGCTGACCCCCTGCTATACCCACTAGACACCAGGGAAATCGATTGAAAGGAGGCGGGTGGGGGATCGCAATTGCGATCCCGCCTGCCGCACCGCCTGCCTCCCGCGCCGCCCACCCGCAGCACAGCCCAAAATCCCCCCCCCCCCCTGCACTGCCCGGGGGGGACACTAAGATGGCGGGGTGCAGGGGGGGGTTAAAATTTAACCTTGGGGGCATATTTTAGTCTCTGATCCTCGCGGTCACAGACCGCGGGGATCAGAGATCGCACATAGCGCAGCAAACCACAGGTCTGAATTGACCTGCGGTTTGCTGCGATCGCTGACATGGGGGGGTCACAGGACCCCCCTGGGCATTGTGCCAAGATGCCTGATGATTGATTTCAGCAGGCATCTTGTTCCAATCACCGCCAAATGCGCAGCGGTGATCGGATATTCACAGGGCGTACATGTACGCCCTTCGTCCTTAAGGGGTTAAAGTTATCACCACATAAAGTGACACTGGTCAGATTTTGAAAAAATGGCCTGGTCCTTAAGGTGAAATAGGGCCGTGTCCTTAAGGAGTTAATAAACATTAAAAAAAAAAAATAATTAAATAAAACACACCAAAGTTTAAATCGCCACATCCGAAAAGTCTAAACTCTAAAAATATTTAAAAAAAAACTCGTATGCGGTGAACACCGTAAAAGAAAAAAGAAAAACCTGTGCGATTCGCCATTTCAGTCACCTTGTCCACCCAAAAAAGGATATGACAGTTCGATTATGGGCCAGAAATTTCATAAAATGCGTAATGCACGCGGCTATTTTTGGCATTTTATTTTTTTTGCATGGTATCGAATGGTATCGAGTATCGCAATACTTTTTTTTGGTATCGAAACCGAATCAAAATTTTGGTATTGAAACAACCCTACTTTTTCTGAGGTAAGGTAACAAAAAATAGCTGTTTTGGCTACGTTTTTAATTTTAGTTTTTTACAATGTTCATCTGACAGGTTAGATGATCTGCTATTTTTATAGAGCAGGTTGTTATGGACGCGACAATACCAAATATGACAAATTTTTTGGGTTGTTTGTTTCAGTTTTACATAATAAAGCATTTTTGAAAAAATACATTCTTTTGTGTCTCCATATTCTGAAAACCATGTTTTTTTTTATTTTTTAGATAACTGTCTCATGTAGGGGCTAATTTGTTTCCAGATGAGATGACCGGTTGGTGCTGTTTTAGGGTGCATCTGACTTTTTGATCACTTGGTATTACACTTTTTGTGATGTAAAGTGACAAAAAATGGCTTTTTTACATAGTTTTTTATTTATTTATGGTGTTAACCTGAGGGCTTAGTTCATGTAATATTTTTATTCGAAATGCGACTGGTTGGAACCCCCTCGGACACCACCATACTACCGATTGTAAACTGATCTCCCGAGAAGCGCTTCTCCGTTTGACCCTGTAATCGGCTTCCTTGGACTTCCTCTATCTGATCACGTGGGACGAGCTACATCGCGCAGAATATTGCTGCAGCATACACATCCCACCTTGATCCAAACTTACACGCTCTTGTGAGACGCCGCATTGGAAGCCGTAGCGGATACCACTGCTGATATCTACTACATCTATCAGAGGTAACTGCCCACCAGACCGCAAAGGTAAGCAGCGAACAACGTGTTCTCAAGAGGTGGGATGCCACCGTGAACTACCGCGCTGCCTGGGTAAGTGGATTAAAGACCCTCTATTTTGAGCTAATATAGTACTGAGATAGCTCTTGCAGTGATCCCCCCAAAACAGGGGAATAATTCACCAGTGGATCACACACAGTCTCCACTTAATTTTGAATATAAAAAGTGTGACATCGATCCTTATAATCAGAAACCTTGCAATATATGACCTTGAACCTTCAAGTAGTCAGACGGACTATTGTTAAACATATATTCGACACAAAAGTTACGTCACGGATTAAGCACTGAGACTGATTTACTACTACATCTCTAATTACTGCTATTTAGCAGGGGACATCATTCTACTACAATAGTAGTATTTTATTTTATTTTATATATGATCTTTTTATCCATAATTATTGTTTTTGCATTACTTCTTTTGCATTGCGATTTTGCTTTTTTACTTTATTGATTTATTTTTGTTATTATTATTGTTATCAGATACTTATTAACCACTTGCCGCCACGCTAACGCTGATGGGCGTCAGCGCGGCGGCTCTCTCAGGTCTCACTGCCGCCTATCGGCGTCATCTCGTGAGACTGTGACGCACGGAGGAGAAGTGAAACTACAGCCTGCCAGCCGCGATCATTGGCTGGCAGGCTGTAATTTTTTAAATCGACCTATGAAAATCAGATATCAGACGCTATTTACAAAATAGCGTCTGATATAAGTCCTGCTTGGTCCTCTGGTGATCCCTTTTGCTGGATCCACCACCAGAGGACACAAGCAGCTCAGTAAGTACACCAAATCACCACACATACATTACATACCCCCCCCTCTGTCAGTTATTAACCCCTTAGTAGCCCCTTAGTAGCCACTGATTACCCATATAAACCCCCTGATCACCCTCTGTCACCCCCTGTCATAGATCACCCCCTATAAGGGTCCCTAATCACCGTCAGGTAGTTAGCTACTTGTTAGGTAGTTAGCGCCCAGCCCACCGCACCGCACAGTCACTTATTAGTCGCTGATTAGCGTCATCACTGTCGCTTATCAGCACTAATACTAATATAGTATCTGTAAGTGATCAAGACTGATCGCAATCAGATCTATATCAGTAGGGTCACTTTAGGCTCTATAAAAAACGCATTGTTCGCCTGATCAGGCTTGATCTTGTGCGCACACTTGCATTCAGTCCGCCCACCGCAGTGACAGAAATTTTTTTTTTCTGATCACTGCAAAAACACAGTAAAATCGCTGCACCGCTATAAAAGATCACTTTTGAGTTATTGGATCTTTATTAGCGATCGCAGCGTTACTTCGCAAGCACTCTCTTTTACTAGGTAGCTGTGCTCTTTTTCCTGGGTAGTCTCAGAGGAATACCCCCTAAATTTAGTTACTCCAAAATGGCAAAAAAGGGGTATTCCGCTGAAGAGGCCTACAGGATTCTGGCCGTGATGGATGAAAGCGATGGGGACGCTTCACCCGCTGAATCCAGTGGTTCAGAATATGAACCTGTAGACAGCAGTGGCACTCTAACCGCTAGCGAAGATGACGAGGTTGAGGTCCCTGCTACGGTCAGGCGTACCCGACCCCATGTCAGTGTTTCGCATATCCCGCGTGATGAGCCTCATATGCAGCAGAGTGGTGCTAGCGCTGACCTTTTTGATGGTGCGGCATACACCGGCAGCGCAGCACATCCTGGACCTTCTACCAGCACTGCCGTATTCCCTGGTGAAGTGGCGAGCACCAGAAGGGCAGTTGCTGGTACGGTGGCACGTGCACTAACTCCCCGTCGCAGCCACCGCGTTCTCAGGCCCGTAGACCCCTTAGTCTCCCAGAGGTGCTGGCAAACCCTAATTGGCAATCCCTCCTTCCGCCGCACCCGTATTGCCCCCTTTCACCGCCCAGTCAGGAGTTCGCATGGAGACAGCCAATTTTGGATCGGCCCTTGAATTTTTTGAGCTGTTCTTCACCGCGGATCTCTACGACTTAGTTGTGGCAGAAACCAACCGATACGCCACACAATATATAACCGCCAATCCGAAACCTTCTATGCCCAGCCTTTCCGGTGGAAACCAGTCACCGTTTCCGAATTTAAAACATTTTTGGGCCTTACCCTCAGCATGGGCATAACTAAAAAAATGTATTGCGGTCATATTGGTCTAAAGACCCAATACATTACATGCCCATGTACTCTGCTGCAATGTCCAGGGCACGGTTTGAGGTCATCATGCGCTTTATGCATTTCACTAACAATGAAACCTGTCATCCAAGAGACCACCCTGCTTATGACCGGCTCCATAAAATTCGGCCCCTCATAGACCATTTGTCATCTAAATTTGCAGATGCGTATACCCCCAGTCAGAACATCTGCATAGACGAGTCCCTCGTACAATTCACCGGGCGCCTTGGCATCAAACAGTACATCCCCAGCAAGCGCGCCCGGTGCGGGGTCAAATTGTATAAGCTCTGTGAAAGGGCCACAGGCTATACATATCGTTTTAGGGTCTATGAGGGAAAAGAGTCAAAACTGGAGCCGGTCGGATGCCCTGACTACCTGGGGTGCAGTGGCAAGATTGTCTGGGACTTGGTGTCACCCTTAGTCTGCAAGGGGTACCACTTATTTTTACACAAGTGTGGCCCTCTTTCGGCACTTACATCTAGTCGGAATCCAATGCTGTGGCACCGCGTGGCCTAGTCGCCGGGGCTTCCCCCAACGGCTTATTAATACCCGACTTGCACGGGGGGAGAGGGCTGCCTTGTGTGACCAAGAACTGCTCGCGGTGAAGTGGCGGGACAAGAGGGACGTTTACCTTCTGTCCACCATTCACGCAGACACGACTGTCCAAATAGAACGGGCGACAGGAGTCATTGAAAAGCCCCTCTCAGTCCACGATTATAATCTCCACATGGAAGGGGTGGACTTCAATGACCAAATGTTGGCTCCATATTTAGTTTCCCGACGCACCAGACGCTGGTATAAAAAGGTGTCTGTATATTTGATTCAATTGGCCATATATAACAGTTACGTTCTCTACAGTAAGGCTGGGAGAACGGGATCCTTCCTTAAATTCCAGGAGGTTCTGTGCCCCAAGTCCCCGATGTAGTGAGCCGGCTACATGAGAGACACTTCCCCAGTGTCTTCCCTGGTACCCCAAGCCACCGTTCCCCAAGAAAAAGATGTCGTGTCTGTAGCAGGAGTGGACTAAGGCGTGACACCACCGTTTTTTGTCCTGACTGTCCTGACCAGCCTGCCCTATGCATAGGGGAGTGCTTCCGCAAGTATCACACCCAGGTACATTATTAGCATAGGGATTGCAAGACACAGGCCAGGCACACAAGAGTCTTAGGGCCCTTGCACACGAGCGTTGCTCACGCATGGTGATCGCAAAGGAGCGCCCGTCCTGACTTCTCCCGCACAGACGGGGTCACATAGCATTATATTGATTTATGATGCTATGTAACCCTTATAGTTCTGGAATGCATTGGATAGCACTGGCATACTGCTGCTGCCAGTGCTATCCAATGCATTCCAGAACTGTAGGGTTACATAGCATCATAAATCAATATGATGCTATGCGACCCCGTCTGTGCGGGAGAAGTCAGGCCAGGCGCTCCTCTGCGATCACCATGCGTGAGCAACGCCAGTGTGCAAGGGCCCTTTCACACAGAGCTGCTGCAAACCTCTCCTTTCACCTGGGACAAAGTGCATAATGTACTTCGCCACATCTCTGGGTGATTTGTACTTTGCACATTGTCCCACGGGGAAGGAGAGGTTTATCCTCTAAGGCCTCATGCACACGGCCGTGGAACACGCCGTGCATGGACCGTGGTATCCTGGCCTGGCATCCATCTGACAGCAGGAGCGCACGGCGTCATAGCAACTAGTGACACCGTGCGCTCCTGCTGTCAGATGGCTGCCAGGCCGAGATACTAACGGTCCATGCACGGCCGTGTTTCACGGCCGTGTGCATGAGGCCTTAAGGTAAAGAAAAAAACAAAAAAAAAAATCCACAGGTAAGCAAAAAAGTTCAAGTTATGTTTCAAATGTTTAAGTTAACGTTCGGTTTCTAATGTTCTATAAAGTTAATGTTAATAAAATTATTGCGTTGCTGCCTGTTTTTTTTCTTTCTTTTTTTTTTTTTTACCTTCTAGGTGGATCAAGCAAAGAGCCAGCTGCAGCACTGATGTGCATTCTGAGAGAAGCATTGCGCTGCTATCAGAAGACACGTGAAGTCGGTGTATGCGGCGCTGCAAGACGAGATTTCTCCTCTGCAGTACAGGTACGTTTGCCCTGGCATATGAGCTGAGGAGAGGTGTTGGAGTTCATATGCTTTGGCAAACACTCTGTATCAAAAATCTGGCAAAGATGTCTTTGTCCACAACGATCGCTTGATCGAGGTGAATGGAGAAATCACGTTTGCCAGGACATAGGAGCTGAAGTGGGTATGGATGTTTGGGCGGAGCCCCTATGTCCTGGCAATCGCCAGGCCCCTTTTTTCTTCTTGCATATTTTTTGGCAGAGATTTTTTCATCCACATCAATCGATGCGAATGAGGAAATCTGTGCCGTTCAGTTTTTCTTTCAGCCCAGAGGCTGAACAGAAAAAAAAATCTCATTACCTGTATGCTCCATATAAGGAGGGCAGTACAGGGCAGTACAAAAACCTCACATGTGACCCCATTTTAGAAAGAAGACACCCCAAGGTATTTGCTGAGGGGCATATTGAGTCTATGAAAGATTGAACTTTTTGTCACAAGTTAGCGGAAAGGGAGACTTTGTGAGAAAAAACAAAAAAAATCAAATTCCGCTGACTTGTGCGAAAAAAAAAAAAAAAATATGAACTCGCCATGCCCCTCACAGAATACCTTGGGGTGTCCTCTTCCTAAAATGGGGTCACATGTGGGGTATTTATACTGACCTGGCATTTTAGGGGCCCTAAAGCGAGAGAAGAAAAATGCGCAAAAATGCCCTTCTAAAAGGTACTCATTGGATTTAGGGCCCCTTTGCGCACCTTGGCTGCAAAAAAGTGGCACACATGTGGTATCGCCGTACTCAGGAGAAGTAGGGCAATGTGTTTTGGGGTGTATTTTTACATATACCCATGCTGGGTAAGACAAATATCTCTGTAAATGGACAACTTTGTATAAAAAAAATGGAAAAAGTTGTCATTTAAAGAGATATTTTTCACACCCAGTATGGGTATATGTAAAAATACACCCCAAAACACATTGCCCTACTTCTCCTGAGTACGGCGATACCACATGTGTGCAACTTTTTTGCATCCAACATGCGCAAAGGGGCCCAAATTCCACTGAGTACCTTTAGGATTTCACAGGACATTTTTTACGCATTTGGATTCCAAACTGCTTCTGACGTTTAGGGGCCCCTAATATGCCAGGGCAGTAAAAATACCCCACAAGTGACCCCATTCCGGAAAGTAGACACCCTAAGGTATTCGCTGATGGGCATAGTGAGTTCATGGAAGTTTTTATTTTTTGTCACAAGTTAGTGAAAAATTAAATTTTTTGAAAAAAAAAATCCATTTCCGCTAACTTGTGACAAAAAATAAAAACTTCCATGAACTCACTAGGCCCCTCAGTATATACCTTAGGGTGTCTACTTTCCGAAATGGCGTCATTTATGGGGTGTTTCTACTGTCTGGGCATTGTAGCACGTCAGGAAACAGGACAGGCGCTCAGAAAGTCAAATTGCGGAAATTCACTTTTTGCACCATAGTTTGTAAATGCTATAACTTTTACCCAAACCAATAAATATACACTTATAGAATTTTTTTTTATCAAAGACATGTAGAACAATACATTTAGTGAAAAATGTATAGAGAAATGTAGTTTTATTTGGCAAATTTTCCAACAGAAAGTGAAAAATGTCATTTTTTTGAAAAAATTTCGCCAAAAAAAGTAAAATATCAAAAAAAGTAAAAATGTCATCAACACTGAAATAGCACCAAATGAAAGCTCTATTAGTGAGAAGAAAAGGAGGTAAAATTCATTTGGGTGGTAAGTTGTATGACGGAGCAATAAACGGTGAAAGTAGTGTAGTGCGGATTTGTAAAAAAGGGCCTGGTCACTAGGGGGGTATAAACCTGTGGTCTTCAAGTGGTTAAATAATTATTTTTAATATTGGGCACAATTCTCTGGTTATACCCTTGCTCTCCACGTACATTCCAGGCTGAGTGTGCCGGTTATTCCTGATTTAATATTTTTATACAGCATGTTCTTACGTACACGGCGATACCAAATATGTATACTTTTTTTATTTATTTAATTTTAACACAATAACAGCATTTTTGAAACAAAAAAAAATCATGTTTTAGTGTCTCCATATTCTGAGAGCCATAGTTTTTTTTTTTTTTTGGGCGATTGTCTTAGGTAGGGTCTAATTTTTTGCGGGATGAGTTTGATTGGTATGATTTTGTGGTGTGGATGTATTTTTAATCGCTTGGTATTACACTTTATGTGATGTAAGGTGACAAAAAATGGCTTGGTGGTAGAGGTGGTAGATTATGTGACATTTTTATAGAGCATGTCATTATGGACGATACCTAATATGTCTTTTTTAACACTATTTTATGGAGAGGGGGCCTTTTTTTTTACTTGAAAGTTAAATTTTTGTATTAAAAAAAACACTTTTTTTTACTTTTCATATTTGTCACATTGTGGGACTTGCCCTTTTCAGGGTATTTCAGGTAGCCCTACACAGTAAGACCCTGACAGTTGCCTAGGAGACCCAGCCCTCAGGCTGTATTTCCTGGGCTTCTGTAGCTGGCAGGCTCTGATGCCTGTGTAAAACATACACCCCAGCGGTGTGGCAGTGTTTCAGTAAGCCGCCGGAGGAGGTGAACATGGTGATTTGCCGAATCTGTGGGCAGAAGGTAAAGCTGTTGGCACCACGGCCCTGCATCAACACATGCAGCGTCACCATAGAGTGGCCTGGGAGAGGTAGGGATCCGGCCTGCTGTAGCAACTGCTGCATCACCCAGTGGCCCATGCAACCCTTTTCCTTCAGTCAAAGGTCCACCATCTCAGCCAAAGGGAGCTGTCTTTTCTTCCCATCTACTATTGTTCCTGATGCTCCTGCTCCTCCTCCTTCTTCTCCCCATCAGTAATTTCATCAGCAATCGATCACCGAAGCAATTTAAAAAAAAAAAACAGTAATAAGCATGCACCTATTCAACGGCGCAGAAGCTGAACATGCTCCTGGCCAAGTTGCTGGTACTGCAGTCCCTCCCTTTCCAAGTGGTGGACTCTGCACCTTTCACAGAAATGGAGGCTTGTGCTGAACTGAGTTGGAGAATCCCAAGTTGTCATTTCTTTGCCAAAAAGGCAGTACCAGCACTGCACATGTATGTTGAACAGAAAGTGGACAAGTCCTTGAAATTGTTGGTGTTCGCTAAAGTTTACGGCAGCGCCGACATGTGGAGCTGTAACGACAATCAAGGACAATATATGTCCTTTACGGGCCACTGGGTAAATGTGGTTCCTGTCCAGCCACAACAGCAACTTGCCCAGGTGACGCCACTGCTGCCTTCACGTTCTCAAGCTGTGGATCCTGCGTCAAGGTCTGCCTCTGCCTCCTCCACCGTCTCCTCAGCCTCTACTGCAGGGACAATTCACAGTGCTCCTCCAGCATACCACATGTGCAATGCACAGTAGAGATGTCGCGAACATAAAATTTTTCGTTCGCGAACGGCGAAAGCGAACTTCCGCAAGTGTTCTTGAACGGGCAAACCGCCATAGACTTTAATAGGCAGGCGAATTTTAAAACCCACAGGGACTCTTTCTGGCCACAGTAGTGATGGAAAAGTTGTTTCAAGGGGACTAACACCTGGACTGTGGCATGCTGGAGGGGGATCCATGGCAAAACTCCCATGGAAAATTACGTAGTGGATGCAGAGTCGGGTTTTAATCCATAAAGGGCATAAAACACCTAACATTCCTAAATTGTTTGGAATAACGTGCTTTAAAACATCCAGTGCGTGTATACGATCAGGTATGATGTTGTATCAATCAGGTAGTGTAAGGGTTACGCCCGCTTCACAGTGACAGACCTACAGTTGTGTTCAAAATTATTCAATCCCCAATGCTGTAAAGGGTTTTAGGGAATTTAGTGTACATTTGTAATTGTGTTCAGAATGAAATCTTAGGACTTTTTAAAGAACCAAATGCAACTAAAATTACATCAATTGTTTTTGTAATACAGTATTAAATGTTTTTTTTGTGATTTCTTCATTGACACAATTATTCAACCCCTTAAAGACTACCACTCTTAAGAACAGAGGTTCATTCAAGTGTTTTCGATCAGGTATTGAAAACACCTGTGGATGTCAAGGAGCAGCAATCAAGCATAATAAGCACCAATTAGGCAGATTTAAAATGACTGTGATACTCAGCTCCTCAGCTCTAGACATTTACTGGTGTGTTTACAAACATAGTGAAGTCAAGATAATGGGTCCAGGAAGACAAGAAAAGAGGTGATTTCTCTTCACAGGAAGGGCAATGGCTATAAGAAGATTGCAAAGATGTTAAACATACCAAGAGACACCATAGGAAGCATCATTCGCAAATTCAAGGCAAAGGGCACTGTTAAAATGCTACCTGGTCGTGGCAGAAAGAAGATGCTGACTTTGACTGCTGTGCGCTATCTGAAGCACAAAGTGTTGAAAAGTCCCCGTGTGACTCCTGAGGAACTGAAAAAAGATTTGTCAGATGCGGGTACTGAAGTTTCAGCTCAGACAATAAGGCGCACACTGCGTAATTAAGGCTTCCATGCCAGAACTCCCAGGCGCACCCCCTTGCTGTCTCCAAAGAATAAGAAGAGTCGTCTGCAGTATGCCAAAAGTCATGTGGACAAACCACAGAAGTTTTGAGATAGTGTTCTGTGGACTGATGAAACAAAATTAGAACTGTTTGGGCCCATGGATCAACGCTATGTTTGGAGGAGGAAGAACAAGGCCTATGAAGAAAAGAACACCTTGCCTACTGTGAAGCATGGCGGGGGGTCAATCATGCTTTGGGGCTGTTTTGCTTCTACAGGTACAGGGAAGCTTCAGCATGTGCAAGGTACCATGAATTCTCTTCAGTACCAGGAGATATTGGAAGAAAATGTGATGCAGTCCGTCACAAACCTGAGGCTTGGGAGACGTTGGACCTTTCAACAGGACAATGATCCCAAGCATACCTCCAAGTCCACTAGAGCATGGTTGCAGATTAAAGGCTGAAACATTTTGAAGTGGCCATCACAGTCACCAGACTTAAATCCGATTGAGAACCTCTGGTGGGACTTAAAGAAAGCAGTTGCAGCGCGCAAGCCTAAGAATGTGACTGAACTGGAGGCTTTTGCCCATGAAGAATGGGCGAAGATACCCGTAGATCGCTGCAAGACACTTGTGTCAAGCTATGCATCACGTTTAAAAGCTGTTATAACTGGAAAAGGATGTTGTACTAAGTACTAAGATTGAATGTCACTTGGGGGTTGAATAAAACTGATAATGATGTGAGCACAGAAAAGACATTTGTGGTTATTTCATTATAAATCTTATGTTATATTTGTCTGACTTACAAGTGCCTCTTTGATTTAATTGCAAACAAGATGACTGAAATGATCAAAATCAATGTCAAACTGGCCAAAACACTCAATTTCAGTGGGGGTTGAATAATTTTGAACACAACTGTAACTGTGACAGACCAAACTCCCCGTTTAACGCAGCGCAAACAACCGCAAACAGTCCATTTGCACAACCGCAAACTCCCCATTTGCACAAGGTTGGATACCAAGCTAGCCATGTCCCGTTCCTTGTCCTCACTGACGTCATTGAAGGTCTCTTCCTCGCGCAACGTACTGTGCCACCCTATATGAGTGGTGTGTTCAGTAATCTGTAGTACGATTTTTATCAGTTTAATCCCTGTTACGTCCCCTATCAGGGGACGTGTATCGAATAGATTTGAGGAACAGGGAGATGGAAAAAGAAACTTGGTCGTTACTCTTACTCCCAATTTCGGGCACTGCGCGTGCGCCGAGCAATCTACTGTGCAACTCTATATGAGTGGTGTGTTACTTAGTACTATTCTTATCAGTTTAATCTATCAGGGGACGTGAATAGATTTTAGGTACTGGGAGATGGAAAAAAATGATTGGTCGGTCCTCTTAATTCCAATTTGGAACCGGGAGATGGAAAAAGAAGCTTGGTCGTTACTTTTACTTCCAATTTCGGGCACTGCGCGTGCACCGTGCAATCTACTGTGCAACTCTATATGAGTGGTGTGTTACTTAGTACTATTCTTATCAGTTTAATCCCTGCTACATCCCCTATCAGGGGATGTGAATAAATTTTAGGAACCGGGAGATGGAAAAAAATGATTGGTCGGTCCTCTTACTTCCAATTTGGGGCACTGCGCATGCACCGCGCAATGTACTGTGACACCCTATATGAGTGGTGTGTTAAGTAGTACTATTCTTATCAGTTAAATCCCTGTTACGTCCCCTATCAGGGGAAGTGTATTGAATAGATTTTAGGAGCCGGGAGATGGAAAAAGAAGCTTGGTCGGTCCTCTTACTTCTAATTTGGGGCACTGCGCATGCACCGCGCAATGTACTGTGCAACCCTATATGAGTGGTGTGTTACTTAGTACTATTCTTATCAGTTTAATCCCTGCTACATCCCCTATCAGGGGACGTGAATAGATTTTAGGAACAGGGAGATGGAAAAAAATGATTGGTCGGTCCTCTCACTTCCAATTTGGGGCACTGCGCGTGCGCCACGCAATGTACTGTGACACCCTATATGAGTGGTGTGTTAAGTAGTACTATTCTTATCAGTTTAATCCCTGTTACGTCCCCTATTAGGGGACGTGTATCGAATAGATTTTAGACAACCGCAAAGAGTTGTCAATAGTTGACACACACATGACATAAATTTTATTCCTCTATGCGTCAATCTTGGTGTAGTGATGACTGTGCTCTTGCGCACGTTTGAGAGATTGCAGGCGATGGCGGTTTTTCAAAGCCTATGGTCGTGATGAGGTAGTTCAGTGACAGTTAAGTGACCCAGAAAACAATGATTCTGTAGTGTGGGCCCATTGTTGGTATAGGGTTTAATGATCACCTTAGATGATCACAAAGAAAACTAATATTTTTTCTATGAAAAAATATCCAGCTGATCGCTTTTGGTCTGTTCACAATGAAGCAATGACCTTATCATCTGGGGTGTGCCAACATTGCCAACACACTCATAGAGGTGATCGCTTCATTGTGATATGCAAGCCCCTTCACCACAACAAGGTAACGATCACGAAGGGGAATTGACACATATATGTGCCTTTTTTTTGTTTTGTTTTTGCAGCCACAGTGCAGCACCAGAGGCCAGAAAAATTAGGCATGTACACATGGCTGAAAAATTAGGTATTGTTGCAGTGGCCGGAAAAATTGATGTTTTTCAGGCAGAAAGTGTAGTAAAAGATTGCGGCTTGAACCCTAGTTGGTGGCGGAGAAGTCACGCAAGTCATCTGGCATGCAGAGATAAAATACAGCAGCGTGGGGACCATTTTTAGCCCAAGGCATCTCATCTGGCCTTTTTTAGTCAAATGTATCCCCCACTGTCAGTCCCTTCGGTATCCACGCCTCATTCATCTTAAAGAGGACCTTTCATCAGGGTAAAAAATGTGTACTAAGTATGCTGACATGTAGAGCGGCGCCCAGGGATCTCCCTGCACTTACTATTATCCCTGGGCACCGCTTCGTTTGCCCGGTATAGGCTCCGGTATCTTCTGTGACTTGGTTCTACTAGGAGGAGCCTAGTATCACTTGGTTATACTAGGCGTATCCCAGGCTGTAGCACTGGCCAATCGCAGTCCTCAGCTTACAGCCCGGGAGAAAAAATACCTCCCAGAATATGAGCTATGCACTGCGATTGGCCAGAGCTACAGTCTGGGATACGCCGAGTATAACCGAGTGATACTAGGCTCCCCCTAGTAGAACCAAGTCACAGAAGATACTGGAGCCTATACCGGGCGAACGGAGCAGCGCCCAGGAATAATAGTAAGTGCAGGGAGATCCCTGGGCGCCGCTCTACATGTCAGCATACTTAGTACACATTTTTTACCCTGATGAAAGGTCCTCTTTAATAAAGGTGAGGTAATCTAGACTTTTTTGACCTAGGCGACTTCTCTCGTCAGTTGCAATTCCTCCTGCTGCGCTAAAGGTCCTTTCTGACAGGACACTTGAAGTGGGGCAGGCCAGAAGTTCTATCGCAAATTGGGATAGCTCAGGCCACAGGTCAAGCCTGCACACCCAGTAGTCAAGGGGTTCATCGCTCCTCAGAGTGTCGATATCTGCAGTTAAGGCGAGGTAGTCTGCTACCTGTCGGTCGAGTCGTTCTCTGAGGGTGGACCCCGAAGGGCTGTGGCGATGCGTAGGACTTAAAAACCTCCACATGTCCTCCATCAACAACACGTCTGTAAAGTGTCCTGTCCTTGCCAGCGTGGTCGTGGTAGGAGGAGGATTACTTTCACCTCTTCCCCTGTTAGATTCCCGTTGTGCTCTGACATCACCCTTATACGCTGTGTAAAGCATACTTTTTAACTTGTTTTGGAAATGCTGCATCCTTTCCGACTTCCGGTAATTCAGTAACATTTCAGCCACTTTCTGCTTATACCAGGGGTCTAGTAGCGTGGCCACCCAGTACAGGTCGTTCTTCTTCAGCCTTTTTATACGAGGGTCCCTCAACAGACATGACAGCATGAAAGACCCCATTTGCACAAGGTTGGATGCAGAGCTACTCATCTCCCGTTCCTCGTCCTCACTGATGTCATTGAAGGTCTGTTCTTCCCCCCAGCCACGTACAACACCACAGGTCCCAGATAGGTGACAACAACGAGCACCCTGAGATGCCTGCTGTGGTTGGTCTTCCTCCTCCTCAAAGCCACATTCCTCCTCTGACTCCTCTTCCAGCGTTGCCGCAGGTACAGCAAGCGATGATGATAAGGCTTTTTCTGGTGGTGATGGTGACCACAACTCTTCTTCTTCACGCTCATCTACGGCCTGATCCAGCACTCTTCGCAGGGCACGCTCCAGGAAGAAAACAAATGGGATGAGGCTGCTGATGGTGCCTTTGGTGCAACTGACTAGGTATGTCACCTCCTCAAAAGGATGCATGAGCCTACAGGCATTGCGCATGAGCGTCCAGTAACGTGGCAAAAAAATACCCAGCTCCGCAGAAGCTGTCCTAGCACCCCGGTCATACAAATACTCATTGACGGCTTTTTCTTGTTGGAACAGGCAGTCGAACATTAGGAGTGTTGAATTCCAACGTGTCGGGCTGTCGCAAATCAAGAGCCTCACTGGCATGTTGTTTCGCCGTTGAATGTCGGAAAAGTGCGCCATGGCCGTGTAGGAACGCCTGAAATGGCCACACACCTTCCTGGCCTGCTTGAGGACGTCCTGTAAGCCTGGGTACTTACACACAAAGCGTTGTACAATCAGATTCAACACATGTGCCATGCACGGCACATGTGTCAACTTGCCCAAATTCAATGCCGCTAACAGACTGCTTCAGTGACTCTTTGCTTTCAGGCAAGCCAACCCCAAGACAGCGTGACACTATCGTATCCGGGATGTGGAATAGCCCCTGGGGAGCTGGGGGGGTGCAGTTGATGATGTGGAGCAAGACGCAGCAGAAGAGGATTCAGCCGAGGAGGTTAGCGAAGAGGATGGAGTAGGAGGAGTAGAGGAGGTGGCAGCAGGCCTGCCTGCAAGTTGTGGCGGTGTCACCAACTCCGCTGCAGAGCCACGCATTCCATGCTTGGCAGCTGTCAGCAGGTTTACCCAATGCGCAGTGTACGTGATATACCTGCCCTGACCGTGCTTTGCAGACCATCAGGTATCAGTGGTCAGATGGACCCTTGCCCTGACACTGTGTGCCAGACATGCCATAACTTCCTTTTCCACAATAGAGTACAGGTTGGGGATTGCCTTTTGTGAAAAAAAAAAATTCGGCCGTGTACTTCAACTGCAGTGTCCCAATATCTACTAATTTTTTGAAAGCCTCAGACTCCACCAGCTTGTATGGTAAAAGCTGGCGGGATAAGAGTTCCGACAGGCCAGCTGTCAGACGCCGGGAAAGGGGGTGACTCTGTGACATTGGCTTCTTCCGCTCAAACTTTTCCTTGACAGACACCTGACTGTGAGCAGATGAGCAGGAACTGCTGCAGGTGAGAGGCAGAGTGGCGGGTGGTTGAGAGGGGGCAGGGAGGACAGCAGTGATTAACATAGCTGAAAATGCTGGACCAAGAGGAGCATAGTGGCTTTGAGTTTGTGTGCTGCTTGTACTCATGTGTTGATCCCATAGGCGTTTGTGATGTGAGATCATGTGCCTTCGCAAAGCAGTTGTACCTAGGTGGGTGTTGGACTTCCCACGACTCCGTTTCTTTTGACTCAGGTTGCAAATGGCATCGCTGTTATCAGAGGCAGACACACAAAAAAAATGCCACACTGCTGAGCTTTGCAATGACGGCATTCTGGTGGTGGCAACAGCATGCGTTGATTGGCGTGCTGTCTGGCTGACCCCGGGTGCCAATACATGCTGTCTAACTGTGCCACTAACTCCTTGCGACAACCTCCCCCTGCTTCCAACTCGTCTCCTCCTCCTCTCTGTCTCCCCATCTGAACTTTCCCCCTGTTCTTCTTCTCTTCGAGCGGGCACCCATGTGACATCCACGGACACATCCTCATCATCAACCACTTCACTTGTATTTGACAACTCAGCAAAGGAAGCATCAGTGGGTACAACCAGTGGTGTATCTTGGTTTTGTGCTGCCCTAGGCGAGACTAAACTCGGGCACCCCCCTAATATAAATTTGAACCGCCGCTTCCTTTCAAGGCCAAACCCCTTCCTCTGTAAACCCCGCTCTTCCTTTTAGTCTCCACCCTTTCCTGTATTTAAAAGTGAATAACGACAGCCAAACACCCTTCCAGCACCTCACACCCCTCCCTAGATCCCACTAAGTGTCATCCACAGATCCACTCCCCCCTTAAGTGCCATCCACAAACCCCCCTTAAGTGCCATCCACAGATCCCCCCCTTAAGTGCCATCCACAGACCCCCCCTTAAGTGCCATCCACAGATCCCTCCCCCTTAAGTGCCATCCACAGATCCCCCCCCTTAAGTGCCATCCACAGATCCCCCCCTTAAGTGCCATCCACAGATCCCCTCCCTTAAGTGCCATTCACAGATCCCCCCCATCCAGTGTCATCCACAGATCCCCCTTAAGTGCCATCCACAGATCCCCCTTAAGTGCCATCCACAGATCCCCTCCCTTAAGTGCCATTCACAGATCCCCCATCCAGTGTCATCCACAGATCCCCCATCCAGTGTCATCCACAGATCCCCTCCCATTCAGTGTCATCCACAGATCCCCCTCTCAGTGTCATCCACAGATTCCCCCTTCTCAGTGTCATCCACAGATTCCCCCTTCTCAGTGTCATCCACAGATTCCCCCCTCAGTGTCATCCACAGATTCCCCCATCCAGTGCATCCACAGATTCCCCCCATCCAGTGTCATCCACAGATTCCCCCCATCCAGTGTCATCCACAGATCCCCCCCCCCATCCAGTGTCATTAACAGATTCCCTATCTGCCCAGCGCCGCCTCCTCCCAGCCCAGCGCCGTTGTAGGTAATTATTATTCACTTCACTGAGAAGAGAAGCGCCGGAAGACTCACACAGGCGCACTGGCAGGCGCATGCGCACTTCAATGCCTCTGCCAGGCGCACTGGCAGAGGCATTGAAGTGCGCATGCGCCTGCCAGTGCGCCTGTGTGAGTCTTCCGGCGGAGGCTGGGAGGAGGCGGCGCTCTGCAGGGAGTAGCGGTCCCGGCGCACCCCTACAGCGCGGCCAGCCAAAAAAGATTTCTATCACTGAGGCAAACAGGGCATTTTGCCGCCCCATAGGAAGTGCCGCCCTAGGCAAATGCCTTGTTTGCCTCGTGATAGATACGCCACTGGGTACAACATCATCATCATCATCATCACACCGTACGTCCATTTTTGTAATGCTGCCTGACTGAGACATATCCCTGTTATCTACATCCTCTGGCAATAATGGTTGCGCATCACTCATTTCTTCCTGTGTAAGCCAGTCAACTATGTCCTCAGAATTTTTCAAGTTCAGGGTATGTGGCCTCTGAACACTGGGCATTATTCTAGGGCCAAAGGAAATCACAGCACCACGACGGCCCCTGCGGGGTGGCCTGCCTCTGCCTGTCATTTTTTTTTTGATTAGTGGTACTATGCGTGCAAGGTACTGTGCCACCCGGTATGAGTGGTGGGCACTGGCAGTGAACACACTACAGTCAGTGGAAGTGGGCCTGACACACACTGGCAGGCAACTAACCTTAGATTAAAGGGTAAAAATTAAATGCCTTATTTATCGGCAAGCTACTGTGCCATCCGGTATAAGTGTTGGGTACTGGCAGTGGGCACACTACAGTCAGTGGAAGTGGGCCTGACACACAATGGCAGGCAACTAACCTTAGATTAAAGGGTAAAAATTAAATGCCTTATTTATCGGCAAGCTACTGTGCCACACGGTATGAGTGGTGGGCACTGTCAGTGGGCACACTACAGTTAGTGGAAGTGGGCATGACACACACTGGCAGCAGGTAGGCAACTGAAATTAGATTAAAGTGTAAAAATGAAATGCCTTTTTTTTATGCAAAGTCCTGTGCCACACGGTATGAGTGGTGGGCACTGGCAGTGGGCACACTACAGTCAGTGGAAGTGGGCATGACACACACTGGCAGCAGGCAGGCAACTGAAATTTGATTAAAGTGTAAAAATTAAATTCCTTTTTTTACGCAAAGTCTTGTGCCACACGGTATGAGTGGTGGGCACTGGCAGTAGGCACACTACAGTCTGTGGGCCTGCAGCCTCTCACACACGGGCAGGCCAGGCAACTGCAATATATATATATATGGAGAAAAAAAGTAAAAGCAGACTAATGTAGCAGCCCTAAAAAGGGCTTTTTGGGGTGCTGTGACGCTGTCCTTACAGCAGATGAGTCTGTGGACACAGAACACTGGCCTAGCTAACGCTTTCCCTATGAATTCAGAATCATCAGCACAGCAGCAGCTGTAGTCTACCAGCTCTCACTAACTTGCCGCTTTCAGACTGAATCTGAAATGGCTGCTGTTTTTATAGGAGGTGCGAAGGTGTGGGGGGGTGCTGATTGGCTGGAATGTGTCTGACCCTGTACCTCAAAGTCAGCAAAGTTTGCTCAATGATGATGTATAGGGGGCGGACTGAACACCGCATATGTTCGCCCGCCTCGGCGACCACGAACATCAGATGTTCACCGGAAACTGTTCGCCGGCGAATGGTTCGGGACATCACTAATGCACAGCAGTGTCAAGCTTTTCTGCACATTGTTCGCCTGGGGAAAAGGGGAACTGCTCCGAGTCCTCCATCAAGAAATCGGATTCTGGCTTTCTCCTCTATGACTCAAAATCAGAACCATAGTGACGAATAACGGGAAGGACATGGTATCAGCGCTGCGTCAAGGACGGCTGAGCCATACGCCCTGCATGGCGCACATGTTTAATCTTATTGTAAAGAGGTTCCTGAAGTCTTCCACCCATCTGCAAGACATCCTGAAAATGGCCAGAAAACTGTTCATGCACTTCAGCCACTCTTAAACTGCAAAGCATACTCTCCTTGAGCTGCAAAGGCAGAATGGTGTTCCCCAACATCGGCTGATATGTGACATTTCCACCTGTTGGAACTCCACCCTCCATATGTTGGACCGACTATATGAACAGAGAAAGGCCATGAACGATTTCTCGATGATACAGACGGACAGAGGTACTCGCCTGTCTAACTTCGATGTTAGCCAGTGGCAGCTCATGCGCGAAACATGCTCGGGCCCTTTGAGAAGGCCACTTTATTTGTCAGTCGCCAGGACTACGGGATGAACAACGTCATTACACTGCTTCATTTCCTGGAACAGGTGCTGCTAATTCTGGCAGGCCAGGGGACAGGAGACATGGCACCTACATCTCACGGTCACATAAGCCCTGGCTCATGAGGAAGTCCAGGCAGATGACCCAGACACACATTGGCAGTATGCAGTGGAGATGGAGGCAGGGAATCCCTCCAAGTCACTTTTGAAAACGGCATGATGCATGCTCATAGTGACAGCTGAATTGTCACCATTCGGCAGAGGGATGACTATTGGCTCTCCACCATGTTAGACCCTCGCTACCGGTTCAAAATGGGGGCGTTTTTTCCACCCGGTGAGAGGGAGGACAAACTAAACTACTATCGAGACATCCTAAGTAGTCAGTTGGCCGCTGCCCATCCTCAGGAAGGTCTGACCAGCTTTCTTCACACGCATAGTGAAGAAACTACTCACCAGCAGCAGCAGCTAGACCTGGAGCAGGACCTGAACCAGCAGGTGTTGGCATACTTCGACAGCACCCTGCCACCCCACATTGAGGATCCGATGGACTAGTAGGCAGCCAAACTAGATATGTGGTCACAACTGGACGAGTTTGCCCTGGAAAAGCTGTTCTGCCTGTCCAGTAGTGTGGCATCAGAGCGTTTTTTTATTGCGAAGGGGCCATAGCTACCGCAAGGAGTACTCGCCTGTCCACCCAAAATGTGGAGAAACTGAACTTTGTGAAGATGAATCAGTCGTAGATCAGCCAGGATTTCCACCCACCAATGCCTGATGCATCAGACTAGATCATCCATGGTGCCACACCCAAAAGAGAGTTGTTACTTCTGGCTACCTGCTTCAACTACTATTTTGATGCTGCCAAACGTCTGATGCCACACACCTGCTGCCAGGTGATCCTACTGCCACCCAACATCATTTGCTGATACCGGCAAGGCTTTTGCCCCAACCTTCCCACTCTGTGGTCTCATCATGCTGCTGCCACCTCAACCCTCTGTCAATGGGCCCCTTTGTGGCCCCCTTATGCTGCTGCCAACTCACCACTCTGTCACTAGGCCTCTCTGTGGTCTCGTCATGCTGCTGCCACCTATCCACTGTCACTGCTCCACTCTGTGGTCTCCTCATGCTGCTGCGAACTCACCGATCTCTCACTGTGCTGCTCATGCTGCTGCCACCTCAACACTCTGTCACTGGGCCACTCTGTGGTATCTTGATGCTGCTGCCAACTCACAACTCTGGCACTGGGCCACTCTGTGGTCTCCTCATGCTGCTGCCACCTCAACACTCTGTGGTCTCCTGATGTTGCTGCCAACTATCCACTCTGTCACTGGGCAACTCTGTGGTATCTTCATGCTGCTCCCACCTCACCACTCTGTCGTCGTCTCATGCTGCTGCCAAATCACCACTCTGTCACTGGGCCTCTCTTTGGTCTTCTCATGCTGATGCCAACTCACCACTCTGTCACTGGTCAACTTTGCGGTCTCCTCATGCTGCTGCCAAGTCACCACTCTGACACTGAGCCACTCTGTGGTCTCCTCATTCTTCTGCCACCTCAACACTCTGTGGTCTCCTAATGCTGCTGCCAACTCACCACTCTGTGGCCTCCTCATGCTGCTGCCAACTCACCACTCTATCACTGGGCCACTGTGTGGTCTTCTTATGAGGATGCCACCTAAACACTTTGTCACTGGGCCACTCTGTGGTGTCCTCAAGCTGCTGCCCCCTCACCACTCTGTGGTCTCCTCATGCTGCTGCCACCTCCCCACTCTGTCACTTGGCCACTCTGTGGTCTCTTCATGCTGCTGCCACCTTAGCACTCTGTGGTCTCCTCAGACCACTCTGTGGTCTCCTCTGTGGCCACCTCATTCTGCTGCCAACTGACCACTCTGACACTGGGCCCCTCTGTGTAGTCTTCTCATGCTGCTGCCACCTCCCAATTCTGTCACTGAGACACTTTGTGGTCTCTTCATGCGGCTGCCACTCTGTTACTGTGCCCCTCTCTGATCTCCTCATGCTGCTGCCACCTCCCCACTCTGTCACTTGGCCACTCTGTGGTCTCTTCATGCTGCTGCCACCTTAGCACTCTGTGGTCTCCTCATTCTGCTGCCACCTCACCACTCTGTAGTCCCCTCATGCTACTGCCACCCCAGCACTCTGTGGTCTCCTCATGCTGCTGCCAACTCACCACTCTGTCACTAGGGCACTCTGTGGTCTTCTTATGTGGCTGCCACCTAAACACTTTGTTACTGGGCTATGCTATGGTCTTCTAATGCTGCTGCCACCTCAACACTCTGTGGTATCCTCATGCTGTTGCCACCTCAACACTCTGTGGTATCCACATGCTGCTGCCACCTCGCCACTCTGTGGTCTCCTCATTCTGCTGCCAACTGACCACTCTGACACTGGGCCCCTCTGTGTAGTCTTCTCATGCTGCTGCCACCTCCCAATTCTGTCACTGGGACACTTTGTGGTCTCTTCATGCGGCTGCCACCTCACCACTTTGTCATAGGACCACTTTGTGGTCTCCTCATGCAGCTGTCACCTCACCACTCTGTGGTCTCGTCATGCTGCCTCCAATTTACCACCACTCTGTTACTGGGCCTCTCTATGGTCTCCTCATGCTGCTGCCACCTCAAGACTGTCACTGGGACACTCTGTGGTCTCCTCATGCTGCTGCCACCTCACCTTTCTGTGCTCGTCTCCTGCAACCTCATCACTCTGTGGTCTCCTCATGCTGCTGCCACCTCACCACTTTGTGGTCCCCTCATGCTGCTTGCAACCTTAACTCTCTGTCACTGGGCCACTATGTGGTATCCTTATGCTGATTTCAACTCACCTCTCTGTGGTCTTCTCATGCAGCTGCCACCTCACCATTCTCATGCTGCTGCTAACTCACCATTCTGCCACTGGCCACTCTGTGGTCTCCTCATGCTGCTGCCATGTCAACACTCTGTGGTCTCCTCATGCTGCTGCCAATTCACTACTTTGTCACTGGGCCACTCTGTGGCCTCCTCATGCTGTTGCCACCGCACCACTTTGATGTCCCCTCATGTTGCTTGCAACCTTAACTCTCTGTCACTGGGCCACTATGTGGTATCCTTATGCTGATTTCAACTCACCTCTCTGTGGTCTTCTCATGCAGCTGCCACCTCACCATTCTCATGCTGCTGCTAACTCACCATTCTGCCACTGGCCACTCTGTGGTCTCATCATGCTGCTGCCATGTCAACACTCGGTGGTCTCCTCATGCTGCTGCCAATTTACCACTTTGTCACTGGGCCACTCTGTGGCCTCCTCATGCTGTTGCCACCTCAACACTCAGTCACTGGGCCACTGTGTAGTCTTCTTATGCTGCTGTCAACTCACCATTCTGTGGTCTCCTCATGCAGCTGCCACTTCCCCATTCTGTGGTCTTCTCATGCTTCTGTCACCTCAACACTCTGTCACTTGGCCATTCTGTAGTGTCCTCATGCAGCTGCCACCTCAACACTCTGTGGTCTCCTCATGCTTCTGGCAATTCACCATTTTGTCACTGGGCCTCTCTGTGGTCTTCTTATGTGGCTACCACCTCAACACTCTGTGGTGTCCTCATGCTGCTGCCACCTCAACCATCTAGAAATAGTAACTATGGCTGTCACTGTGTAGTGATCTTGCTAGTGGACAACCGCAGGGCGCATAACCACAACCCGATGTATGATGCAACATATTGAGTTTATTGAGAGACAACGCGTTTCGGGGGCTAAACGACCCCTTTATCAAGTCTACAAAAACAACAAAATAAAAGATTTTTTATATAAAATAATCAATGAAAAAAAAAAAAAATATATATATATATATATAAATGTATAGAAGTAGTAGATGTTATCTAAATGTCGTGTGTATAGAACAACAAATAGATGGTAAAATAAATACTAAAATAAATAAATAGATGATGGAACGCTTAGTTCCATGTATGTGAAAATATATATACAAAGTTATAATGGAAAATTCGGTGGTCTAGGATTATATATCCATGAATGAAAAAAGTGGCGTTAGGAGAATACATTAAGCGAATAATAATATATCAATACAAGAGTAACATTAGCAGGGGGTAGTAGGATGATGGTAACCATAGTGTATTGGTGGATAATGAATAAATAAAAACATGTATGAATAAATACGAAGAATTATATATATATATGAATAATAAATAAATAAAAACATGTATGCATAGCTGTGAAAAATTATACATAGCCATTTCAAAATCAATGATAATAGATAGACATTCATAATTAATATAGTCCGAGAGTCAATGATCATAAGTAGACATTCATAGTTCATAGCGTCCAAATTATCAAAGTAATCAAGACAGTTCACATTGATAAGACATATAAACACTGGCAGCAATGTATGGTATAGTAAGAAGTACCTGAAATGCCCCAATCAGGGTTTAGATAGACATCTACTGCCTGGTTGCCTGAGTATTGGTGCCTAAATGTTTTTTCGGGGACAGAGAAAAACAGGCATTGAACAGTGAGCTGGGGTGAGCTGACAGTCAATGGACACTTGGATACTATTAGTACAAGCATAGTGGTAATTATACTAGTGTGATATAAAAGTATCACTATGGCAATATTAGAAAGGCAAGGTTGCTGGAGCAAGTGTGCCGCTAATATAAGTGTCACTATGGCAGTGACTTGTCATAACTCTATTAAAAAGGCACAGACTGGTACATGTGCCGCTAACTGGGGGTGTGGAGGAGACATTACCTGTTACAGAAGAGATCGATACAGCAGCTGGTATTGATCTCTTCTGTAACAGGTACTGTACAACATCTGCAAACAGTGTCTGTATTACAAATTCCAATAATCTGGGCCACATCTAGTGTTCATAATCTTTTGTATTCTGTAACCAATACTGTACAACATCTGCAAACAGGGTCTGTATTACAAATTCCAATAATATTGGCCTAATATAGTGTCTATATTCTGTGGGTTTCTGGGACATATACTGTCCTGCTTCTGAAAACAGTGTCTGTAGCACAAACAAACAATCTGGGCCTAATGTAGTGTCCGTACTCTGTCTTTTTGGGACAAATTCTGTACTAGTAACATAGTAACATAGTATATAAGACCGAAAAAAGACATTTGTCCATCCAGTTCGGCCTGTTTCCTACAAGTTCCTACTACATCAGAAAACAGTGTCTGTAGCGCAAATTCAAATAATTTGTGCCACAGGTACTGTGTGCGCGTTTAATACATATCACTGACATATACTGTACTTTATCTGAAGACGGTGTATGCTAGTCTGGGACATTATCAGGGCTACATCTTCTGTGTAATGTGTGCCCATCCCAAATACCTTTTTTAATTTATTGGCACATACACTTACAAATCCTACTCTACTGTATAACATATATAACATTTTATATTAAGAAGGAGCCCAGTAAGGGTTGTGAAAATGGCCATGATGCGGATGGTGCACGCAGAGGCCGTGGCCCTGGGCACGATGAAACTGAATAAAAAAATGTAGCTGAGGGCCCCCAGGTGCACTAATCCTCAAAACATTATTTGGAGGGGCCTTCAGGTCAGCTAACCCTCTACAACATCATTTGCGAGTGCCTTCATGGCAGCTGACCCTGTAAAACATTATTTGTGAAGGCCTGCAGGTGAGCTGACCCACTTAAACATTATATGTGAGGACCTGCAGGTGAGCTGACCCTGTAAAACATTATTTATGAGGGCCTGCAGGTGAGCTGACCGTGTAAAACATTATATGTGAAGGCCTTCAGGTTAGCTGACCCAGTAAAACATTATATGTGAGGGCCTGCAGGTGAGCTGACCCTCTAAAACATTATATGTGAGGGCCTGCAGGTGAAATAAACCTAAAAAAACATGAATTGCGAGGTCCTGTAGGTGAGCTGACCCTGTTAAAGATTATATGTGAGGGGCTGTAGGTGAGCTGACCCTGTAAAGCATTTTAGTTATATTAATGTATAAGTTTGGGATATTTGTTGTGCATGGGACATATATGGTGTATGATTGCCATGTGTGTGAACTTGCCAAGCTCCAAAGCTGCCAACTGTTACGTCCATTATCAGACACAACAACCAACCATGCCTGGTTGTAGGTTAAGTGGTGAGAGCCACAGATCAGTCTGGTCCCTTATACCCTGTCACAGCTCTGTGGCGGTGTTCTGTTTGTCACCTAAGCAATCAAGTTTCAGCACTTGACTTCCCCACTGCTGTGCTACACTGCATCCAGCTACTTGCTGATGGCTGACTGGTGCTGCAAGATGAGAATTCAGAGGTGGAAGTGGAGTGGGAGTAGGAGAAGGGGGGTTTGCTGCAACTAGTGTAGGTGGTGGTGACAATCCTGATGGATGGGGGCCCGCAATCCTTGGCACTGGTAGCACTTGTACCATCCCAGGGTATGACTAGCTACCGGCCTCCACAAGGTTCACCCAGTGTGCCATCACGGAAATGTAGCGTCCCTGGCCAAAAGCCCTTGTCCGTCAGTCCTTAAGTGGACCTTCCCAATAACTGCGTTTGTCAGGGCACGGGTGATGTTACGGGACACAATTGCTGGTGTAATGCGGGGACGGCCCACCGAGAAAAAAAGTGGCAGCTGGGGACTGAGTAACGAGGGACGTCTGCTGCCATGAGGCGGATGAACGCCTCAGTGTCCACAGGCCTAAAAGGCAACATTTCCAGGGCCAGCAATTTTTAAAGGTGTGCATTTAGTGCTATGGCCTGTGAGTGGGTGGCTGGGTATTTGCGCTTATGTTCAGAGGCCTGGGTTAAGTACATTTGTACGTGGGCCTATTTTGTGTGGTTCGCCTTCTCCCTTTTGCCATCCCACAGCCTCTTCCAGCCTATTGCAGTGCTGTGGATCCCTCCCCCTCTGTACTGCTGTCCTCGCTTGGCTTGCCCCCTTCCCAGGTTGGGTCAGTGATGTCATCGTCCACCACCCCCTCTTTCACTTCCTAACTCAGGTCATCCTCCTGACTTGTGTTGTTTACCTAACAAGACCCTTACTTATTGACAACCGTGTCTCATCCACATCATCCACCTCATGAAACACTAATTGCCATTCCCCACCGTCATCATCTTCTGACTGTGGATGCTGAAGAATTTGGGATTCAGTGCACCAGATCTCCTCATGTCCCTCCTCAAGGAGGGTCAGCTCACCTGCAGGCCCTCACCTACAATATTTTAGAGGGTCAGCTCACCTGCAGGCCCTCACCTACAATATTTTAGAGGGTCAGCTCACCTGCAGGCCCCCACCTACAATATTTTAGAGGGTCAGCTCACCTGCAGTCCCTCACCTACAATATTTTAGAGGGTCAGCTCACCTGCCAGGCCCTCACCTACAATATTTTACAGGGTCAGCCCAGCAACAGGCCCTCACGTACAATATTTTACAGGGTCAGCTCACCAGCAGGCATGTGTCCATAATTTTTTCAATGATCAGCTAAGCAGCAGGCACTTGCCCATCGTTTTTTGCAATGCTCAGCAGCAGGCCCTCGTCCCTAATGTTTTAGAGGGTCACCAGCAGGCCCTTGCTCCAAATGTTTTTGAGGGTCAGCAGCAGGCAACCAATCATAATTTTTCAAGGGTGTGTATGATGCCCTCCTTTATATATAATAAAGGGTGTATTGGAGTGCCGGTTCCTTGTAATTTTTGGCAGCCCTTTCACTTGCACAAGCTTTATGAGTGTAGGAGTCACACTACGTGAACAATTGTACCACAATGTGAATGAGGCCCTCCTTTATGTGATATTCAGGCTATTTCGGAGTGCCTCTTGCTTGTAATTTTTGGCAGCACTTATTCTTTCCTGTATATTCAATTGTATAGAAAGTGCGTTTCCTAACATTTTTTCCTGTGAAATTGACAAAAATACGCACAAATCCCGCCCAAAAAAAATCAGTCTGTAAAAGTGGCTTACAACTCGGACAACATGGTTCCCAGCAGTGACCCAGGAGTCCAAGATCCATCCAGACATCGTCCCCATGCTGTTCTTGATCTATTTCGGTGGTGTTTGTCACTTTCTGACATTTTCCAATGAACCAGGCACCCTCCCTTCTTCAGAGCAGGGGGTGCCTGGTTGTCTCCCATTGACTTACATTATACTCAGGTGCTCGGCCAAGCACACAAATATAGCAATGTGTTCGGGCCGAACACCTGAACACTTTGGTGCTTGATCATCACTAGTCATTATCAAACCCTTTTCCTCTGCGTCAAAGTACTAGTCAAGGTTGCCCCTTGATGCTTCTCCTATATGCTGTTTCATTGAAGGCCCACATGTGCTTGGCTTGGGTAAACATGGACTGGAGCAGAGTGTAGGTCTTTACAAAGATGATGATTTTGCATCTCGCTGATCCGGGTCCCTAGTGGCAAAGAGCACCATATCTAATTAAGCAATTTGAGCACTTTTCCAGATAAAAAATTACAGGGGTTATCCAACTTTTCTCAAACACCACAGACTTCATGGAACCACAGTGGTGATCATATTTACCTGGTCCCCATTGGTGGGTTTCTGCTCTGCAGACTCTTAGTGCAGCATCAGCATCCTGTTAACGGAGGACACATGACTGCTGCAGCCAAACAGTGGCAGCAGGGGTGATGTATCATGGTCTTCTCCCCATCAACAGCATGTTGGTGCTATGACACTCAGTTTTTGCATAGGTTGTTTGTGGAGCGATATAGCTGCTACCCAGTAGCAAGGACCAGGTAAGTATGATAACCATTGCTTGTTTGGACATCCTTTGGGGTCTTAAAAATGTTAGATACATCCCTTATTATGCCTTTAAACTCCTTCCATAGGATGCTGGAACAGATATTTTTACCATTGCATGCTTACTCTTTAAGATATTTAGTCAGTTGGTATATCCCAGATTTTTTTAAACTATGAATGTTTTACCACTTATAGAAAATGTCCGATCTAAAACTTGAATATAGACTTATTTGCTCTTATCCGTGCTGGGTTGCTTTAATCTAATTAAAATGATATTTTTACCCATATATTACTATATAGAAACATAGAAGACTGATGGCAGAAAAAGAACACATGGTACATTAAGTCTGCCCTTTTTATTTATCTTCGGATAATTAAATTCACTTACTGCAGAGTTCCCAACCACATCTGCTGGAAGGTTGTTCCAAGCTTCAACCACTTTTTCAGTAAAATAATATTTTCTGACATTGCTCCTGATCTTACACCAAGCTAATTTTAGATTGTATATAAAAGATAAAGGTGGTGGAGCCGCGCTTTCAATTCAGAGACCACTCGCAGGGAACACAGCACCGGATAATCACAGCAATCTTCCACTGCTACTTCTGATGTCTTGTACCGACCAACCAAACTGCAGTTGCTCCAATACGTCCTCTCCCTTCAAAGCAAACGATCAGACATAGTGTAGTACATCCAGCTGCTTATCACAAAGTGTGCTTTATTGTACTTACAAGATAAGATACAAGTGCTTTATTGTACTTACAAGATAACGTCCAATACAAGTCCAATATATAACAATGCAGGTAAAATCACTGCCTACCCGACCCGGGTTTCGCCGATAGCTTCTTCAGGGGTTCTGAGTCCATCAGTATAATTTAAACCATGGGAGGTTCATGACCTCATTTTTACATCACTTTCACTACTCACGTAACAAATACTCATTTAAATTAAGGTTAGTCACATCCATACAGAATAAAACAATGTATATAAAACAATAACTAATAGCCATAATATAATTCGCTATCAATTTAAAATCGCATAAATATCCAAAATTACTATATAAAAAACTATACAAAGATCTTTCTTTCCTGTACGTGTGATCACTCAAAGGTGCATCTTGGGTACTTAATCACACCCTATTCAAATGAACCGGCAAGAGAAATAGTGACTATAGACCCTGGCAAGAAAAACTTCCCTAATCATATTGTAGTTCCTCCTAACCGTTATGCCATGCTAACGGCCATTAAATCTCACTCTATGTTCAGACCCATGGGCTGCAGGGATCCCAGGTCATGGATCCATTGTGCCTCTCTTTTGTTGATGTTTTTCACTGGGTCTCCTCCTCTCCAATTGTTATGGACCTTTTCAACAGCCCTAAACTTCAAACCAGCAGGGTTCTTACTGTGATATTTTTTAAAATGCGCTGAAACACTGTCGCTGGGTTCAGACCTGAGCGTTTCTGAGTCGCGCGATCTCTGCACGTTTTTGTCGCGCATTTTTCGCGCATTTTTGGCAATAGTAAACGCGCGTTTTACGCGCGTTTGTGTGATTGACTGCAGTGTTGTCCAATGAGCAAATATCCCTGTCTATATGAAGTTTGGCCTTTCCAGCATGTTGCAAATTCATAACCGCGCGTTCGAACGCGCGTTTTCAGTGTAAAAAACGTGCAAAATATAAGCGTTGCGCGTTCCCATTGAAGTCTATGGGCCAAAACGCGCGACAAACGCCCCCAAAAAAGCTCAAGTACTTGTTTATGCGTCGGGCGTTTTTCAGCGCGTTCGAACGCGCTGTAAAACGCGAAAATGTGAACCAGTCCCATAGGGAAGCATTGGTTTGCATCGGTTATGCGTTTTACAGCGCGTTTGAATGCACTGTAAAACTCGCAAGTGTGAACTGAGGGTGTGTGTATCTAGACCTTTTCTGATATTCCACAGATGTTCATTTATCCTAGTTTTCAACTTTCTTAAGGTGCGCCCCACATACTGAAACTTACATGAGCACTCCAGTACGTATATCACCACACTGGATTCGCAGGACATATTTCCCTTAATTTTTCTCCTCACAGCTGTTGTAGTAGAAACTATCAGCTCATTATGTGGCACTGTTTCAAATACCTTGCTAAAATCCAGGTAGGCAACACCCACAGCCCCCAAGCCTTAATCTAACACTTTTGTGACATAGTCAAAGAAAATCAATAAGATTAGTTTGACATGATCGACCATCAGTAAAGCTATACTGTTTTGGATCCAATAAGCTCACTCGTTGCTCACTGGTAGCTTCCAGCTTCATTTCTGCTACCTTTCTTGTGGATATAGTGAAAAGGAAAGTTCAGCAGCTCTTTCCTGCCCCACCTTCACCTGTGAGCACGGAGGACCCGTGTCAGGCCCGGGTAATATAGTGCAAAGAGGTTCAAGGAATCCAGCTCCACTTCGGTAAAGGAATATTTATTTTGCTTGCGGTAAAATCACATCCAGTTATGGTTACAAAAGTCTTGTCTGCGCATTTCGGGCTACAAGAAACAATTCAAGCCCTTACTTAAGTAAACAAGACTTTTGTAACCGTAACTGGACGTGATTTTACCGCAAACAAAATAAATATTCCATTACCGAAGTAGAGCTGAATTCGTTGAACCTTTCTTGTGGATGGGTACAAAATTGGCCAGTCTCTAATCTTGAGGAACATCACTTGTAAGGGGGACAGATTAAACAAATCAGTTAAAGGAGCGGCAATCACAGACAAGAGTTCTTTAAGGACTCTAGTGTGGATGCCATCTGGACTCATGGCCTTATTTGACTTTAAGCTTGCCAATTCGCCTATAACATCCTACAAAAATACAGGAGCTCTCAACTACTGGGACTGCCATGACCATACAAGTCAGAATTCTGATAGCTGCCAACTGAAATTTGAACAAAAGTAACTATTCAAATGGTCAGAGACAGCATTATCCCCATCAATAGTGATGAACGAACCCGGACCGCTACGTTCAGGACCGTACCGGACATTTTGGTGTCCGGGTACCGAACCCGAACAAGGATTTTGGCGCCAAAGTCCATGTCTGGGATTCGTTGTTCGTAGTTTAAATAAAGCTTGTTGAAAGGCTGCAGGCTGTGGGAACTTGGAAGCCATCACTGTCATGACTAGTATTGACATGGTTTCCACCCAGTCCACTGCTGAAAGCGCAGAGTTGGCAACGGCGGGCAACAGGCATCCGTCTTCCACCTCAATCCCTTGCACATCAGCCACACAGTCTGACCCCCAAATCATGCAGCAGTCACTTATGCTTATTGATTGACTCTGCTGGCGATGTTTTCATGTGCCATCCACCAAGCCCTGCCTGCCCCAGAAGCGACAGAGATTGAGTGCACTGATGCCCAACCACTTATGATTGAAGATGAGGACGTGGGAGAACAACCGCAGTATGTCTCTGATGATGATGAGGATGATGAAACACAGGTGTCTACTGCTGGGGCTTTCTGCAGTTTGCAGACCGGCCTGGAGGGCAGTGGTGAGGAGTGGGTGAAAGATGATGTGGAGGATGATTAGTACCTAGACATTACATGGCATCTGGGTCATGCCAGTGACGTGTGCAGTTTGGAAGAAGAAGTGGGGTTCATGCAGCGCCCCCCACACAGCAAAAGAGGGAGCAGAGTGGAAAAGCAGAGCGGACGTCCCCTGACCAGTACACCTGTTACTGCCCAACGCACAAAGAGATAAAGCACACAAACGCCGATGCAAAGGAGTTCGCAGGCGTGGCAGTTCTTCAAGCAGTGTGCTGACGACAGGACAGAGGTAGTTGGCATGCTGCGCAGTCAAAGCCTAAAGCGAGGCATGATTGTTCTAAACCTAAGCGCCACCTGCATGGTCCGGCATCTAACCGCAAAGCACGAGCTGTAGTGGAGTAGACACTCAAGAACCACTAAAGATCAGAGGCTCCTACTGCTCCCTCTTCTGCTGTGGTCTTGGCCTTTTTCTCCCGCTATGGAGCAACTGTAGCACCTGCCACCCAGCAAACAAAGGATGTGGCAGCAAAACCACCACCGTCACCAAGCATCTCAACACTGTCCCATGGAAGCGTTCAGCGGTCCATCCCTGAAACACTGGAGAGAAAGAGGAAGTACCTCCCTACCCACCCGCGAGACCTGGCCCTGAATGCCAGCATTTCAAAATTTCTGGCCTTTGATATGCTGCAATTCCTTCTGGTGGAGACAGAGAGTTTTAAAAATGTAATGACGACAGCTGTCCCATGATAAGTGGTTCCCAGCCGCCACTACTTTTCCAGGCTAGCCATTCCTGGACTGCACGAACAAGTGGTGGAAAAAATGATGTGTGCTCTGTAAAACTCCATCAGTGGCAAGGTCCACATAACCACTGACACGTGGACCAGTAAGTACGGACAGGGACCTTATATCTCTCTAACTGACCACTGCTAAATGTAGTGGCGGCTGGGCCTTTAGTGGACAGCGGTTTTGCGCATGTCCTCCCGCCACTGAGGATTGCCAGACATTTCTCAGTGCCTTCTGTTGCCGCCTCCTACTTCGGTTCCTCCTCTTCCGCCTCCTCATCACCTCAGTGCAACAAGTGCACCACCAACTTCAGCACAGCCAGGGAGAAATGACAGCAGGCTATTCTAAAGCTCATATGTTTGGGGGAAATACCCCACACTGCCCAGGAGCTGTGGGTGGCCATGAAAGAACAGGCCGTTGAGTGGTTGGTGCCTCAAGTCCGGCCTGGTGGTGTGCGACAAAGGGCAAAATATCGTAGCAGCTAGGCCAGCCAGGCCTAGCCGGTTTCGCGCACATACCTTGCCTGACGCATGTGCTGAACTTGGTGTTGCAGAGGTTCCTGAAGAATTAGCCCAATATGTCAGAGCTGCTGCAGAAAGTGAGAGCCGTCTGTGCGCACTTTTGGCGTTCTCACCGTGGGAGAGGAAATTCTTCTGTGGAGTGTGTCTGTGAAAGTCATTAATTTGTTTAAACAAATTACGAACATCCACTTCTTTAGTCTTAAAGGGGTTGTCTCACTTCACCAAGTGGCATTTATAATGTAGATCAGAGATGCTCAACCTGCGGCCCTGCTGGAGGTTATAATACAGCATATACACAGGTTAACCACTTCAGCCCCCCTAGCTTAAACACCCTTAATGACCAGGCCACTTTTTACAATTCTGCACTACACTACTTTCACCATTTATTGCTCCGTCATACAACTTACCACCCAAATGAATTTTACCTCCTTTTCTTCTCACTAATAGAGCTTTCATTTGGTGGTATTTCATTGCTGCTGACATTTTTAGTTTTTTTTACTATTAATCAAAAATTACTGAAATTTTTGCAAAAAAATGACATTTTTCACTTTCTGTTGCAATTGTTTTTTTTAAAAACTACATTTCTATATAAATTTTTCGCAAAATTTATTGTTCTACATGTCTTTGATAAAAAAACTATGGTGCAAAAAAGAGAATTTCCGCATGTTTCTTCAGGTGCTAGAATGCCAGGATAGTATAAATACCCCACAAATGACACCATTTTAGAAAGAAGACACCCGAAAGTATTCGTGGAGGGGCATGGTGAGTTCATGTATCATTTCATTTTTTTTCACAAGTTAGCGGAAAATGACACTTTCTGAGGAAAAAAATAATAATAAAGTTTCTATTTCTGCTAACTTCTGGCAAAAAAAAATAAAAAATCTCCCACGGACTCACTATGCCCCTTGAATACCTTGGGGTGTCTACTTTCCGAAATGGGGTCATTTGTGGGGTGTGTTTACTGTTCTGGCATTTTGGGCAGGGCTAAATTGTGAGCAGCCATGTAAAAGCTAAAGGAATTTGGGTCCCTTTGCGCACCCAGGCTGCAAAAAAGTGTCACTCATGTGATATCGCCGTATTCAGGCGAAGTAGGGCAATGTGTTTTGGGGTGTATTTTTACATATACGCATGTTGGGTGAGAGGAAAATCTCTGTAAACTGACAACTTTGTATAAAAATTTTTTAAAAGTTGTCATTTACAGAGATATTTCTCACACCCAGCATGGGTATATGTAAAAATACACCCCAAAACACATTGCCCTACTTCTCCTGAGTACGGTGATACCACGTGACACTTTTTTGCAGCCAAGATGCGCAAAGGGGCCCAAATTCCAATGAGTACCTTTAGGATTTTACAGGGCATTTTTACACATTTGGATTCCAGACTTCTTCTCACGCTTAAGGGGCCCCTAAAATGCCAGGGCAGTATAAATAGCCCACAAGTGACCCCATTTTAGAAAGAAGACACCCCAAGGTATTCCGTGAGGGGTATGGTGAGTTCATGTAAAATTTTAAAAGAAAAAATATCAATTTCCGCTAACTTGTGCCAAAAAAAAAAAAATTTGTGAACTCAGCATGCCCCTCACGGAATACTTTGGGGTGTCTTCTTTCCAAAATGGGGTCACTTGTGGGGTATTTATACTGCCCTGGCATTTTAGGGGCCCTAAAGCGTGAGAAGAAAAATGCGTAAAAATGTCCTGTGAAATCCTAAAGGTACTCATTGGTTTTAGGGCCCCTTTGCCCATCTTGGCTGCAAAAAAGTGTCACACATGTGGTATCGCCGTACTCAGGAGAAGTAGGGCAATGTGTTCTGGGGTGTATTTTTACATATACCCATGCTGGGTGTGACAAATATCTCTGTAAATGACAACTTTTTTTAAAAAATTATACAAAGTTGTCAATTTACAGAGATATTTCTCTCACCCAGCATGGGTATATGTAAAAATACACATCAAAACACATTGCCCTACTTCTCCTGAGTATGGCGATACCACATGTGGGACACTTTTTTGCAGCCAAGATGCGCAAAGGGGCCCAAATTCCAACGAGTACCTTTAGGATTTCACAGGGCATTTTTACGCATTTGGATTCTCACGCTTTAGGACCCCTAAAATGCCAGGACAGTATAAATAACCCACATGTGACCCTATTTTGGAAAGAAGACACCCCTAGGTATGTCTTGAGGGGCATGGCGAGTTCACAGAAAAAAAAAAAAATTTGGCACAAGGAAATCGATATATATATATTTTTTTTTTTTTTACAAAGTCTCATATTCCACGAACTTGTGACAAAAAATACAATTTTGCATGAACTCACCATACCCCTCATGGAATACCTTGGGGTGTCTTCTTTCTAAAATGGGGTCACATGTGAGGTGTTTGCACTGCCCTGGCATTTGAGGGTCTCCGCAATCATTACACGTATGGCCAGCATTAGGAGTTTCTGCTATTCTCCTTATATTGAGCATACGGGTAATGAGATTATTTTTTTCCGTTCAGCCTCTGGGCTGAAAAAAGAAAAAAAATGAACGGCACAGATTTTTTCATTCGCATCGATCAATGTGGATGAAAAAATCTCTGGCAAAATCAGTGACTGCGGTGCGGTGGGCTGGGCGCTAACTACCTAACAAGTAGCTAACTAACTGGCGGTGATAAGGGACCCTCCCTTATGCCCCATTTACATGTCCGCAATTCTGTTTGCGGAACGGAATTGCGGACCCATTCATTTCTATGGGGACAGACTTTGTCCCGCTCGGATGCGGAATTGCGGATCCGCACTTCCGGGTCTGCACTTCCGCTCCTCAAAAATATAGAACATGTTCTATTCTTGTCCGCGATTGCAGACAAGAAAAGGCATTTTCTATATAGTTCTGGCAATGTGCGGATCTGCAAAATGCGGAAAGCACATTGGCGGTGTCCGTGTTTTGCGGATCCGCAAAACACATATGGACATGTGAATGGAGCCTTACGTGACAGGGGGGAGGGGGGGTAGTGTGGTGCTTGGTACTACTTTACAGTTACCTGGTCCTCTGGTGGTCGATCCCAGCAAATGGGACCACCAGAGGACCAGGTAGCAGGTATATCAGACGCTGTTAACAAAACAGCGTCTGATATACCGCTTTGATGCGATCTAATTTGCATCTACAGCCTGCCAGCGATTGATCATCGCTGGCAGGCTGTAGTATCACTGCCAAGCTGTGCACTGCTGTTCACAGCAAATCTCGCCTTCGCGAGATGACGCGCGGATGCGTCCAGGAGGAATAAACCTGCCGCCACCTGGACGCATCAGTGCGTATAGCGGTCGGCAGGCAGTTAATGTAAAGTTAATACAAGCCACTTACTAATATATTGTAATTATCCATATTGCCTCCTTTGCTGGCTGGATTCATTTTTTCATCACATTATACATTGCTTGTTTCCATGGTTACATACCACCCTGCAATCTAACAGTGGTGGTTGTGCTTGCACAATATAGGAAAAGGCACTAGCCTTTGTGTGCTCCCATGGTCCCTGCAACCAGAGAGGCTGACACTTTTGCCTATAGTGTGTAAGCACAACCACCAATTATGGATTCCAGGGTCGTCTGTAAGTACCTTGTATTTACTTTCTCTACATGATAAATCACATTTACTGAAGTGAGACAACACCTTTAACTATTGTGGGAGAGGAAATTCTTCTGTGAGTGGGTCTGTGATACAAATTTAGAACACCCCTTTGGCATCCATCTTATTGTAGTAGGAGAAAAATTATTTTAATATATAGACCCCAGACCAAATTTTTACCCAGTTTTAACCCAGGACATAGAAGCACCAACATGACACAGAATTGATGGACACATGGAAAAAAAAAAAAAAAAAAAAACAGAAACCGTGTTGGCTTCTTCCTCCTCCTCCTCTTCCACCTTCACGTCCGCCTCCTCCTCCACTCGGACCTTCACCTCCTGGCTCAAGATTATTATGTCTTATATCAGCAGAGTACAGAAATCTACCGGCCAAACCCCAAAAATGGTTAAAGGTCACACACAGAACGGACAGACGCATTTAAAAAAAAAAGTGTTGGCTTCTTCCTCCACCTCCTCTTCCACCTACACCGCCACGTCCACAGCCTTCTCAACTTCCTACTCCACTTCCAATCGAAGTTGACGAAGTGGAATTCGTTCTGAATTTCAGGAAAAATTTGATTTGCACCGAAGTTGAATTTCGTCACGCTTTGTGAACGAGGGATCACCCACAATGCCATTAATTCAGTCAATCAGCAACCAGCCAGCCCTGTGATGTCACAGCCCTATAAAAAGCCTCAGCCATCTTGGTTGCTGCCATTTACCAGTGTACTTAGTACAGGAAGAGACGTGACATGCGCTAGGGACAGTGTTAGGAAAGACTTTATTCAGCCAAAAAAATTATTTAGAAGTTCAGGGAACGATCATTCAAAGTGTAGGGAAAGGATAGGGAGGCATTATCCACACTATAGGCAGAGAGCAGGGTACAATAGGGCAGTGTAAAGCCAGGGTAATAGGAGCGATTGCTATTACACTTTGCTACACTAATTGGGGAACCAAATTGCACTATATGATAGCTCAGTAATTCCAGCAAACCTTGCTTATTATTGGGGTGAAGGGAAATCTAAGTACATCTTAGTAGCCTTTCTGCGGTGAACATACATTGTGATACAACCATTTTTGGGGTTTATTCATAGGAAAGATAAATACGTCTTATTAGTCGTTCTGCGGTGAATTGACATTGCGACACAGCTTTTTTTGGGGTGTATTTATAGGAAACTAGTAGAAGGACACAGCTTTGCACGGGTATATTTCATTTAATGTTTGTGTGTGAGGTTAAAAGATATCCACAGTGTTCTCCATCACAGTGACCTCTACAGCATCCTGCCCCTTTAACAGTGTCTTTCACAGTACCCTGCTCCCTTAACAGTGGTCTCCACAGTACCCCGTTCCCTTAACAGTGACTTCACAGTGCCCCGCTGCCTTAACAGCGACCTCCACAGCAGCTGCCCCTTTAATAGTGACCTCCACAGTGGCCACCCCTTTATAAGTGACCTCCACGTCTCCTTAACAATGATTTCCACAATAACTCGCCCCCCTTAACAGTGACCTCTCCACAGAGCTCCATTCCCTTAAAATGGGATCTCCACAACACCCAGTCCCCTTAACAGTGACCTCTACAGCACTCATCTCCCTTAACACTGACCTCCACAGCAGACCGTCCCCTTAACTGTGACCTCCACCGTTCCCTGTCCCTTAACAGACCTCCACAGCACCCGCCAATTCAACAGTAACTGCCACAGTACCCCGCTGCATTAACAGTGACCCCCACAGCGACTGTCCCTTTAATAGTGACCTCCACAGTCCCCTGCCCCCCTAACAGTAACCATTACAGTTCCCGTTCCTTTAAGTGACCTCCACAGAATCTCACCCCTTTAACAGTGACTTCCACAGTGCACTGCCCTCTTAACAGTGACATCCGCAGCGGGTGCCCATTTATTAGTGACCTCCACAGTACCCCATTTCCACAATAATCCGCCCGCCTAACATTGACCTCTACAGCCCTCTGCCCCTTAACACTAAACTCCATAGAGGACCGTCCCCCTTAACTGTGACCTTCCCATCAGCCTGCCCCCTTAACTTTGATCTCCACAGCACTCCACTCCCATAACAGTGTCATCCACAGCGCCTTGCCCCTTTAAAGATGACCTAAAGCAGTGTCGAAAAATAACTGGGTTGTTATAGAAAACCTGGTGTAAAACTGTGTATGTCAAGACTAAGGGCCTGCCAGCTTCTATTGGCTTATAAGCGTCATGTGACCGTGTGTATGGCAGTTGGGATATGAGTGAAAGACCTGTGGGCTTCTATTGGCTAATGCAGGTCACGTGATGGTGCCATATTTGCATTTTTGGGGAATATCTCAGAAACAATACGTCCTAGACTCCAGATGTACCCGTGTGCCAAATTTGGTGCAGATTGGTCCAGTCGTTTGGTTGCGCATAAAGAACAGAGACAGAAACTAATTTTTTATATATATAACATAGTAACAGTTTATTAGCCGAAAAAAAGACATCTGCCCATCCAGTTCAGCATCTTATCCTGCAAGTTGATCCAGAGGAAGGCAACAAAACAAAACCCTGTGAGGTAGAAGTCAATTCCTTCCCGACTCCAATCAGGCAATCAGAATAACTCCCTGGATCAACGTTCCATCTATAGTAGCTATATAGCCTATAATATTATTACACTCCAGAAATACATCCAGGCCCCTCTTGAACTCTTAGTGAACTCACCATCAACACCTCCTCAGGCAGAGAGTTCCATAGTCTCACTGGTCTTACCATAAAGATTCCTTTTCTATGTTTGTGTACAAACGTTCTTTCCTCCAGATGCAGAGGATGTCCCCTCGTCACAGTCCTGGGGATAAATAGATGATGGGAGAGATCTCTGTACTGACCCCTGATATATTTATACAGAGTTATTAGATCTCCCGTCAGTCTTCTTTTTTCTAAAGTGAATAACCCTAATTTAGATAATCTGTCAGGTTACTGTAGTCCATCCGTTATTACTTTAGTTTCCCACCTCTGAACCCTCTCTAGCTCTGCTGTGTCTGCCTTGTTCACAGGAGCCCAGAACTGTACACAGTACTCCATGTGTGGTCTGACTAGTGATTTGTAAAGTGGTAGGACTGCAGTATGTTCTCATCATGGGCATCTATGCCCCTTTTGATGCAACCTATTATCTTATTGGCCTTGGCAGCAGCTGCCTGACACTGGTTTCTACAGCTTAGTTTGCTGTTCACTAAAATTTCTAGGTCCTTTTCTAAGTCCGTGTTACCCAGTGTAAGAGAAATATATAAGAGATACAAGTACATCTTATTAGCCGTTCTACGGTGAATTTACATTGAGACACAGCCCTTTTTTGGGGAGTATTTACATCAAATACAAGTACATCTTATTAGCCGTTCCGTAGTGTACTTACATTGTTATACAGCCTTTTTTGGGGTGTATTAATAGGAAATCTAAGTATGTCTCATTAGCCGTTCTGCGGTGAACTTACATTGTTATACAGCCATTTTTGGGGTGTTTACTTTTAATTTAATTGAATCCTATTATTTAACAGTATTTCAGACAGACAAGTGACAGGCCTTTGAAGCGAACGGGCAGTGGCCAAAATGTTGGCAGGCAGGCAGAAGTAGCAGCAGAAAATGGGGGAGGGGGGATAGCGGGAGTCGCAGCGACAGGCCTGAGCTGCCAGTGTCATCTAGAGGTCGTGTCTTGACCAGCAACTCCGTGTGCTTGAATGGTTGATTCGGTCTTCTACTTCGTTCCATGTGACATCAGACACCCCCAGCCAAGAGTCGGTGTGTTCCTCTGACACAACATTTAGTTGCCATGGCCCAGGAGCAGGCCCTGTGCCTCTGAACCTTCCTCTGTCATTTTCAGTTCCCTCAGCTCGAGAAGTATTACATATATGCCATAGGCTCGGCTCCATTATTCAGTGAGGATGAGCTTCTAGAGGACAGTCAGTAGCTACTGCCCAGCCAAGATCTTTAGGAGAGATCTTCTGTTTCCTCTGGTAGGTGGGCAAGTAGTGATGATGAGTGTCGCATGGGAGCTGGTGTTGCGACTGTTCAGTCTCCTGGCACTGAGACTATTGAGGGGGACGTCAGTGACGTGCAGACAGTAGTGGATGATAATGTACTGTAGCCAATCGCAATTGGGAGCCGGGTGAAGATAGGGCTTCATTATCATCAGGAGAAGAGGGTGGCAACTTGCGTCTGAGGCAGCGGCTGAGCCAGCAGGGTGGAAGCGTGGCCATGAGTCAGCAGGGTGGCAGCAGTATGAGGTTGGGAGCCAAACGTGCTCGGGGTAGACCGCCCGCTTAACAGGAGCCTACCTGCCCGGAAAGTAGCGGTGCATGGGGTTCAATGAGGCAGCGATAGCAGGTAGTCAGCGCAGAGTGTGGGGGGGGGGGGGAATGCCATACTCGGCAGTGTGGCAGTTTTTCCATCAAGTCGCCGGACGACGTGACTACAACCATTTGCCAAATCTGTGGGCAGGACGTAAAGTGTGACCAGGGTGCCAACGTTGTAACCACAGCCCTGTGTCAACAAGTGCAGCGTCACCGTAGAGTGGCCCTGGAGAACCGTTTCTCCAATGTAGTGGTCCAGCCTGCCGAAGCAACCGCTGCATCACCCAGTGGCCCCCACCCCTTTTGCTACAGTCAAGGCTCTACTACCTCAGCCGAAGGGAACTGTCTTTCCTTCCCATCTTCTACTGGTCTTGATGCTCCTGCTTCTCCAACTCCCAGTCGGTCATTTCATCAGCAATCGATCACCGATGCGATTGCAAAAACACAGCAGTACGCATGCACTCATCCAACGGCGCAGAAGCAGAACATACTTATGGCCAAGTTGCTGGTGCTGCAGTCCCTCACTTTGCAAGTGGTGGACTCTGCACTTTTCAGAGAACTGATGGCTTGTGCCGAGCCGAGGTGGAGAGTCCAAAGCCGTCATTTCTTTGAAAAAAGGAAGTACCAGCCCTGCACACGTATGTTGAACAGAAAGTGGGCCAGTCCTTGAGCCTGTCAGTGTCTGCCAAAAGTGCACGGCAGCGCCGATGTGTGGAGGTGTAACTACGGTCAGGGACAATACATCTCCTTTACGGCCCACTGGGTAAATGTGGTTCTTGCCCAGCCACACCAGCAACTTGGCCAGGTGACGGCACTGCCGTCTCCACGTTTTCAAGCTGTGGGTCCTGCGCCAATGTCTGCATCTGCCTCCTCATCCTCCGTGTCTTCAGCCTCCACTGAAGGGACAATTCACAGTGCTCCTCCAGCATACATGTGCACGGCACGGCGGTGTCATGCTGTTGTGCACTTAGTTTGCCTGGGCGAACAGAGTCTCACAGGGGAGTAACTGCTCCGAGTCCTCCATTAAGAAATCGAATCCTGGCTTTCTCCTCGCCAACAAAATTGGAACCATGGTCAACAGCAATAGGAAGAACATGGTGTCGGCGCTGCATCAAGGAGGGCTGAGCCATGGGCCCTGCATGGCACACGTGTTTAATCTAATTGTAAAGAGGTTCCTGAAGTCTTCCACCAAACTGCAAGACATCCTAAAAATGGCCAGGAAACTGCAAAACACACCCTCCTTGAGCTGCAAAGGCAGAATGACATGCCCCAACATCAGCTGATATGCAACGTTTCCACCCTTTGGAACTCCACCCTCCATATGTTGGACCAACTATATGAACAGAGAAAGGCCATAAACGGTTTCATAATCATGCAGATGGACAAAAGTACTCCCATGTGTAACATCAATGTTAGCCAGTGTCAGCTCATGCATGACACCTGTCGTTCGGTCAGGCCCTTTGAGGCGGCCACTTTATTTGTCAGTCGCCAGGACAACAGGATGAACAATGTCACCTAAATCTGGCTGGCCAGTGGACAGGAGACGTTTTACCTACATATCATGGCCACATGAGCCCTGTGAAGGCTGAACTGGAGGACATTCGCGCACAAGCAATGTGTAGAGAAAGATGATAATTACTTACCAGTAATTGGATTTTCCAAGTAAAACCACAACGGCACTTATCAGGAGGGTTACCCCGCCCCCAGGCACAGGAAACAACGTGGAGACAACCTTTAAAATGCCTCCTCCCTCGGTCCTTCTCCAGTTAGTATCCGAGGATTCAAGATGATGCTAAATTAAACATTTTATTAAACAACACAGAATACAATGCACAAAAAGACATCGTCCTCATAAATTCTCAAAAAAAGGACATAACATGTGCCCCACAACGGCACTTATCAGGAGGATTAACAGAGAAAAACTGAAGAAAACTTTTTAGGGCGGGACCACTGCTGACAGAACTGTACGGCCAAAGGACAGGTCATTATTAGCAGTTACGTCTAGTCTATAGTGCTTAAAGAAAGTGTCGGGCCAGACCAGGTGGCCGCCAGACATATTTGAGATAATAAAGCTGAAGCACTTTCCGCCCAGGATGCTGACACCGCTCGAGTAGAATAAGCTTTTAAATGGGAAGGTGGAGATATATTTTTCTCCGTATATGCTCTTGCAATTGCAGACTTAATCCATCTGGATATGGTCATTTTTGAGGCCCCCTGCCCCTTGTCTTTTCTGGCAAACTGGACCAGTAGGCGGTTCGATTTCCTGAATTCACGGGTCGCATCTAAATAGGCCAGGACACATCTTCTGACATCTAGGTTGTGGAATTTTAATTATTTTCCTGATTTGGCCTGTGGACAGAAGGTTGGCAAAGAAATCTGTTGGTCACAATGGAACCTAGAAAATACTTTAGGAAGAAAAGAAGGCTCGTGTTTGAGAATTATTCTGTCCTCTAGAAATGTCAAGTATGGAGGACGGCAGGATAGGGCTTGGATTTCCCCAATTCTTCTAGCCGAGGTGATAGCGATTAGAAACACAGTTTTTATGGCGAGTAAATTTAGTGGAATCGCCGAAATGGGCTCGAATGGAGGGTCCAAAAGGACAGAAAGAGACAGGTTAAGGGCCCAAGGAGGGACAAAGGACCGAACCCTGGTTCCACCAACCTGGTTTCCATTAAGGTACTAAGAGCTGCAACCTGGACCTTTAAGGTACTGACCCTTAAACCTCCATCGAGCCCACTTTGAAGAAATTCCAGGATGTTATTGACATCTAGATTCCTGGATGGATCCCAGTTTGGGCCTGAAAAATGTAAAAAGGTCTTCCAAATTCTGATGTATATTTTAGAGGTGACTGGCTTACGACTAGAGGGAAGAGTGGTGATTAACGCTTCTGAGAGCTCCTTTGATTTTAGAAGGGAGTGCTCAGTTTCCAGGCCATCAGATTTAGGGGTTTGACTTCCGGATGGAGAACCGGGCCCTGAAGTAGAAGGTCCGGGATCTGAGGGAGTTTCCAGTAGTCCCCTTTGGCAAGAGATGACAGTAGAGGAAACCAGGTTCGTCTCGGCCAGAACGGAGTCACCAAGATAACATCCCGCTTCTCTTGTATTATCCTGGCCAGGGTTCTTGGAATCAGGGATATCGGCGGGAAGTCATAAAGAAGGCCGACTGGCCAGGGCACCGAAAAGGCATCCACTCCTGATGGGTTGTCCCTGAAGGAGAGGGAGAAGAAGTGATCTACCTGCTTGTTGGCTCTGGACGCAAATAGATCCACCACCGGAGTGCCCCACCTCTCGCACAGGAGCTGAAAGATCCTCTTGTTTAATGACCATTCTCCCGATTTTAGGGGCTGTCTGCTGAGGAAGTCGGCCAGATGGTTCTCTTTCCCTATGAGGTAAATGGCCGGGATTGAATTTAGATGGTCCTGGGCCCAGGAGAATAGAAGTTAGGCTGTCTGGTTTAGTTCCCTGCTTCTCATGCCCCTCTGCTTGTTCACATAAGCTACCGCAGTCCTGTTGTCGGAAAAAATCTTCACATCTTTTCGGAGAATGGCTGGACCGAAGGCTTTCAAAGCTAGGAAGATCGCCCGCAACTCCTTCATGTTTGACGATAGGTGTCCTTCCGATTGAGACCAATTGCCCTGAATAATCTGGTTTCGGCAAAGGGCCCCCCAGCCTATTCCGCTTGCGTCGGTAGTAATTACTATCGGGTTTTTCGGTCTCCAGTGGACCCCTCATTAGGTGAGCTCTTACCATCCACCAGGTTAGAGACGACTTTACTAGGAATGGAAGCGATACCTTCCTGTCTAAGCAAAGGGGGCTCTTGTTCCAAGATGTCAGAAGGAAGCGTTGTAGAGACCTGCTGTGGAACTGGGCCTATTTCACCGCAGGGATGGCTGACATCATCAGGACCAGGATGGTCCTGATTTGCCTGTAGGAGACTTTTCTCAAAGCACGGAAGGAAGGAATTTTTTCTCGGAGATCCAGAATCTTTCTTTCTGGAAGAAAAGACATCATTTGCTGTGAATCCAACTGAATACCCAGGAATTATTTTTTCTGGGAGGGAGTGAGGTCTGAACAGTTCTAAATCAGCAAATTTATGGTAGAATTTGTCTCCATTTTGAATTTTTTGTAGGAGACGTGTTTGTTTAGCTCTTTTAGATTTATTATTGCTCTATAGGAGCCATTTGGTTTTCTGACCAAGAAGACTGGAGAGTAGAAGCCCTCTCCCTCTTGTCCCGCTGGAACTGGGATTACTGCCTGTTTTGACAGAAGGGTTTGGATCTGAACTTCCAGAAGTGACTGTTGATGAGAAATTAATTTCTTGTTTACCAGGAACCTCCTTGGAGGAGTGGAGGCAGAGGGATGACTATTGGCTCTCTACCAGGTTAGACCCTCGCTATCGGTCCAAAATAGGGTTCTTTTTTCCACCCGGTGAGAGGGAGGACCAACTGAACTACTATTGAGACATCCTATGTAGTCAGTTGGCCGCTGCCTATGTGCAGCATCACCCATCTTCACGAAGGTCTGAGTGGGGGGCCTTCTGCGCTCACGTTCTACTGTTGGGGGGATGGGGGGGGGGGCAGGAATAGTACAAGCTCCATCAGCAGCAACTTAAGTCTAGAGTCTCTGATGAGCAGTTTTCTTCACCCGCCTAGTGAAGAAACTATTCACCAGCAGCTAGCCATGGAGCAGAACCTGAACCAGCAGGTGGTGGCATACTTGGACTGCACCCTGTCACCCCACATCGAGATCCCCAGGACTACTGGGCAGCCAACCTTGATTTGTGGCAGCAACTAGCCGAGTTTGCCCTGGACAAGCTTTCCTGCCCGGCCAGTAGTGTGGCATCAGAGCGGGTGTATAGTGCTGCGGGGGCCATAGTTACCCCAAGGAGAACTTGCCTTTCCACCCAAAATGTGGAGAAAATTACCTTTGTGAAGATGAATCAGGCGTGGATAAGCCAGGATTTACACACACCAGTGCCTGATGCATCAGACTAAATCATCCATGGTGCCACGCCCAAACTATGTCAAAAGAGACCTGTTAATTCTGGCTACCTGCCTCAGCTACTATTTTGATGCTGCCATCCGCCTTATGCCACACACCTGCAGCAAGGTGATCCTACTGCCACCCAACATCTTGTGCTTGTACTGGCTAAGCTTTTGCCCCCCACCTCCCCACTGTCACTGGGCCACTCTGTGGTTTCCTCATGCTGCTGCCAACTCACCAATCTGTGGTTTCCTCATGCTGCTGCCACCTCACCACTCAGTGGTCTCCTCCTGCTGCCACCTAAACACACTCACTGCGCCACTCTGTGGTTTCCTCATGCTGCTGCCACCTTAAAACTCTGTGGTCTCCTCATGCTAATGCCAACTCACCAATCTGTGGTTTCCTCATGCTGCTGCCACCTCACCACTCTGTGGTCTCCTCCTGCTGCCACCTAAACACACTCACTGTGCCACTCTGTGGTTTCCTCATGCTGCTGCCACCTTAACACTCTGTGGTCTCCTCATGCTAATGCCAATTCACCACTCTGTGGTCTCCTCCTGCTGCTGCTGCCACCAAAACACTCTCACTGGACCACTCTGTGGTCTCCTCATGCTGCTGCTGCCACCTAAACAGTCTTACTGGGCCACTCTGTGGTTTCCTCATGCTGCTAACACCCCACCACTCTGTGGTCTCCTCTTGCTGATGCTGTAATCCAAACACTCACTGGGCCACTCTGTGGTCTCCTCATGCTGCTACCACCTTAACACCCTGTGGTCTCCTCATGCTGCTGCCAACTCACCACTGTGTGGTCTCCTCATGCTGCTGCCACCTGAACACTGTGGTCTCCTCCTGCTGCTGCCACCTGAACACTCTGTGGTCTCCTCATGCTGCTGCCAACTCACCACCCTGTAGTCTCCTCATGCTGCTGCCACCTCAACATTCTCACTGGGTCACTCTGTGGTCTCCCCATGCTGATGCCACCTCACCACTTTGTGGTCTCCTCATGCTGCTGCCACCTCAACACTGTCACTGGGCCACACTGTGGACTTTTCATGCTGTACCCACCCTCCCCACTATATGACGTAGAACCCATTTTTCCTTTTCGGCCTTGTTGACATCAGAATTTATTTTACCCTTCTTCTGATCGGATCCTGTCTTTGGAGCAGCCGTAAGGCCTGTATCACATTGTGCCTATTTTGCATCAGGATATGCTCATTATTTGGTAGGAAAGCTGGAGTGGGTATAAAACACAGAAGAAATGCAAATATTCCATTCACGTGTCATCTCTGTCTTGGATCCACTCCGTTTTCTGTTTTGTTTTAGCCTTAGCAATGCTGATGAATTACTGGTCAAATGCTGACCAAGTGAGGGCGGATGTGCAATGTGCCACCCTCCCAGGGCCCTATCGATTCCCAGGTTTAGTGGGAATGCCGAGCAGTGTGGTGCAACCCTTAATAGTCTCGGTGTCACAATGCTGCTACCTCGATACAGCATGACCCCAGACTTAGGCTACGAAGCAAATAAATGGGCAATTGTTAAGGTGGGGGATGAAGAATAACTTGAGTCCAGACTATGATAAACTTTAACAGCAGCTTTACTTGGATAAACCTGATTCCAGACAATATTCAGGCTTTCTTTTGGTTCTAGCAGGTTTTGACATAAACTGGCAGGCAAACTTGGCAACTGTGCTTTCTCCCTTTCTCTGCTGGGCTGACAGGCACGCTTAATAACTCTAATTTCTTTCTCTCTGCTGTGCTAATCTCTGCTTTGGTCTGGTTACTGGACTTTTGGTCGGTTCTGGTATCCTTGGAGTGGGGTGCCTTGAGCTGTTATCCCCCTCCTGACACTCAGTAAAGTAAATTAGAATGGAGTCCGGGTGCTCTACAAGCTACTTCCCTTTTGTGGCTCCAGCTCCAGCTGAAGAACACTTTCCTCTGGCTGCTATCTTTTATGTCCTCTCAGCTCCAATTTAGAGTCTAAACTGGAATAATCTAGAACTGCAACCCCTTCCTTCTGGTAGGAAGCAGGACTGCCTCACTTCTGCCCAAAGGCGGGGGGTGGAGAATAGAATGGTGCTTTCCATTCTAAGTATATATCTCTCTCTCTGCCATATACACTGCCACCTGCTGGTGAACCAGGCATATTACATGAACACAACTGTTACAAGATAATAAGATCAATGCACACTTCTGAAGGACCTTGTCATGAATAAATTCAGATCGAAAAAAAAAATTGGGGGAAAATTCGACGGAATGACTGAAAAAAATAAATTGAGAAATTTGCTCATCTCTAACCTCCACCTTCTGGTTAAAGATTGTTATTTTTTATTTTTGTGTATTTTTTCATTTTCCTATCGACATTTGTTTGCAGGGCAATTGTACTGCTCTTACGCCCACTTTGGAGCCTTTTGCAGCCCTCTAGCCCTTTCTATGACTTTTTTAGAGCCATTTTAGTGCCCCAAAGTTCGAGTCTCTATTGAGGTCACTGGGGTTCGTTGTTCAAGGTAAGTTTGGAACCCAAATCGAACTTTGAAACGAAGTTCAACCTAACTCCTCGAACCCGGACATCCAGCTCATTCCTACTTATGATACTTAGAAATAATTGGAAGACTATAAACCATTTAGTGAGTTTCCAAGTGTCCATTTAAGAAATACTGCTGCTAGATGTTAAGCCTGTATTACGCAGGCAGATCAGCAATCAATTGTTGGGAGGCAAGCATTCCCCTGCCGGCAATCGCTTGCTATTTAGCAAAGGAGAGGGCTATTACATGCAGTGATCTCCTCCGCAACATGGGAAGGAGTGATCACTATGCCATTGCTCGTCCCCATGCTATCTAGTGGTTCCCGGGGGCATATCGTTCCACCAGTGATTGCTGATTTTTAAGCATGAATTGCCCAATTAACCACTTCAGCCCCCTAGCTTAAACACTCTTAATGACCAGGCCACTTTTTACAATTCTGCACTACGCTACTTTCACCGTTTATTGCTCCATCATACAACTTACCACCCAAATTAATTTTACCACCTTTTCTTCTCCCTAATAGAGCTTTCATTTGGTGGTATTTCATTGCTGCTGACATTTTTACTTTTTTTGCTATCAAAAATGACCAAAATTTTAGCAAAAAAATGACATTTTTCACTTTCTGTTGTAATTTTTTTTTTTAAAACTACGTTTCTATATAAATTTTTCTCTAAATTTATTGTTCTACATATCTTTGATAAAGAAAAATGCAATAAGTGTATATTTATTGGTTTGGGTAAAAGTTATAGCGTTTACAAACTATGGTGCAAAAAAGTGAATTTCCGCATTTTGAAGCAGCTCTGACTCTCTGAGCACCTGTCATGTTTCTTCAGGTGCTAGAATGCCAGGATAGTATAAATACCCCCCAAATTACACCATTTTAGAAAGAAGACACTCCAAAGTATTCACGGAGGGGCATGGAGAGTTCATGTATTATTTCATTTTTTTTTCACAAGTTAGAGGAAAATGACACTTTCTGAGGAAAAAAAAAACAATAATAAAGTTTCCATTTCTGCTAACTTCTGGCAAAAAAATAAAAAATCTCAGACGGACTCACTATGCCCCTCAGTGAATACCTTGGGGTGTCTACTTTCCAAAATAGGGTCATTTGTGGGGTGTGTTTACTGTTCTGGCATTTTGGGCAGGGCTAAATTGTGAGCAGCCATGTAACACCTAAAAGGTACTCGTTGGAATTTGGGCCCCTTCGCGCACCCAGGCTGCAAAAATGTGTCACTCATGTGGTATCACCGTACCCCGGAGAAGTAGGGCAATGTGTTTTGGGGTGTATTTTTTCACATATACCCATGTTGGGTGAGAGAAATATCTCTGTAAACTGACAACTTTGTAAAAATTTTTTTAAAAAGTTGTCATTTACAGAGATATTTCTCACACCCAGCATGGGTATATGTAAAAATACACCCCAAAACACATTGCCCTACTACTCCTGAGTACGGCGATACCACGTGTGACACTTTTTTGCAGCCTGGGTGCGCAAAGGGGTCCAAATTCCAATTAGTACCTTTAGGATTTCACAGGGCATTTTTACGCATTTAGATTCCAGACATCTTCTCACGATTTAGAGACCCCTAAAATGCCAGGGCAGTATAAATACCCCACAAGTGACCCCATTTTAGAAAGAAGACACCCCAAGGTATTCCGTGAGGGGTATGGTGAGTTCATGTGAAATTTTATTTTTTGTCACAAGTTAGTGGAATATGAGACTTTGTAAAAAACAAAAATAAAATAAAAAAATATCAATTTCCGCTAACTTGTGCCCAAAAAAATATTTTTCTGTGAACTCGACATGCCCCTCACGGAATACCTTGGGGTGTCTTCTTTCCAAAATGGGGTCACTTGTGGGGTATTTATACTGCCCTGGCATTTTAGGGGCCCTAAAGCGTGAGAATCCAAATGCGTAAAAATGCCCTGTGAAATCCTAAAGGTATTCATTGCAATTAGGGCCCCTTTGCGCATCTTGGCTGCAAAAAAGTGTCACTCATGTGGTATCGCCGTACTCAGAAGAAGTAGGGCAATGTGTTTTGGGGTGTATTTTTAAATATACCCATACTGTGTGTGAGAAATATCTCTGTAAATGACAACTTTCTAAAAAAATTTATACAAAGTTGTCAATTTACAGAGATATTTCTCTCACCCAGCATGGGTATATGTAAAAATACACATCAAAACACATTGCCCTACGTCTCCTGAGTACGGCGATACCACGTGTGACACTTTTTTGCAGCCAAGATGCGCAAAGGGGCCCAAATTCCAATGAGTACCTTTTAGGAGGGCATTTTTACGCATTTTTCTTCTCACGCTTTAGGGCCCCTAAAATGCCAGGGCAGTATAAATACCGCACATGTGACCCCATTTTGGAAAGAAGACACCCCAAGGTATAACGTGAGGGGCATGGCGAGTTCATAGAAGATTTTTTTTTCGGCACAAGTTAGCGGAAAGTGATTATTTATTGTTTTTTCTCACAAAGTCTCCCTTTCCGCTAACTTGTGAGTTTCATGGACTCACTATGCCCCTCAGCGAATACCTTGGGGTGTTTTCTTTCCAAAATGGGGTCATTTGTGGGGTGTTTGTACTGTTCTGGCATTTTGGGTGGGGCTAAAAATTTTTTTTTTTTTTTTTTTACAAAGTCTCATATTCCACTAACTTGTGACAAAAAAATAAAATTTTACATGAACTCACCTTACCCCTCACGGAATACCTTGGGGTGTCTTCTTTCTAAAATGGGGTCACATGTGAGGTGTTTGTACTGCCCTGGCATTTGAGGGTCTCCGCAATCATTACACGTATGGCCAGCATTAGGAGTTTCTGCTATTCTCCTTATATTGAACATACGGGTAATGAGATTTTTTTTTTCCGTTCAGCCTCTGGGCTGAAAAAAAAATAAAAAAAATGAACGGCACAGATTTTTTCATTCGCATCGATCAATGTGGATGAAAAAATCTCTGCCAAAATCAGTGACTGCGGTGCGGTGGGCTGGGCGCTAACTACCTAACAAGTAGCTAACTAACTGGCGGTGATAAGGGACCCTTATGCCCCATTCACACGTCCGCAATTCTGTTTGCGGAATGGAATTGTGGACCCATTCAATTCTATGGGGACAGACTTTGTCCCGCTCGGATCCGGAATTGCGGATCCGCACTTCCGTTCCGCAAAAATATAGAACATGTCCTATTCTTGTCCGCAATTGCTGGCATATAGTTCTGGCAATGTGCTGATCTGTAAAATGCAGAAAGCACATTGCCGGTGTCCGTGTTTTGCGGATCCGCAAAACACATACGGACATGTGAATGGAGCCTTACAGGGGGGTGATCAGTGACAGGGGGGGTGATCAGGGAGTCTATAAGGGGTGATCAGGGGTTAACAAGGGGTTAATAAGTGACCTGGGGGGGGGTAGTGTGGTGCTTGGTGCTGCTTTACATAGCTACCTGGTCCTCTGGTGGTCGATCCAAGCAAATGGGACCACCAGAGGACCAGGTAGCAGGTATATCAGACGCTGTTAACAAAACAGAGTCTGATATACCTCTTTGATGCTTTTTATTTTACATCTACAGCCTGCCAGCGATTGATCATCGCTGGCAGGCTGCAGTATAACTTCCGAGCCGCGCGCGCGTTCACAGCAAATCTCGCTCTCTCGCGAGATGACGCGCCAAGGAGGAACAACCCTGCCGCTACCTGGACGCAGCCCTGCGTTAGGCGGTCAGCAGGCGGTTAATGAGTGTTTGTTCATTCTTTGGGCAATCGGCGCGGTATTACACTGCAAGACAATCGCTAATGAGCGTTTACATGAAAGCGATAATCGGGCAAAATAACGGCCAGTGTTATCATTACGTCATGTTGATCTGGTGCCCGCCTGGCAGTCAATGATTGCTGGGTCCCTGCTGTATCCGCCGGCATCGTCTTATACAGATTAACCCTTTCTATGTCGCAGTCAGTGCTGACGGCGGCATAGAAAGGGTTTGCAGGGGGTGATCTCCATCGGGTCCCCATGTTGGATATATAAGAAGGCAGCCCTATGCCTTGCAGAGGCATTGGGACCTGCCTTCTATGAAAGCCTATAAGATTCAGCCCCAAATTGCGTTTCCTAGCCTAGGCAACTGTTGGTGTATTACACAGTATAATGCATTAACAGGCAATGCATTACAATACATATGTATTGTACTGCATTGCTGAGGGGATCAGACCGCCAAAAAGTTGAAGTTCCAGAGTTGGACAGAAATAAAAAAATAAAAAAAAACAAAAAAAACACACCTTTCCCCTGATTTTATAATAAAAAATAAAAAATAAAAATAAAAAAAGCACACACACACACACACACATTAGGTATCGCTGCGTTTATAAAGACCGACTCTATAAACATATCACATAATCTACCCGTGAGATAAACACCGTAAAAAAAAAAAACACTGGCCAAAAAAAGCCATTTTTTTGTCACCTTACATCACAAAAAGTGCAACACCAAGCGATCAAAAAGGTGTATGCTCCCCAAAATAGCACCAAACTGTCACCTCATTCCACAAAAAAAGAGCCCCTACATAAGATAATCAACCAAAAAATATAAATTTTGGCTCTCAGAATATGGAGACACTAAAACATGATTTTTTCAAAAATGCTTTTATTGTGTTAAAGTGAAAAAAAAAAAAAAAAAGACATTAGGCATCGCCGCGTCTAACAACCAGTTCTACAAAAATATCACATCAGGTGGACACCGTAAAAAAATTAAAATAAAAACTGTGCCAAAAAGGCCTTTTTTGTCATCTTACATCACAAAAAGGGCAAAACAAGCGATCAAAGAGCTATCACTTTCTGTTTTAAAAGCAGAGAAATTTAAATTTAGAAAATTGCCAATTTTTCCAAATTTTTGGTAAAATTTGTATTTTTTCATAAATAAAGATTAAATATATTGACTCACATTTATGACTGGTTGGTTAAAAGATGGCTGCACAATACATCATAAATAGAAAAAAATAAAAAAGGGGCTCATTCCAAAATGAAGGAAGCTCTTAGCGCAGATTTTTGATCAAAAATATGTCAGGCCCAAGTGCCACGTCACAGCGGCTTCCGCACAAGGGTCCCTAACACTACAGATACTGCCTCTTATAGACTTACCAGTCTCCTTTTATTCAGGGCACTGCAGGAACAAGCTAAATTGAGTTCAGAGTAAGCAAATATACATCTACACTCACAAGGGCATATCCAATATTACAGGAATGAAGGGCACATAAGTTTGGGATAGTAACATAGTACATAAGGCCGAAAAAAGACATCTGTCCATCCAGTTCGGCCTGTCATCCTGCTAGTTGATCCAGAGGAAAGAAGTACTCCCTGGATCAAGGAAGATGGGTCAGGGGACAGTTTGCCTGTACTCCAGGGCCTTAGAGAGGGTGGACTCAGCATTGTCCTTGAGGGTTTAGTGGATGGCGGTAGTCTCCTTTACCCCTTGTATCCCAAACTTATGTGTCCTTCATTAGTGTGTCCATCTCCACAGCCGGTCCGGCAGCTTCATTGTGAGCCAGGATACTAAGCTTGGAAGGACTCACTTCTTTTAACCATTCCTGCAGCGCTCACATCACTGGCACCTTGGCAATCAGCCAGTGTGAGCGGCTGCATAGAGTGGTTAATTTACTTGGTTCTGTGCGTTTTCAATGTGGGCACAGTGAGGCTGAATTGCTTTGCCATTATCTCAGCCTACAAATTGGAGTTGCCCCTTAAACCACAACATTCTTAGCATGTGTATCTCCTCATGATAGCTTTTATTAGTGAACTTAAAAGCTAAGTTTTAGCGTTCTAATCACTCTGCATATTGCCAAAATAGCAATACCCTGAATCTGGTGTTCCAGCTGTTGCAGGCCAAGTGTTAATCTGTCCGTAAACACTCAGTGTGCATTTCCAAGTATATTTCTTTCCGTAAAAGGGTATATTACAAAAAGTGTTACATTGCAATTGCTGAAAGCATAATCCTGTAAATCTGCACGCAATATTGTGCATCTCATAGTGTATTTCTGTCCGTAAAGGGTATATTACACTCAAGGTGTAAATACAAGTGCTGAGAGGGTCATCCTCAATAACTTCACACGCTACCGTGCATCTCCAAGTGTATTTCTGTCCGTTAAAGGGTATATTACACAAAGTGTTAAAATACAATTGCTGAAGGCATAATCCTACATATTTTTTCACACGCCACTGTGCATCTCCAAGTGTAAATCTGTCCATAAAAGGATATCTTTCATCCAGGGCCTAAATACTAGGCCTACATTTGATATTCCCCTAAATCAGTGGTTACTGCTGTGCCTGGATTAGTGCAATACGGTACATAAATAGGCAGATAGTGTTAGGTGCCGGTAAAAAAAGGCCTGAATTTGAAATCAATACATTGGGCCAAATATTTTTTTTCTTATTGTGGTGCTTGGTGAACGGTAACAATGAGGAAAACATCTAGTAAGGGACGCGGACGCGGTCGTGGTGGTGTTAGTGGACCCTCTGGTGCTGGAAGAGGATGTGGCCATTCTGCCACACATCCTAGTGAACCAACTACCTCAGGTTCCAGTACCCGCCAGAATTACAGCAATATTTGGTGGGGCCCAATGCCGTTCTAATGATGGTAAGGCCTGAGCAAGTACAGGCGCTAGTCAATTGGGTGTCCGACAGTGGATCCTGCAAGTTCACATTATCTCCCACCCAGTCTTCTACAGAAAGCACACAGGTGGTGCCTGAAAACCAAGCCCATCAGTCTGTCACATCACCCCCATGCATATCAGGGAAACTGTCTGAGCCTCAAGTTATGCAGCAGTCTCTTTTGCTGTTTGAAGACTCTGCTGGCAGGGTTTTCCCAAGGGAATCCACCTAGCCCTTCCCCAGTGGTGGAAGACATAGAATGCACTGATGTACAACCACTTATGTTTCCTGATGAGGACATGGGAATACCACCTCATCGGAGTCAGCACGTCTCTGATGACGAAACACAGGTGCCAACTGCTGCGTCTTTTTGCAGTGTGCAGACCGAACAGGAGGTCAGGGAGGAAGACTGTGTGGAAGACGATGCAGGGGACGATGAGGTCCTAGACCCCACATGGAATGAAGGTCGTGCCACTGACTTTCATAGTTCAGAGGAAGAGGCAGTGGTGAGACCGAGCCAACAGCGTAGCAAAAGAGGGTGCAGGGGGCAAAAGCAGAACAGCCGCCACCAAGAGAGTTCGCCTGCTACTGACCACCGCCACCAGGGACCGAGCACCCCAAAGGCAGCTTCAAGGAGTTCCTTGGCATGGCACTTCTTTGAACAATGTGCTAATGACAAGACCCGAGTGGTTTGCATGCTGTGCCATCAGAGCCTGAAGCGAGGCATTAACGTTCTAAACATTAGCACAACCTGCATGACCAGGCCTCTACATGCAAAGCATGAACTGCAGTGGAGTAAACACCTTAAAAACAAGGAAATCACTCAGGCTCCCCCTGCTCCATCTTCTGCTGCTGCCTCGGCCTCTTCCTCTGCCTCGGGAGGAATGTTGGCACCTGCTGCCCACCAAACAGAGGATGTGCCACCGACACCACCACCTGCGTCACCAAGCATCTCCACCATGTCACACGGCAGCGTTCAGCTCTCCATCTCTCAAACCTTGGAGAGAAAGCGTAAATTCCCACCTAGCCACCCTCGAGCCCTGGGCCTGAATGCCAGCATTTCTAAACTACTGGCCTTTGAAATGCTGTCATTCAAGCTGGTGGACACAGACAGCTTCAAACAGCTGATGGCGATGGCTGTCCCACAGTATGTTGTTCCCAGACGCCACTACTTCTCCAAGACAGCTGTACCTTCCCTGCACAACCAAGTATCCGATAAAATCAAGTGTGCACTGCGCAACGCCATCTGTGGCAAGGTCCACCTAACCACAGATACGTGGACCAGTAAGCACGGCCAGGGATGCTATATCTCCCTAACTGCACACCGGGTAAATGCAGTGGGGGCTGGGCCCCAGGTGGAGAGTTTTTCTGCCGCCAAGGATCGCAGGGCATCACTCTTTGCGTCCTGTAGCCTCCTCCTCCACTGCTTCCACCTGCTCATCCAGTCAGCCACACACCTTCACCACCAACTTCAGCACAGTCCGGGGTAAACGTCAGCAGGCCGTTCTAAAACTCATGTTTGGGGGACAGGCCCCCACACCGCGCAGGAGTTGTGGCGGGGTATTGAACAACAGACCGACCAGTGGTTGCTGCCGGTGGGCCTCAAGCCCGGCCTGGTGGTGTGCGATAATGGGCGAAATCTCGCCGCAGCTCTGGGACTAGCCGGTGTGACGAACATCCCTTGCCTGGCGCATGTGCTGAATTTGGTGGTGCAGAAGTTCATTCACAACTACCCCGACATGTCAGAGCTGCTGCCGCTGCTCGCCTGTCTGTGCTACAGCGCAACTTCGGCTTTCCCGCTCACCGCCTCATATGCGACGTGCCCACCAGGTGGAACTCCACCTTGCACATGCTGGAGAGACTGTGCGAGCAGCAGCAGGCCATAGTGGAGTTTCAGCTGCAGCATGCACGGGTCAGTCGCACTGCGGAACAGCACCACTTCACCACCAATGACTGGGCTTCCATGCGAGACCTGTGTGCCCTGTTTCGAGTACTCCACCAACATGGCCAGTGACGATGATGCAGTTATCAGCGTTACAATACCACTTCTATGTCTCCCTGAGAAAACACTTAGGCCCCTTTCACACGGGCGAGTTTTCCGCGCGGGTGCAATGCGTGAGGAGGACGCATTGCACCCGCACTGAATCCGGACCCATTCATTTCTATGGGGCTGTGCACATGAGCGGTGATTTTCACGCATCACTTCTGCGTTGCGTGAAAATCGCAGCATGTTCTATATTCTGCATTTTTCACGCAACGCAGGCCCCATAGAAGTGAATGGGGCTGCGGGAAAATCGCAAGCATCCGCAACCAAGTGCGGATGCGTTGCGATTTTCCCGCATTGTTGCTTAGCAACAGGACCCAATCTCTATTATTTCCCTTATAACATGGTTATAAGGGAATAATAGCATTCTTAATAAAGAATGCATTGTTAAATGAAGAGGAAGGGGTTAAAAATAATAAAAGTTAACTTACCTTAGCCACTTGATCGCTCTCTTTCCCTGCAGCATCTATGATCTGAAAGGACCTGTGATGATGTCACATCACATGGTCCATCTTACCATGGTGATGGACCATGTGATGTGACGTCATCACAGGTCCTTTAGATCATAGATGCTGCAGGGAAAGAGAGGACAGATCGCGACTACGCGATCAAGTGGCTAAGGTAAGTTAACTTTTATTATTTTTAACCCCTTCCTCTTCATTTAACAATGCATTCTTTATTAAGAATGCTATTATTTCCCCTTATAACCATGTTATAAGGGGAAATAATCAATTCTCCAGTATACCCGAAACCGGACTTCAGTGATGAAGTCCGGCTTCGGGTTGGGTACCAAACATGGCGTTTTTTCTCACGCGCTGTCGGGTTTATAATAATTCAATTAAGAATTATTAATTATGGTCATAAAAATATTTTTTTCATAACTTGTAGAAATCATGACCTGGTGAATTGTAGATAACCCAATCGATACAATTCACATCTGAGGCCGACTATTTCCTCAGATAATAAGTTCTTTTCATGAGAGATGACATTAATGCTAAAGATGTAGTTTTGACATTAAATAATACGCAGATATTATAAAAACATGCAAAGTTTATTAGTTACACGATTATAAATAAATAAGTATATAAACACGATTATATATGCCAAGGAATATATATGGCAATGATATATGAAGCATTACAAGCTTATCATAAGTGAATAAAAAATTATATATGCCAATTAATATACATGGCATTGATATCAGGCACTAGAAGCTTCACAATAAGTAAATAAACACATGTGGGTAAGAGCAGCTTGTCACAATATAACAAAGCTATTTGGTTAGGATATCAAAACAAGAAGTTACATTATATACATTACTCCTGTTCAGAGGTGTGTCTAATCCTAGACATCTATATGGAATGATAACTACATTCCCCACCCCTCTCTAACCAAACTAAAATACACCTCACATGTAGTAATGGGCAAATCCATTCAAGTATACAACTTAGAAGATAGTAGTCAAATCCTAAACTACTTTTGCATGTATACTTCTGTCCTATTCTGGACTACTTTCATATCTGTATAACCTGGTAAGACTATTAAGACAACAGACATTGGAAGAACTTGGAACAAATCTTCCAGTGGGAATTTATCATCTAGCTTGGCGAAGAATGCTACTATCAATATAGCTATATCTATGCATATATGTATGCAATCATTTAATACTCTAATAAATTATGAAACTTGATTCTTCTGCAGGTAGAATGAAGGCTCATAATTATTCTATATCTAAGACTACATCTCATATAAAGAGATGATAAATAAATTAATATGTTCGCCAACATAGATGCTATGATTTTACCCACATTATCTAAATAGTCTTAATAAAATGAAACATCATTCTTTGTGTTTCTTACCAAGTCCTAGCAGGAATCTCACTTCTGCTCCTAGGAAAGCTGGGTGGTCCATCATCGCATGTCTCACCATGACTTTCATATTGATAGACCCCTCTCTCTTGAGCGTTCTGCTGAATCCTGGAATGTTCTTGTTCTTTGCTTGTTGCTTGTTCTTTGCTTGTTCCTGATGCTGATCTATCTAGGGTAATTATCTCCCTTGTAATCTAACATTACCACCCCCTGGATTAGTATTCTCCAATCAATTGAGGGGGTGTAAACGTATGTAATAAGATCCTATGAGATCATGTTTACCCATAATGCAACTAATGGAGGATGGTGTAGCGATATCCCATCTGTCTCCGGATGGCACTGTTGTGCAAGCTATTAACACCATACCATGAAGAGTTAACTAGGGTATTTTTGCATCATATACATTTGACGCTCGTCGTTGTAAATCAGAGATAAGGATAAATGTAGACATTTTGTATTAACTAAAGATAGACAACTTGGAGTCTCTCTGACACTATTGATCTATGGGCCATTATGGTATGAATGGTCCTTGTTCTCTAAGACATGTCTGGAGAATCTAGTGTATTCCCTTACAGATAAGACCACATCTGTGGCAATAACTTTTAAAAATACAATGTTCTTTGTATTCAGTATTCGGCAAACTTTTTCACATACTGAACTCTGTGTGACTTCAAATCTTGGCCTGTTTCTACCACACAGCAAAACTTTGCCTCAAACTGTTTCTTAAAGACAATGAGCATGCATTTTGAATATAATATGATCAGGTATCAATATATATACCTATGAAAATGCCCGACAGCGCGTGCAAAACGTGTTGCAAACGTTTGCACCCGCGCGGGAAAAACGCACATATTCCCGCAACGCACCCGCCTCTTATCCGGGCGTCAAACATGACGCCCGTGTGAAAGAGGCCTTAGGGCGATGATGGAAGAGGAGGTGGCCCAGGAGGAGGATGAGGGGTCATTTTTAGCACTTTCAGGCCAGTCTGTTAGAAGTGCCTCAGAGGAAGGTTTTTTTGCAACAGCAGAGGCCAGGTTCAAATGTGGCCAGCCAGGGCCCACTACTGGAGGACGAGGAGGAGATGGAGGAGGATAAAGCAGGTTCACAGCTGGGTGGCACCCAACACAGCTCAGGCCCATCACTGGTACGTGGCTGGGGGGATACGGAGGACGATGACGATACGCCTCCCACAGAGGACAGCTTGTCCTAACCTCTCGGCAGCCTGGCACACATGAGCGACTACATGCTGCAGTGCCTGCGCAACGACAGCAGAGTTGCCCACATTTTAACATGTGCGGACTACTGGGTTGCCACCCTGCTGGATCTCCGGTACAAAAACAATGTGCCCACCTTACTTCCTGCACTGGAGCGTGATAGGAAGATGCGCGAGTACAAGCGCATGCTGGTAGACGTGCTCCTGAGAGCATTCCCAAATGTCACAGGGGAACAAGTGGAAGTCCAAGACGAAGGCAGAGGAGGAGCAAGAGGTCGCCAACGCAGCTGTGTCACGGCCCGCTCCTCTGAGGGCAGGGTTAGCATGGGAGAAATGTGAAAAAGTTTTGTCACCACGCCACAGCTAACTGCACCACCATCTGATACGGAACGTGTTAGCAGGAGGCAGCATTTCACTAACATGGTTAAACAGTACGTGTGCACACCCCTCCACGTACTGACTGATTGTTCGGCCCCATTCAACTTCTGGGTCTCCAAATTGTCTACGTGGCCAGAGATAGCCTTTTATGCCTTGGAGGTGCTGGCCTGCCCGGCGGCCAGCGTTTTGTCTGAACGTGTATTAAGCACGGCAGGGGGCGTCATTACTGACAAACGCAGGCGTCTGTCCACAGCCAACGTGGACAAGCTGACGTTCATAAAAATGAACCAAGCATGGATCCCACAGGACCTGTCCATCCCTTGTGCAGAATAGACATTTATAGCTGCCTCCCCCTCAACCATATTTTCTTGTACATATTTTCTTGCACTTCTTTATTGAATCCTTTTTTATTTTATTTTACCATTATATTGCGGTGCATCAAAAGTTGAATGAACCTCTCCTCCGTCTAGATGTCAGGGGCCTAATTATCTGAAAATGGCCTGTTCCAGTGGTGGGTGACATGAAGCCTGATTCTCTGCTATGCGACCTCTGTCCTCGGTCTGGGTGCCGTGGGCTAAATATCTGGAAGTGGCCTTCTCTATTGCTGGGTGACCTAAAGCCTGATTCTCTGCTATGCGACCTCTTTCCTCCGTCTGGGTGCCAGCGTAATTATCGAAAAGTGGCCTTCTCCATTGGTGGGTGACATGACGCCCGATTCTCTGCTATGGGACCTCTCTCCAATTGATATTGCTTAATTTTTATTTATTTTAATTTATTTCCCTATCCACATTTGTTTGCAGGGGATTTACCTACATTTTGCTGCCTTTTTCAGCCCTCTAGCCCTTTCCTGGACTATTTTACAGCCTTTTTAGTTTTCAAAAGTTCGGGTTCGGGATGAAGTTCGGGTCGAGTTCGGATCCCGAACCCGAACATTTTCGGGAAGTTCGGCTTAACTTCTCAAACCCGAACATCCAGGTGTTCACTCAACTCTAGCCACGGTGGCCTCCGCACAAGGGTCCCTAACACTACAGACACTGCCTCTTATAGACTTACCAGTCTCCTTTTATTCAGGGCACTGCACGAACCAGCTAAATTGATTTTGTGCTGAGAAGTCCCAGGTACTTGGACGTTGCACAGTCCAAAAGAGGCGCCACCCTCAATATATACTATAAGACAGAGTTCAGACTAAGCAAATATACATCTACACTCACAAGTGCATATCCATAAGGCAAATAAAGTTGGTTAAAAGATGGCTGCACAATACATCATAAACTAATAGAAAAAAATAAAAAAGGGCCTCATTCCAAAATGGAATGAAGGAAGCTCTTAGCGCACATTTTTGATCATAAGTATGTCGGGCCCAAGTGCCACGTCACGGCGGCTTCCGCACAAGGGTTCCTAACACTACAGATACCTCTTCTTATAGACTTACCAGTCTCCTTTTATTCAGGGCACTGCAGGAACCAGCTAAATTGATTGGGCCCGACATACCGTATTTTTCGCCCTATAAGACGCATCTGCCCATAAGACGCACCTAGATTTTAGAGGGTGAAAATAAGAAAAAAATATTTTAAACCAAAGGTGTGTTAAAATAATGTTGACACATTATGGTGGGGGGGGGGGGGGATCTGCTGCTGACAATATTATGGGGGGGTCTTCTGATGACACCCTGTCATGGGGATCTGCCGCTGACACAATATTATAGGGGGGATCTACTGTGAAGCACTGTTATGGGGAGGAATCTGCTGTGACGCACTGCTATGGGGAGAAATCTGCTGTGACGCACTGTTATGGGGGGAAACTGCTGTGACGCACTGTTATGGGGGGAAACTGCTGTGACGCACTGTTATGGGGAGGAATCTGCTGTGACGCACTGTTATGGGGAGGAATCTGCTGTGACGCACTGTTATGGGGAGGAATCTGCTGTGACGCACTGTTATGGGGAGAACCTGCTGTGACGCACTGTTATGGGGTGGAATCTGCTGTGACGCACTGTTATGGGGTGGAATCTGCTGTGACGCACTGTTATGGGGGGGGAACCTGCTGTGATGCACTGTTATGGGGGGGAATCTGCTGTGACGCACTGTTATAAGGGGATCTACTGTGGTGCACAGTTATGGGGGGGAATCTGCTGTAAAGGAACTGTTTTGGGTTGGGGAAATCTGCTGACACACTTGTGGGAGAGGGATGTCCAGTGATAGGCTTTTAGGGGACACTTTATAAGGGGACACTGTAGGTACCTTTTATTAGTTAAGCTGTACTCCAGAGACTTTTTCACAGCATCACCGTCACTAGGGGACACAGGTACACAGGAGCAGGCATGTGGGAAGACATAAGGGCAGAGCAGCCATGTGTGACAGGAAAGCTTGCTCCCGCCCGTCTGCCTTTTCCAGTGCACCAGTCCCGATCTCCCTGCTACTGTTCAGCTGGCTCAGAAACCAGCTGTCCTACCTTCAGCCTCCCCCGCCCAGCTCCCCAGCTGAACATTCCTCCAGCCTCCCCGCTCGTCTTGCCCTTCAGGAGCACATTCGTCCAGCCTCACCCCCGTCCGTCCGGCTCTCCAGCAGCACTCACTCTGCAGAGTAAGTCAGTGAAAAGACTTCCGGTACATCGCAGGCTGCTATCCCTATGCTACACAGTCTGCGATGTGCCGGCAACATGCAATGAGCCGGCTATTTCTTCCCCCCCTGCACTATATTCGCCCCATAAGAAGCATTAACATTTTCCCCCCACTTTGGGGGGGAAAAACTGTCTTATGGGGCGAAAAATACGGTACTTTTGATCAAAAATGTGCGCTAAGAGCTTCCTTCATTCCATTATGGAATGAGCTCCTTTATTTTTTTCTATTAGTTTATGATGTATTGTGCAGCCATCTTTTAACCAACTTTATTTGCCTTATGGATATGCACTTGTGAGTGTAGATGTATATTTGCTTAGTCATAAATGTGACTATAAGACAGAGTTCAGACTGTCATGAAGTACAATGTGTCACGAGAAAATCTCTCAGAATGGCTTGGATGAGAAAAAGTGTTCTAAAGTTATTACCACAAACTGACATGTCAGATTTGCAAAAATGGCCTGGTCAGGAGGGTGTAAAAACCCCCCTGGGGTAGAAGGGGTTAAACATTTTATTGGGTCCATGGCATTTTCATTTTTGCAAGACTCTGTATGTATATGACATTTTTACAGGCATTTTCCATAGAACTTTCTAAGAAAACATGAAAAATACATGTCATAAATGTGTAAAATAAAAAATGGCACCAAAAATGTTTTTTAATCATAAAAGTAAAGAATTAAACTATGAAGAGTTTTTAAAAATGTTATTTTATTACAAACTTTTTTTAATGTATTCCTTTTTCATCATTTATCATTATACAACATCTGAAAGACTGGGATTCAAGAAGTTAAACAGTTGTAAAAGGTTTACATATATTGCTACAACACAGGTATATTTACAGGATCGTTTTTCAAATCCATAAAAAGTATTATTTTTCATTAAAAAAATCCAGCCAGCTGTTTTGACACTTGTATAAAATCATAAAAAAATTCTGAGGCACCCAAGTTACATGTCATGTTCAAATTCAGTCTTGAATGAAACTGCCTTAAAATACATTACTTTCTGGCTTTATTTGGGGTAAATGGGGTGATGATGTTACTAGCCTATGCTGATATGGATACATGGAAAATAAATATCACATTGTGGGCTTTAAGTAGAAATACTGAATAAGAAAGGTAGAGAGAAAAAATGCAATTGTGCATTCAAAGCACAAACTAACAATGAGATGATTCACCAATGGGGGAGAGGAAAAAAAATTGTGTACCCAAATCACTGACAATGACACATTTTTAAAGACATTCACGTTAATATGCAATTTACTAACTATACTCAGATTACATTAATCCAGTCACACACAATATTAGATCTAAACTGTGCACATTTACCCAAGACTCTGGAAGAGAATAATGAAATCAAATCTGCTGTTCATTACCATACATAAGAAAATAATGAAAGAGACCATAGTATCAAACCATGTCTTATCAGGACACTGGGATGACTAACAGGAAATCCATGCGAATATTTTAACATTTTAACATGTAATCCGGACTATGTGGCAGGATTACATGGCTGGCTATGGAATGTAAGCAGCCAGATTGCCTTTTTCCATGGAATGCTGCTGGCTGACAAAGTCTTCCTTAATCACCTTTTCCAAAATACAGAAAAAAAAAACAAATCCTGTTTCACCATTCAAAATATACCTACAAAGAAGACCGGATTAGAGAACATAAAAGGGTACTCCAGGATTTTAATAATGATGTGGGTCAGACAATCATCACCCATACTAATCTTCTGCTGTGCAGTAGCCCCGGTGTCAGAAGTCAGCTCCAGAACTACAGCGCTGTTCACTGTATGTAGTGAAAGTGCATTTACTGCAGCACTGAACTGAATGGAAGCAGAGCTGCAGTAACCAGGAGCTGGTTCACTACACAATGGATGGAGCTGTGTAGTTTCGGTGCTGGAGCTACTCTGGATCATCAATCAGAGGGGTGCAGGGTGGGTTTTAGACCCCTACCCCCCACCCAGGACAGAACATAAATCTTAAATCCTGGAGTACCTGTTTAATGCTACATTATGTTAAAATTAAGCCAATAGAATATCAGCCTATCGTGTGTTATCTCAAGAGAAAAGGGTGCAAACTAGAAGCTAGAAATTTTGAAAGGCTATTCCATTTAACAATGGCAAAAAAATAAATTCTTTAAAAAATATAAAAACAACCTTTCAATATACCATTTTATGATAATACATTTCCTTTAAATACAAAGGTTTTAGAAATGGCAGATCAGACGGGGAACAACAGTTAAAGGGATATTGGGGACCTAACCTCAGAATAGGCCAGAATATCAGATTTTTGAGGGTCTGAATCTCAGCACCATTGACAATTGGCTGTGGGACAGGACCACAGTGCTCTTTATTGTTTACATAAGACCGTCTAACTGCACACTGTCCACTTAATAGTGATAGCGCAGGACACTGCAGCTTTAGCCCCTTCAGATGAATAGGACAGAGAATCAATATCCTGCACTGTACATACTGTTTAGAGATATGGTGGAGGTAGATGGTCCCATGTAAATAGTTAAGAAGCCACAGCACTTTCAAAAGTACCATGGTCCCCTCAAACAGCTGATCAGCAGGGGTGCTGCAAGATGAATACCCACTGATCTGATATTGATGGCCTATCTTATGAATAAGCCACCAATTTTTGGAACCTGGAAGACCCCTTTAAGTGAACAGGTGTGCAATTTAGTTACAAAACCCAAAGACATACACATTACAGAGCACAAACAACTAGATTAAAAAAAGGGCTGGAAACATTCAGTAGCTCCTACATGTCAGTGAAAATGATTGGACAGTGAAATCTGTATTTAATATTCCATTCAATACAGAGATGTGCATCTTGAAGATTTAACTAATATCATTATGGAAGCACAGGAACCACACAAGGTCAACATTGAAGGCAGTTGATTAGCCACTACTACTGTAGTTTCTCCAGGAAAGTCTATAAAATCAGGAAAATATCAGTTCACATTTTTAATTTTTAGAGCCTCAAGTCTTTACACCTAGAAAAAAAATTCACTAGGATACCTGCGATACATTTCAAGTCCTACCCTAAGCTGCAAGAGATTCCTGAACTCCATAACTTCACAGGAATCTCACAAATTGATATATATATATATATATATATATATATATATCTCACAAATTGATATATATATATATATATATATATATATATACACACACACACACACACAAAAGAGAAGCAGCAGCACAGTTGAAGGTGTAAACAGGGTGCAAGGTCCTCTTGGGAACAAGGCAAATATTCCACGTATATATAATCCAAAGACGAGGCAGCACTCCAGCGTATAAAATATAAGTGACCCTCTTTATTCCCCAGGCAACGTTTCGGTCTTCTCAATGAGACCTTTGTCAAACAAAGGGGATTATATACCCAAAATTGGTGACCTGAGCACACATCCAAAGAGCCCCTCCGTGTGCAGACGCCAAAACCAACTTCCCACATGACTGGAGGAGTGGCTGGACCGGCCGCATCACAGTGAGGGGAAGTGTAGAGGCACGTCATATGACACCCTAGGCAAATCAGTGTCGGGGGAGTGTCTGGTCTCCCTAGTGACCAAAACAGTTTAATAACCGATATCAGCACGGTGTCAGTGAGACCATAGGCAAAACCCCTCTAATAGATAGAGGCAATGGCTGAGGTGATAATATCAAAAGGGGTTTGTCACTCACAGTGCAGCCATGAACCCCCATCAAGGACCACCTCTGCACCTATTTTAAGTGGCGCAAAGGCCAATCGGCCACAATCGGGCGATACGCCACTAGGTGGAGTGACATCAACCCCACATCGATTACAAGTTGAATCAGATAAAATAAACCACTACAACATGGCACATTAGACGGGTGCATACGGCTGCATCAGTCCGATTAGCCATGCATCCAGGAGCAATGTCACAAATCAGCATATAGGGTTACACAAGATAAACTGACAAGTTAAATGGAATCACTGATAACCCAGATATCAAAAGGGAAAAAGTGTACAATAAAGTACAATTGACGCCAGCGAACCACTGTAGGTAATGTTGATGATAAAAAGGGGTATCACGGGAATCTGTAAAACAAAAGAAAAATATTCATATTGGATAACACTGATATATATTCCCACACACGGGCTTAAATACTGTGTTCAGATGGCAATTGTTTGGGAGATGGGTGCTGTCGCTCCCCCTCCTAGTGGAGATCGTTTTTTCTGTTCAGCCTAACAGTTTTAATGTACGCAACTTGTGTATCCAGAAGAGTTCTCTTTTTTTCAGAGCCAATTCTCCATTACCTCAATGTTTAAGGGGGGGGGGGGGATAGGATCAATGATTCTGAATTTAAGATCCTTCTCCCTATGTCCCATGTCTGTGAAATGCTTCGAAACAGGCAAATCCTTCCTTTTTTGTCGTATTGTATATCTGTGATAAGTAATCAGTGTTTTGAGTTCAAGTGTAGTCTCCCCCACATAGAGGAGATTGCAGAGACAGGAAAGTACATAAATCACAAAGGAAGTATCACATGTCAAGAAATATTTGATCACATGTTCTGTGTTCAGAGTCGGATGTATTAACTTATCACCTTTGAGCATATAGCTACAGTTGACACTGTTGAGACGGGAAACAAATGTGTCTGCTTCAGGGCCTTAGATTTCTCATCAGTTTTGACTAGTTTGTCACCTAAATTCGGTGATCTCCTGTACAACATAACTGGGGGCAGAAGGAATTCTTTTACATGTCCTAGATTGCTTTTCAAAATCGACCAGTGTTTTCTTATAGCATTAGCAACATGAAAACTATGTCCAGCGTAGGTGGAGATAAAGGTACCCTGTCAGAGGAATTTAGTTTAGTATTCATAGGGTGAGTAGCAGTCAAATTATCAGCCATGTACTGGGGTGGTGGAGATACATAAACGCTATATTTGTCATCTGGGGTGGCACCGAGACTGAACTACTAGCCTTTCATGGTTTTCTAAAAATTGATCCTGATATTAAACTTACACACTCTTCACAACAGGTCCAATTCCTTGATACATTGGTCCAGATTTAAAACAATCGATCACTGACCTCTGTCAGACCTACGGATTCTAACACACTTCTGCTTTACAACTGTAATCACCCTAGGTCCATGGTGAAATCCCTGCCTCGCAGTCAATTCCTTCGCATACAACGCATTGTGCAAGATCCCATTCAATGTACAAACAGACTCAGAGATGTCTGGCAAATTTGCACGAAGGGGTTACCCAAAACGACTTATCAAGAAACGTCTTGATAGTTTGACTGCTACTCACCCTATGAATACTAAACTAAATTCCTCTGACCTACAACGGACATAGTTTTCATGTTGCTAATGCTATAAGAAAACACTGGTCGATTTTGAAAAGCAATGTAGGACATGTAAAATAATTTCTTCTGCCCCCACTTATGTCGTACAAGAGATCACCGAATTTACGTGACAAACTAATAAAAAATGTTGCGAAGTCTAAGGCCCTGGAGCAGACACATTTTGGCACTAGGAGACATGGGTGTTTCCCCTGTCAACTGCGTCAACTGTAGCTATATGCTCAAAGGTGATAAGTTAATACATCAGACTCTGAACACAGAACATGTGATCAAATATTTCTTGACATGTGATACTTCCTTTGTGATTTATGTACTTTCCTGTCCCTGCAATCTCCTCTATGTGGGGGAGACTACACTTGAACTCAAAACACTAATTAGCACAGATATACAATACGACAAAAAAGGAAGGATTTGCCTGTTTCGAAGCATTTCACAGACAGACATGGGACATAGGGAAAAGGATTTTAAATTCAGAATCATTGATCATATCCCCCCCTAAACATGGAGGTACTAGAGAATTGGCTCTGAAAAAAAGAGAACTCTTCTGGATACACAAGTTGCGTACATTGAAACCGTTGGGCTTAAATACTGAGTTCAGATGGGAATTGTTTGGGAGATGGGTGCTGTCGCTCCCCCTCCTAGTGGGGATTGTTTTTTCTGTTCAGCCTGTGTGTGGGAATATAGAACAGTGTTATCCAGTATGAATAATATCTTTCTTTTGTTTTATAGATTCTCGTGATACCCCTTTGTATCATCTATCAACATTACCTACAGTGGTTCGCTGTCGTCATTTGTCCTTTATTGTACACATTTTTCCCTTTTGATATCTGGGTTATCAGTGATTCCATTTAACTTATCAAGTTTTATCTTGTATATCCTATACACATTTGTGACATTACTCCTGCATGCATGGCTATTCAGACTGATGCAGCCGTATGCACCCATCTGATGTGCCGTGTTGGAGCGGTTTATTTTATCTGATTCAATTTGTAATCGATGTGGGGTTGATGTCACTCCACCTAGTGGCGTATCGCCCGATTGTGGCCGATTGGGCTTTGCGCCAATTAAGATAGGTGCAGCGGTGGTTCTTGATGGGGTTAACGGCTGCACTGTGAGTGACAAACCCCTTTTGATATTATCCCCTCAGCCATTGCCTCTATCTATTAGCGAGGTTTTGCCTATGGTCTCACTGACACCGTGTTGATATCTGTTAAACTGTTCCGGTCACTAGGGAGACCAGACACGCCCCCTACACTGATTTGCCTAGGGTGTCACATGACGTGCCTCTACACTTCCCCTCACTGTGATGCGGCCGGTCCAGCCACTCCTCCAGTCATGTGGGAAGTTGGTGCCAGTGTCTGCACACGGAGGGGCTGTTTGGATGTGCGCTCAGGTCATAGCGTGTGAGCATTCCAGAGTCGGGGATGCCAGTTCCATGTGGCCACACTGAACCACCAATGGTATGTTGACAGGAGATGCGATTTTTTTTTGTAATCCAGCACAGCTGTGTTATGCAGACTGTGTGCATCTAGGCCAAGCCTTTGGTTTTAACTCTTTGCACACCTAGCTTAATTGCGCGGGTATATGTCTCCATTACACAGGGTTAAAATTGCACTGCACTCTGATGATACAAGACTGTTATAATCACGTCACGACGTACACTAATCATGGGTATTATTGATGCACTTCACTATGTTAAAGTTTGTATGATTATCACACTTTTTAACCTGTACACCATGGGTTAATTTTATTATGTCATGTGATTTGATTGCACTGAAGGATTTTGGGTATATAAGCCCCTTTGTTACACTGTTGTATTGCTTGACAAAGGTCTCATTGAGAAGACCGAAACGTTGCCTGGGGAATAAAGAGGGTCAATTATTTTTCATATGCTGGAATGCTGCCTCGTCTTTGGATTAAATATGTACTATATATATATATATATATATATATATATATATATATATAGAGAGAGAGAGAGAGAGAGAGATATGTATGGACATAGATAAATAGATACAGATATATAGGTAGAGTGGATTTAACAAAATCTACAAATCTAAAATGTCAGGTTTCTGTGCTGTAAAAAATTGAGAAAGAAATAATTTCAGAAATTTTTCCACCTTTATGTTGGTTTCAAACGTCCGTTAAACCCGGACGTGAGCAGTCTGTAGTAATGCTATGACGCTGTGCGCTCCCTGCCGCCGCTGCAGGATAGTAATACACTGGTATAGATCATACCAGTGTATTACTGTAGTGTAGCGGCAGCAGGGAGCGCACGGCGTCATAGCAACCAATTACGAAGAGCCCGCCGGCTGTAAAGAAAAAATCCAGCCCGCATTACCACGGACTGCTCACATCCGGGTTTAACGGACATGTGAAGCCAGCCTTAATGTGACCTATAAACTGTACCACTCAATTGAAAAACAAACTGAAATCTTTTAGGTGGAGGGAAGAAAAAAACTAAATTAATGTGGTTGCATAAGTGTGCACATATGCTGTGTTCAGAATTAAGCAATCACATTCAAAATCATGTTAAATTGGAGTCGGCATACACCTGCCATCAATTGCCTCTGATTATCCCCAAATAAAGTTCAGCTGCTCTACTTGGTCTTTCCTGAAATTTTCTTAGTCGCATCCCACAGCAAAAGCCATGGTTCACAGAGAGCTTCTAAAGCATCAGAGGGATCTCATTGTTAAAAGGTATCAGTCAGGGTAAGGGTACAAAAGAATTTCCAAGGCATTAGATATACCATGGAACACAGTGAAGACAGTCATCATAAAGTGGAGAAAATATGGCACAACAGTGACATTACCAAGAACTAGACATCCCTTCAAAATTGATGAAAAGACTAGAAGAAAACTGGTCTGGTAGGTTACCAAGAGGCCTACAGCAAGATTTAAGGAGATACAGGAATATCTGGCAAGTACTGGCTGTGTTGTACATGTGACAACAATCTCCCGTATTCTTTATATGTCTGGGCTATGGGGTAGAGTGGCAAGACTAAAACCTTTTCTTACGAAGAAAAACATCCAAGCCAGGCTACATTTTGCAAAAACACATCTGAAGTCTCCCAAAAGCATGTGGGAAAAGGTGTTATGGTCTGATGACACCAAGTTTTAAGTTTTTGGCCATAATGCCAAAAGATATGTTTGGCGCAAAAACAACACTGCACATCACCAAAAGAACACCATACCCACAGTGAAGCACGGTGGTGGCAGCATCATGCTTTGGGGCTGTTTTTCTTCAGCTGGAACTGGGGCCTTAGGTAAGATAGAGGGAATTATAAACAGTTCCAAATACTAGTCAATATTGGCACAAAACCTTCAGGTTTCTGCTAGAAAGCTGAACATGAAGAGGAACTTCATCTTTCAGCATGACAACGACCCAAAGCATACATCCAAATCAACAAATGAATGGCTTCACCAGAAGATGATTAAAGTTTTGGAATGGCCCAGCCAGAGCCCAGACCAAAAGCTGCTTCAACAAAGTCGTCGTTTAAGGATGTGCACACTTATGCAACCATATTTTTATATTCTTTCTTCCCTCTACCTAAAAGATTTCGGTTTGTTTTTCAATTGGAGTTGTACAGTTTATAGGTCACATTAAAGGTGGAAAAAGTTCTGAAATAATTTGTGTGTCTCATTTTTTTACAGCACAAACTGTATAGACAGACCGATCAAGATGGGAGATAGAGATAGACAAAGATACAGATAGCTATACACATAGAAACTTCTATCTGTAGCACCAACTTCAGCTCCTAAAGTCAGTATTGCAGCTGACACAAAGATCTAAAATTACTGTTACATGAGGCGATTATGTAAATTATTGTTATATTGAGTAAAACTACAAGATCATCAAGCAGTGTAAAAGCAATTAACGATAGAGCGACAACCAACTGTAGATTTCTTCTTGGTTTGATAGTTTGCGTGGGCACAAAAATCATTGTTTGATGTTAACGATTTCATGTGTGTAAAGAGGAATCGTTTATTACATGCACAATTACAATTACATTTGTGTAAATGCAACTGTCTGCAATTTTGTGAACGATAACCAGCGGGTCTAAAAGGTCAAATTCAAAGGTTCAAATGTTCACTACACCAAGAAACAACTTGTTTGTCACTCAATCGTACCAATCATCTACTCATGTAAAGGTATCTTAATAGGGTGGAAACAAACCATAGGATAGGTAGACAGCACAGTTATAGAGGTATTATAGGGAACCAAGAATAGACTACTGTAGCTAATGAAATTTTTATTTAAAAAAAAATTTGTTCTGAATTTTATAAGAAAATTTGTTGCCAAAAACAGAAACCTGAAAAAATATATTCTATTTGTTCTAACATAAAAAAAGGATCACACATACCTATCTTATTTTTAATGTATTTTTTTTTCACAAAGTCTCTTGTTTTTGTCTTAGAAGTGTAGGCACAAAGTTGGAAAAATACTTCCAGCAGAACAGGTGCAGATACCATCTGGTCAAACTTTCTTCCACCACTTAAGTAAGCTCTATTTTCAGTTAAGGCAAATTGCTCATGACTTCTCTTTCTCCTTTAAGCATAAGTCCAAAGTTGAGGTGTCAATCCAAGAAATTTTTATTTATTTTCGTTTCTGTCCATTGAAAAACTCAGGAGTCCATTTCTCAGGAAAATAAAGTCAAGGCCACAATGAATTCTGTGTCTCAAAGTTTGTGTTTTTTTCCCCCAAACAAAAACTTAAAAAAATAATGATATTGATCTATATATATATATATATATATATATATATATATATATATAATCTCCAACATATGATGTAAAAAAAATCCAGCAAATGATGAAACTGTTGAAGAAAAAAAGGATATAACTTTACACTAGGAAGCAGACATCAAACTTTTAAATAAAACAGTTATTTAACAAATCAATTACGGTTTCCAAATAAGACAACAATTTTCTTTAAAACAAGTTAAAAATAGTCCTTTTCTATGCCATTATGCAGTGCTGTGAAAAAGTATATGCTGCCTTCACAATTTCTTCTCCACACTTGTACGTTTTAGATCATAAAACCACTTTTTGATGCTAGACGAAGAGAACACGAGTAAACACAACATGCTGTATTATTTACTGAAGATAAAGTTTTAAACAAAATCTATATCACCCGTGTGAAAAGGTAACTGTGCCCCTACACGTAACAGGTTGTGTCACATTTAGATATAACAACTGCAATATGTTATGTTGAGTTTGACCGACTTTGGTCTGCTCTTCTGTTGTAGAATTATTTTAATTCAGCTACATAGGAGAGTACTTGAGTACGAACTGCCCATTCAAGATCTAGTCACTGCATCGCAATTGTATGCAAGTCAGGACTGAAGAAAGAAGAGGATACCGGCTGTGTGATCAAGTGGATGAGGTGACTTTTTTTTATTTTTAACCCCTCGATGTCCGTTTTATTTAGCATTCTATCTTAAGAATGCTATTTTTTTCCGTTATAACCATGTTATAACTGAAAATAATAAAATCACCCTAACACCGAACTTCAGTGAAAAAGTTCGATATGAACCCAAACTTTGCAGTTCAAGTTCGCTCAACCCTAAAGAAGATCTGTCATCACAAAATGCAATGCAATCTGTAGGTATTTTTAACCCCTCAATGGCCATTTTATTTAGTATTATTTAGCATTTATTATCGACTTTAATAGGGGCCGGGTCCCGAACCCGAACTTTTAGCTGAAGTTCGGCCAAACCTAAACTTCACCGGGTTCGCTTATCCCTAGTCTTTTTTAAAGGGGTTGTTCAGGTTACTGCCGAGCCATGTGACATTTGGTCAAAGGTCACTATTGATAGGAACTGCACAAAAGACAGCCCGAAACTGGAACCAAGAAGTAGGGACCCCCCCACCACAATTTTCTTATAGTAAATATATGTGGCGTTTGCTTTATGCCATATGTAACAGGACCCATATTGTCCAAAAATTGCTTGCCATCTTTGAAAGATTCACTGCTGTTTTTTCCTCAATTTATTGGTAAAGGCTCTCACCGTGGTTTGCTGTATTCCCCAGAACATTAGCAATAGCTATGTAAATCTTTCCACACTGGTAGATTTCAATGATTTTTCACATCTGTATTTGAATCTTTTTAAAACATGGCATCATGTGCTTCAAACTGGCAGGTTCAATTTAGGTGATTAAACAGGTCTGGTAGTAATCATCACTGGGTATGGCTCACTAAAGTAATCCAATTGTCAACTGAATTTAGTTACCTGGTAAATCTAGTAGGCACGGGGCATTTAGGCCCCTGTCACATGAATGAAACAGATTGTGACCGGATCTGTTCAGGAAAAAACTGATGGTTTTGCATGCAAGTGCAGTCAATTTGGTCTGCGATTGCTTTCAGTGGGTAATTTTTTATTTTTTTTTCACACGGAAGCCATCAATTTGGAAGAAAAAAAACACGGAAGAATTACAAACCTCTCCTAGCAAGTATCAGTGGAAAATGCTTTGTATCCGGATACAAAGAGTATTTCACGGAAGCCCCATTCACTTTCATTCGCAGCCCTGGTCGCCTAGAATGCTGAATATAGAACATGCTGCAATTTTCACATAACTCAGAGATGATGAGTGTTCACAGACCCATTAAAATAAATGGGTTATGATTAAGTGTGGGTACAATGCGTTCATTTCACACATCACACCCATATGGAAAACTTGCTTGTGTGAAAGGACCCCGAGTTTTTCACACAGGGCCAGCATTTTTCCTTCAATAAATGAAATAATTTAAAAACAGTATTTTGTGTTTAACCACCTCAGCCCCCCTAGCTTAAACACCCTTAATGACCAGGCCATTTTTGACAATTCTGCACTACACTACTTTCACCGTTTATTGCTCCGTCATGCAACTTACCACCCAAATGAATTTTACCTCCTTTTCTTCACACTAATAGAGCTTTCACTTGGTGGTATTTCATTGTTGCTGACATTTTTACTTTTTTTTGCTATTAATAAAAATTTAACGACATTTTTGCAAAAAAATGACATTTTTCCCTTTCTGTTGTAATTTTTATTTTTTTTTTAAACTACATTTCTATATAAAATTTTCCACAAAATGTATTGTTCTATATGTCTATGATAAAAAAAAAAAAATCCAATAAGTGTATATTTATTGGTTTGGGTAAAAGTTATAGCGTTTACAAACTATGGTGCAAAAAAGTGAATTTCCGCATTTTGAAGCAGCTCTGACTCTCTGAGCACCTGTCATGTTTCTTCAGGTGCTAGAATGCCAGGATAGTATAAATACCCCACAAATTACACCATTTTAGAAAGAAGACACCCCAAAGTATTCACGGAGGGGCATGGTGAGTTCATGTATGATTTCATTTTTTTCACAAGTTAGCGGAAAATGACACTTTCTGAGGAAAAAAATAATAAAGTTTCCATTTCTGCTAACTTCTGGCAAAAAAAAAATAAAATCTCAGACGGACTCACTATGCCCCTCAGTGAATACCTTGGGGTGTCTACTTTCCGAAATAGGGTCATTTGTGGGGTGTGTTTACTGTTCTGGCATTTTGGGCGGGGCTAAATTGTGATCAACCTTGTAAAACCTAAAGGTACTCGTTGGAATTTGGGACCCTTTGCGCACCCAGTCTGCAAAAAAGTGTCACACATGTGGTATTGCCATACTCAGGAGAAGTAGGGCAATGTGTTTTGGGGTGTATTTTTACATATACCCATGTTGGGTGAGAGAATTCGCTCTGTAAATTGACAACTTTGTATAAAAAAAAATTAAAAAGTTGTCGTTTACAGCGATATTTCTCACCCACAGTATGGGTATATATAAAAATACACCCCAAAACTCATTGCCCTACTTCTCCTGAGTACGGCGATACCACATGAGTGACACTTTTTTGCAGCCAAGATGCGCAAAGGGGCCCAAATTCCAATGAGTACCTTTAGGATTTCACAGGGCATTTTTACGCATTTGGATTCGCACGCTTTAGGACCCCTAAAAAGCCAGGGCAGTATAAATACCCCACAATTGACCCCATTTTGGAAAGAAGACACCCCAAGGTATTCCGTGAGGGACATGGCGAGTTCACAGAAAAAAAAAATTTGGCACAAGTTAGAGGAAATTTATATATATATATATATATATATATATATATATATATATATATATATTTTTTTTTTTTTACAAAGTCTCATATTCCACTAACTTGTGACAAAAAATAATTTTTACATGAACTCACCATACCCCTCACGGAATACCTTGGGGTGTCTTCTTTCTAAAATGGGGTCACATGTGAGGTGTTTGTACTGCCCTGGCATTTGAGGGTCTCCGCAATCATTACACATATGGCCAGCATTAGGAGTTTCTGCTATTCTCCTTATATTGAGCATACGGGTAATGAGATTTTTTTTTTTCCGTTCAGCCTCTGGGCTGAAAAAAAATAAATAAATGAACGGCACAGATTTTTTCATTCGCATCGATCAATGTGGATAGAAAAATCTCCAAAATCAGTGACTGCGGTGCGGTGGGCTGGGCGCTAACTACCTAACAAGTAGCTAACTAACTGGCGGTGATAAGGGACCCTTATGCCCCATTCACACGTCCGCAATTCTGTTTGCGGAATGGAATTGCGGACCCATTCATTTTTATGGGGAATTACGGGCTTCCGGGTCTGCACTTCCGTTCCGCAAAAATATAGAACATGTCCTATTCTTGTCCGCAATTGTGGACAAGAAAAAGCATTTTCTATATAGTTCTGGCAATGTGCGGATCTGCAAAATGCGGAAAGCACATTGCCGGTGTCCGTGTTTTGAGGATCCGCGGATCCGCAAAACACATATGGACGTCTGAATGGAGCCTTACAAGATCAATGACAGGGGGGTGTGATCAATGACAGGGGGGTGATCAGGGAATCTAGATGGGGTGATCAAGGGGTTAACAAGGGGTTCATAAGGGAGGATGGGGGAGGGTTAGTGTAGTGTTTGGTGCAACTTTACAGAGTTACCTGGTCCTCTGAAGGTCGATCCCAGCAAATGTGACAACCAGAGGACCAGGTATAGAGATGTCGCGAACATAAAATTTTCTGTTCACCCGAACTTACTCAAATGTTCACGAACAGGCGAACAGGGCGAGGGCGAACCGCAATAGACTTCTATTGGCAGGCAAATATTAAAACCCACAGTGACTTGTTCTAGCTAACCTATTTTATGACATCTAAATCTACTCTAACATTTTATTTTCTAACCTACTTTTAAATGCTAATTTAATTATTTAACATACTTTTATTACTTGTAAAAAAAAAAAAAAAAAAATCACTCTACACCATGTCAAAAGCCAGGTATGTGCAGGCTGACTATCTATCCATAAGACAGGGTGTCAGCATACCTTACAATGACAGGTTTGAGCAATTTAGACAAACAAACATAAGTTCTCAATCCAAAAGGAGAGAAATTGGTTAGCATTGGTTGGCTTTCTAGAGGGGCCTGGACCCTAGACCATTATCATTAGGGCGACAAAAATTGTAATTTTATATGCCAGCCTAACTCCTCTCTCACTGCCTAAGAGAGCTGCATAAACATTTCCCAACATTTAAAACTCATTTGCATACACATGGCCAAGAAATGCTAATGAGCAATATAGCAGTATCTGCCTTGTTTGTAAACTGAAACACGATTTGCATAGCTTTCCCATAGTCCCATGTTATGCAAATGAGTTTATATGACAAAACAGAATAGAAAGATTATAAATTAAAAAATTGCAAAAAAAAAAAAAAAAAACTGCAGCCTTCCTAATCATTGATATGAGAGCTAGGTGGCATATTAAAAAAAAAAAAAAAATGTTGTCACCCTAATGATAATCATCTATGTGCACAGGTCCCCCTAGATACCCAACCCTAAACAGGCAATTTTCCTTTTGGAAAAACTGGTTAAAACCCAGGCTGCCTTGCTAAAGTATGCTGATGATCTGTCTGTCTGATGGATTGTTGGCCCTGCATATACCTGGTGCTTGGCGGCCGTAGGGGAAAACTGTTCTGTGTTGTCCATTGAATGTTTTATGTAATAATACAAATAATAATAAGATTTTATGATAGGCAGGCTAGGGTAAATGTCTGTAAGTCTGTCTTTGTCTGTTTTATAAAATACAAAGATTAGTTTTTTTAGTCAGCTACCTTACTGTATGTTTGATTGAGTATTACACCTTAAAGGGACAGGCTGTATTACCCTATAGAAATATATATATATATATATATATATATATTGTCCTGTATTAGGATCCTTGATCTCAGAAAAACTATACTATTATCATCAAACACTGTCTTTGCATAATGTCTATAAAACGTTTTTATTCATAATTTTTGTCCTTTATAAAACAGACAAAGACAAAATTATTATTATTGTTGTTTGTATTATTACATAAAACATTCAATTAACAACACAGAACAGTTCTCCCTTATGGCCGCCAAGCACCAGGTATATGCAGGGCCAACAATCCATCAGACAGACAGATCATCAGCATACCTTAGCAAGGCAGCCTGGGTTTTAACCAGTTTTTCCAAAAGGAAAATGGTCTGTTTAGGGTTAGGTATCTAGGGGGACCTGTGCACATAGATGATTATCATTAGGGTGACAACATTTTTTTTTTTTTTTTTTTTAATATGCCACCTAGCTCTCATCTCAATGATTAGGAAGGCTGCATAGTTTTTTTTTGATTTTGCAATTTTTTAAAGACTAACTTTATAATCTTTCTATTCTGTTTTGTCATATAAACTCATTTGCATAACATGGGACTATGGGAAAGCTATGCAAATCGTGTTTCAGTTTACAAACAAGGCAGATACTGCTATATTGCTCATTAGCATTTCTTGGTCATGTGTATGCAAATGAGATTTAAATGTTGGAAAATGTTTATGTAGCTCTCTTAGGCAGTGAGAGAGGAGTTAGGCTGGCATATAAAATTACAAGTTTTGTCGCCCTAATGATAATGGTCTAGGGTCCAGGCCCCTCTAGAAAGCCACCAATGCTAACCAATTTCTCTCCTTTTGGATTGAGAACTTATGTTTATTTGTCTAAATTGCTCAAACCTGTCATTGTAAGGTATGCTGACACCCTGTCTTATGGATAGATAGTCAGCCTGCACATACCTGGCTTTTGGCATTAACTGAGTGGTTTAAGTTAAATGTGATAGAAAATGATTATTAATGATATATCATTTATAGAAAGGACTTTTCTTGGTTTGAGGGTTGGGGTGGACAGAGGACACTAGTTAATACTCTCCCTGCTCTAACACTGCAGCTTTAAGTTGAATTCACTATGCCTGGCTTTGGTAGGAAGGTAAGCTGAATGTAAGAATGCAGGGCAAATCGAACATAGCATAATGTTCGCTGGCAGAAGTGAACGCGAACATTCGCAGGGAACTGTTCGCTGTCGAACAGTTCGGGACATCTCTAACCAGGTAGCAGGTATATCAGACGCTGTTAACAAAACAGCATCTGATATACTTGTTTGATGCGAATTATTTCGCATCTACAGCCTGCCAGCGATTGATCATTGAGCACAATTTGGGTAATCTAGGTTGTCGACACTTTTTTACATCACGCTTGAAATAGGGGCAGAACTTAGCAGAAAGGGGCATAAAAAACTTGCTCAAAGTGAGCCAATAGTTGGTATAGTCAGAGAAAAGTGTCTGTTCCTGTACCAGATTTATCATAAAGACACTCTGATACATCTGGTGTAAGTCTTAACATCATATGTCATTTACGATTAGTAAATCTTGGCCTTCTAAAAATGTATGAATACATTGACAACTGGGTATTACCTTTCCTCTTCCTCTTGTCAAAAGGGTGTTCCCTGCAAAGTCAAAATTTGCAGTACTAAGAAAATATCCTCTAGAAATGCTGTTTTATGGGGAATTTAATTATTTACTAACATAGATGTTAGCAGTGATAGGTCCTCTAAGACATACTTCTGCATATGTCTTATTTGATCTGACCACCTTTCATGGTGCAATGCTCTTGTATGCTAGGTAGTACAGCTTCCCAAAGAGCACTGTGGATGCTCCTGGTTAATAGAATAGGACCCTTACTCAATACTCTCTAGGCATGGTATAGTCGCCATGGCAACCAAACTGTTCAGGATGCAAGAGCCCTGCAACACACAACAGGGTTGTGTGGAAGAACAACCTTTAACGATACACCACACATTTGCAAGTATATGAGCAGGAAATCAAGGATTGCACACTGTATATTTACAGTGCATGGTACCAGGTTGAATATTCTAGGTGCAATATTTGGGTGCAGCATGTGTTTTGAAGTCAGAAAGCAGCAAGAAGTTTTACAGTGTGTGTATGTATGTATGTATGTATGTATGTATGTATGTAAGTAAGAGAGGTGAAAGGGGAGAGCAAGAAAGCTCACCCGTCACTGTCATCTCTCCCCTTGTACAGCCTCCAGTGAATCCCTTGGATACATAAACTTTCCTTTGTGTTATACCCTCATGAGACTAATGAGGTCTCATATATAGGCAGGATGGAAAAATACAAAGAAGGAAAACAAAATAGACAAGGAGCTTGGTGGAACCAATGGTGGATTACAATAAGAGTGTTTGGTTCAGCAGCCCCGGGCCCATTATCGCTGGGGGGGCCCCCAACGCCGACCCGAACGCCCACATATTGCGGCAGGGCACGGGAGCGCATAGTTCCCTGCCCCGCTGCCGATCACTGCCATAGGCTTCAGGCCTAGTAGGCCTGAGGCCTATGTGGTAGTGAAATCCAAGCGCAGGCGGGCGTGATGTCATTGTGCGCCTGCCACCGTGCCCCTGGACATCGGTGAGTATTTACATTTTTTATTTTTTTTATTTTTTTATGTGCCCTTGGGGGGACAGGAGGACATGTGAAGAGAGAGTACATCGGAGGGGAATTACTATATTGGGGCTGGCTGTATGGGGGCAAATTACTATGTGGAGGCAAATTATTATGGGGGATTACCGTTTGGGGGAAAATTATTATGGGAGGGATTACTATGTGGGGGATTTTTACCTGGAGCACAATATAGGGTGTTATTACTGTGACACTAAAGGGACATTTGGGGTAATTTATCAAACTGGTGTAAAGTAGAACTGGCTTGGTTGCCCACAGCAACCAATCAGATCCCACCATTCATTTTTGACAGCACTTTTGGAAATCCAGTTCTACTTTATACCAGTTTGATAAATGACCCCAATTATGTCTACTGGGGTTACTATTTTTTCAGCAGTATAGTACTTGGGGCATTGGGGAGCACCACGGGCACAGTATTGGGAGAGGCAGCAGGATGACACTGTCAGGACACCAGGATGGGGAGGTTGATGGAAAAATTGAAAAATACAACTTGTCTGTGTTACAAACTCTGTAGAGATGAGATGCGGCTGAAAGACTTTGTCATGGCGGTCTGGGTCAAATGTTTGGAGAAGAAGAAAGATAAGGTCTACATGACATGAGATATTCATGGATTTAAGAGGTATGTGGTGCTGTATTCTCCTTCAAGTCTTTTTTTTTAGTTTAGGAGCCAATTTGGGGTAATGTGGGGTGTTTTTTTAGTCTGGAGATGTCATATGGCCTAAAGAGAGACTGGCTCTCACAAAGCACCGCAGCCTCTTCATACAAAAAAAAAAACTAAAAGTTGGGTACACAGCCCCAGGCCTATCATGCACTTAATCTGCCCCTGGGTGGAACTCCTTGAGGAAGTTAACCACGTTTAAAATTCACATTAAGGGCACATTCACATGACTGTATGAATGGTTCCACATTCGTTCCGCATCATCCCATTCATTTCAATGGGGGCGATAAAGATGCGGGCAGCACACAGTGTGCTGTCCGCATCTGTAGTTCCGTTCTGTGCCTCCACAAAAAAGATAGAGCATGTCCTATTCTTGTCCACAACTGCGGACAAAAATAGGCAATTTCTATCATAGTGATGGCCATGTGCGGTCTGCAAATTGCAGAACGCACATGGGACGGTATCAGTGTTTTGCGGATCCGCAATTTACGGACCACAAAACACTACGACTGAGCCCTTATTGTGAACAAAGAGCTGGAGGGAGAAGATAGTGTTAACCCTTAGGATAACGGAGGTTTTTTCATTTATCTTCCCTATTTTCCTTGAGCCTTGATACCTTTTTTGAGTGTGCATGACTTTTTTTTCTCACATTTTATTACATTTTTTGAGGTAAGAGAAGCAATGAAAAAATGACAAATCGTCCATTTTGTCCTTTTTTCTGTTACGCCATTCGACGTATTGGAATTTTTGTTTTCTATTTTAATAGTATGGGTGTTTTCGGTCGCGGTGATACCCATGATGTTTACATTTATTGTTATTTAGGTATTTATTTTTTAATTATACGGAAAGGGGGGTGATTAAAATTTTTATTTTTTACAATTTCTTAACTATTTTTTTTAAAATGTTTGTGATGATTTTGTGGCTCATATATGAGCTTATCAATTATGTTTTTTAATTTTTTGTTTTGGTCTATCAGGGATTTTTAAACTAGATTTTGCTCATTTCTTATCCTGGCCTGCCATCTGGTGGCCAAAAGAAGAATTGCAGCATGAACACTTTCAGCCTCATCAGCGAGGCTGAAAGTGTTCAGGGCAAGTACTGATGCCCCATTTGGCCACACGTTTTTGCGCATTTAAAACATCTAAAACATTTAATTACCACGATCGGCTTTATTGACGGCCACGGTAATTAGCCGCAGGTCTCTGCTGTTTTAAACAGCAGACATCTGCCAGCCATGGCGCCCACTCGCACGTGCCATGTTCACACATCGCTCCAGTGCCATACATGTACGGTGCTGGTGGAGAACAGGTTAAGCATACTTCTCTCCACAGGTCCCGCTGGGTGAGGGGTGAATAAAAAAAAAATAATATTAAAAAAACCTGGACAACCTCTAACGCAAATATATCACCTAGAGATGAGCTAATCAAAGTTGACGAAGTGGAAATAGATCTGAATTTCAGGAAAAATTTGATTCACAAATCACGAATCCAAATTTCCTCACGTTTCGTGGTAACGAATCGCAATTTTTACTAAAATGGCTGCTGCACATTAGGACATGGAGCAAAGAACTCTGGGAACGAGGGATCACCCACAAGAAGTATTTTTATTTGGATTTGGATGTGCTGTCCATATTCTTTATTTTTATCTACGGGTAAAGCTTACACCCCCGGACATAGCACCCACACCTATGTTCATCATTTGGTCTCTCGGTGCTGCCAATTTTTCATTATATATATCTATATATCTATATATCTATATATATCTATATCTCCTTCCTATTAATACACCCCCCAATAAAAACAAAACAATGTAAAAATTAACACAGAACGGCTAATAGGATGTATATATATGTTCAGCGGTGAAGTTTCATTGTACTACAGCCATTTACGTGGTGTAAAAAAAGAAAATATACGTAGTTTGCATCACACGTTCTGCAGTGAATTGTGATTGATATATTTATTTTTTTGTGGTGTCGAAATAGGAACAAAAAAAGGAGAAAATATGTCATAATTGGCAGTCAGCGGTGAAGTTACATTGTACTACAGCCATTTACGTGGTGTATTAATAGGAAAGATACATACGTCCAATTAGCCGTTCTGTGGTGAATTGTGATTTTCATATTTCTACACCCCAAAAAAAGAAATATAACAAAGAATACGTCTTAATTGCCATTCTGCGGTGAATTGTGTTTTTTTTTTTTTTTTTGGGGGAGTTAATCAGAATATATATATTTATGTATTTAAATATATATTTCTTAATTGCCGTTCAGCGATGAAATAACATTGTACTACAGCCTTTTTTTTAGTATTATTTTAATTTATTGATTTTATCATACAGTATGTCAGACAGACAGGTGGCAGGCCCTTCAAAGTGAACGGGCAGTGGCCAAAATGTTTCTGTTGGAGGCAGCAGCAGAAAGGGGGGTGGCTGCAGGAGTCACAGTGAGAAGCCTGAGCTCCAGGTGTCATCTAGCTTTTGTGCCTTGACCTGCAACCCAGCAGTGCTTGAATGGTTGACTCGGTCTTCGAATTCATCGCAAGTGACATCAGAAACCCCCAGCCAAGATTTGGTGGGTTCCTCCGACAACACTTAGTTTGCATGGCCCAGGAGCAGGTTCAGTGTCCCCACCTGTTCTCAACCTTCCTCAGTCATTTTCAGTTCCCTCAGCGCGAGAAGTATTATATGCCGTAGACTCGGCTCCACCTTTCAGCGACGACGAGCAACTAGAGGACAGTTAGCAGCTACTGCTCAGCCAAGATCTGTAGGAGACATCTGCTGCTTCCTCCAATAGGCGGGCAAGTAGTGATGAGGAGAGTCACGTGGGAGCAGATGTTGTGAGCCATCAGGCTCCTGGCCCCAAGATCGTTGAGGCGTTGAGGGGGGCATCAGTGACTTGCAGACAGTAGCAAATAGTGGTGATGATGTAGCTGATCACACTTGGGAGCCGGGTGAAGAATGGGCTTCATCATCAGTATCATCAGGAGAAGAGGGTGGCAGTTTGTGCGTGAGGTAGCAGCTGAGCCAGCAGGGTGGCAGCGAGTCAGCAGGGTGGCAGCTGTGGGAGGCCCAGGGTAGACCAACCTCTTCGCAGGAGCCTACCGGCCTGAAAAGTAGCAGTGCAGGAGTTCACGGAGGCAGCGGTAGCAGGCAGTTAGCGCAGAGTGTTGGTGGGAAATTTCATAATCGGTGGTGTGGCAATTCTTTGTTAGGCCGCAGGAGGAGCTGAACATGGCCGTTTGCCGGATTTGTGGGCAGAAGATGAAGCGTGGCCAGGGTGCCAATGATGACACCATGGCCCTGCGTCAACACATGCAGCGTCACCATAAAGTGGCCTGGAAGAACCGTGGCTCCAAAGTGGTGGTCCAGCCTGCCGCAGCAACCGCTGCATCACCCAGTGGCACACACCCAATTTCATGCAGTCAAGGCTCCACCACCTGAGCCGAGTGTGCGCACTCATCCAATGGCGCAGAAGCTGAATGTGCTCCTGGCCAAGTTGCTGGTGCTGCAGTTCCTCCCTTTCCAAGTGGTGGACTCTGCACCTTTAAGAGAACTGATGGCTTGTACCAAGCCAAGGTGGAGAGTTCCAAGCCGTCATTTCTTTGCCAAAAAGGCAGTACCAGCCCTGTACACATATGTAGAACAGAAGGTGGTCCAGTTCTTGAGCCTGGTGGTGTCTTCCAAAGTGCAGGGCAGCGCTGACATGTGGATCTGTAACTACGGTCAAGGACAATATATGCCCTTTACGGCCCATTGGGTGAATGTGGTTTCTGCCCAGCGACACCGGCAACTTGGCCAGGTGACGCCACTTCCACACACATTCTCACACAGTTGGTCCTGCGACAATGTCTGCCTCTGCCTCCTCATCCTCCACTGCAGGGACAATTCACAGGGCCCCACCAGCATACCACATGTGCAGGGCACGGCGGTGTCACGCTGTTGTGCACCTAGTTTTGCCTATGGAATGGAGTCAAACAGGGGAGGAACTGCTCCGAGTCCTCCATCAAGAAATCAAATCTCGGCTTTCTCCTTGAAAACTCAAAATCGGAACCATAGTGACCGACAACAGGAAGAACATGGTGTCGGCACTGCGTCAAGGAGGGCTGAGCCATGCGCCCTGCATGGCGCATGTGTTGAATTGGGTTGTAAAACTGTTCTTGAAGTCTTCTGCCCATCTGCAAGACATCCTGAAAATGGCCAGGAAACTTTGCATGCACTTCAGCCACTTGTACACTACAAATCACACCCTCCTTGAGCTGCATTGGAATTCCACCCTCCATATGCACGACCGACTATATGAACAGAGAAAGGCCGTAAACGATTTCTTGATGATACAGGCAGACAGAAGTACTCCCCTGGAGGAGGCTGAACTGGAGGATGACATTCGAGCACAAGCAATGTGTAGAGAAATGGGTGGTTATTGTACACAGGTGAAAGGAGGACCAGAAGCAGCCGGAGGAGCTACAGGACGATGAGGAAGACCAGAGCAGATGACCCAGACACACCGTGGCAGTATGCAGTAGAGATGGAGGCTGGGATTCCCTCAGAGTCACTTTAGCAAATGGCCCAACTACTGGCTCTTCACCATGTTAGACCCCCGCTACCGGTGCAAAATGGGGGCCTTTTTTCCACCCGGTGAGAGGGAGGACAAACTGAACTACTATCGAGACATCCTATGTAGTCAGTTGACCGCTGCCTGTGTGCGCCATCTCCCCTCCTCACAAAGGTCTGACCGGAGGGGCCACGTTCCACTGCCATGGTTGCTGGGGGGGGGGGGGTGGGGGGTGGCTTTGGGGCAGCAGCAGTACCAGCTCCATCAGCAGCAACTTAAGTCTAGAGTCGCTGATGAGCAGTTTTGTTCACCCGACTAGTGAAGAAACTACTCACGAGCAGAAGCAGCTAGACATGGAGCAGAACCTGAACCAGCAGGATGTGACTTAATGTACCCTGACACCCCGGATTGAAGATCCCCTGCCAGGTGCTCCTACTGTCACCCACTGTCTTTAGCTGATACTGGTATTGCCCCCACCTCGCCACTCTTTCACTGGGCCACCATGGTCTCCTCATGCCGCTGCCACCTCAACACTAAGTGGTCTCCTCATGAGGTTGTCACCTCACCACTCTGTGGTCTCCTCATGCTGCTGCCACCTCACCACTCTGTGACTGGGCCATTGTGTTGATGACACGTGATTCCTTATGCGATTCCCACCCTCGCCACTGTGTTGAATCCTCAAGCTATTGCCACCTCACCACTTGGTCACGGTGGCACTACTTGTTTCAGCGTGTAACAGAACAGGTTCTGTTGAAATCTATGTGGAATCAGCTGACGACTGTGTAAAAGGAGTGTACTTATTCTTGACGCCAACATTGACCTGTAAGGCTGAGTTCACACTTGAGTTATTTGGTCAGTTTTGACCCCTTAACTGACCAAATATGTGAAGTGATTCTAACAGTAACGCCTATCATCTGCGTGTCATACTGACTCACAGTACCGTTTCACTAGCACAGCGGGCTCTTTATGCATGTTTCGACAATGCACAGTGTTCTACACTACTATGCAGGCTTTTAGCAGCCAGGAAATTGATGTTTTTTAATGCGATTCATGACAAATTCAGATTGAATCAAATTTTTTTAAAGAATTCGACCAAATGGAATTTTTAAGAAATTCACTAATCTCTAGTCACAACAGACCCTGTTCTTGCAAATTCCAACACAAAAATCTTTTTCTTGCTGTGATACCAGCAGCATCTTAAAAATGCCCCTTTGTGAGCAGGTTTAAACTAGACTGTATACATTGGGGCAGATTCAAGAAAATTGTCTAAAAGAAAACAGATTTTATTGCCCATAGGAGGCAAATCACAGCACACCTTTAATTTAGTTTAAGAGTAGAATTTGTTAACTTTAAAGGCTATGCACACTTTCGGAGGCAAAATCTTCATGTTTGCTTTTCCCTCATTTTGGACTAAAAATCACTTTTTTCAATTGGTCTTTATTAAAAATATTGAGCTGTTCTGTCACAAAGGGTTAACTGTTTATTTTAGCTGTGTGAATGGTACTTTTTACTTTTATCTTGCTCTGGTCATCTAATAACCATTATCTCTAATTTACTAAGAGATCATAAACACTTATTTAAGCCACATTCTTACCAGCAAGATATTTATCAACCAAGCTAAAATGAGTGTTTATAATGTCCGAGAGCAGAGATAAGGACCCCATCAGGTGAGTTGCCTGACAGAGCAGAGGAAATTCAGATCCCTCTGTTAGAGCATCTCAGCCCTTTACAGAAAAAAGGGTTTGCATATTTTTAATAAAGACCCATTTCAAAATAAAGAATTTAAATAATAAATTATTTAAAAAGATTAAAAACTAGCAAATCCGCAATGGAAAATCTACTAATCTTTTCCTCTTCAACATACAGTACCAAGAGGTTTTTGCCTTCCACAAATTGGGATGCTAAGGATTCCTTATTCCTTGGGTAGGATACATAATGAAAGTAGTTGTTACTTACTTCAGATATGGCCCACTGGGTTATGGGAGTCCCCAAGACCAGGCAGTCCTCCAGGCAGCCCCATTTGTGGATCCACACCAGACACTTTCTCTTCCTCACGCCTCTTCAGACAAGCAGCCTTAGGGTTTAGATTTCGCTCTATGAAGCAAAGCAGTTGTTAGACTGAGTGTTTAATGTGACATCATTACAAGTGACAATTTAATATAACCATCTCACCAACAGTGTACATTTTCTTGACACTATTCAATAAAATATTTTAGAAGGACAATTTATAGATTTTAAGTTTGATTTATAAATGTTAATAATAGTATTGCAGATACATAAGAAAAAAAAAGGGTCAGTCAAACAGGCGCACACAAACACATTATACCTTACCTCCCACATATATAAATGCCCGGCTCAGCCATGTGTGTTTTTAGTGGGGGGCGGGAGATAGCAGCTGCCAGACACCTCTGGCTTAGCTCCCAGAGGAGTGCCAGGTGATTCCCATCCAGTTCCCCCGAAAATGCCAGGTTCGGCCAATAATAATTAACGTTTATGAGGGCCTTAAAGGGAACCAGACACCTGGAACACAATGTCTGAGGGTACTTTCACACTAGCGGCAAGGAACTCCAGTAGGCAAACAGCCTGTCAGATCCCTGCTGCCGCTAGTGCACGCGTGACGCCGGACTACCGCTTCAGCCCCATTGACTATAATGGGGGCAAGCTGGAATTCCGGCGGCAGCACGGAAACCATGCCGAGAGGCGGCCAGAATAAAACTACGACATCATAGTTTTATTCCGGCCGCCTTTCGGCATGTTGGCCGTGCTGCCGCCGGAACTCCAGCCTGCCTCATTATAGTCAATGGGGCCGAAGCGGAAGTCCGGGGGCACGCGTGCACTAGCGGCAGCACCCATCCGACAGGCTGTTCACCCACCGGAACAGTCTGGCAGAGTTCCTTGCCGCTAGTGTGAAACTAGCCTGAGCTGTGGGTGTAATGTAATAAAGCAGATGAACTGAGCAGATATATGTATAGTTTTGTTTAAAAAGATTCTTTATAACTTGTATTAATTTTAAAGTCCTGAATAGGGATGAGCGAACTTTTGTTTTAAGTTCGGCATACAAGGTTCGGGTTATCTAAGAATTCCATTATGGATTCCACTACCACGAACCATAACTTATATTGAAACACAAGTTCGCTCATCCCTACTCCTGAACATTCTGGACTTTGAAGTCAAGTAGGATCATCTAATTAGTTAGTGATGGCTTTCTCAGTGTGATGCTTAAAGGGGTTATCCAAGTTATATTTATTGATGACCTATCCTCAGGATAGGTCATCAATATCAGATCGGCGGGGGTCCGACACCCGGCACCCCCGCCGATCAGCTGTTTGAAGAGAAGGCTAGCGCCGTGCCAGCGCTGCCTCCTCGTCATTGTTTACATGCTGGCCGTTGCATCTGCAGCGGTGAGCAGGTGTAATTACACCCAAGCCGTTCCATTCATTTCAATAGGACGGCTCGTTCCTATACAAGTGTATACTACAGAGCCGTCCCATTGAAATGAATGGAACAGCTTGGGTGCAATTACACCTGCTCACCGCTGCAGATGCAACGGCCAGCATGTAAACAATGACGAGGAGGCAGCGCTGGCACGGCGCTCGCCTTCTCTTCAAACAGCTGATCGGCGGGGGTGCCGGGTGTCGGACCCCCGCCGATCTGATATTGATGACCTATCCTGAGGATAGGTCATCAATAAATATAACTTGGATAACCCCTTTAACTGAGTAGTACTGCCTCCTTAATTACAAAGCCAAGAATGAGCAGAAATGTAAATTAAAGGGGTTCTCCAGGATTTTAATATTGATGACCTATCCCCAGGATAGGTTATCAATATCAAATTGGCAGGGGTCCGTCACCCAAGCCGCTGTATGAAGGGAAGGTGCGCGCGTTGCATTTCCCGTCTCTCTTCCTGCTCACAAAAGACATTGCAGCAGTGAGGAGGAGGAGAGTAGGGAGATGGCATGCGCGCTCCTTCACTACATACAGCTGATCAGCAGGGGTGCTAGATTTCGGACCCCTGCCGATCTGATATTGATGACCTATTAAAGGCCCAAAGAACAACTTTAATAAAAACACAAGTTACACTGAGTTCCAACTAAACTATATATCAAGCTTCTTCTACTCTATAAGAGTCTGCCTGACAATTGCATTGCATTTTCAATGTGACAGGTTTGCATTAAAGGGGTTGTCGCACTTCAGAAAATAGCATTTGTCATGTACAGAAAGTTAAAATAAGGCACTTACTAATGTATTGTGATTGTCAATATCACTTCTTTTGCGGACTAATTAAATTTTTCCATCACATTATATACTGCTAGTTTCTATGGTACCAACCACCCTGCAATCCAGCAGCAGTGGTCATTCTTGCACACACTAGAAAAAAATGCTGGACTATGTGCACTCCAACAGCCTCCACCACCAGAGGGGCCTGTGTTTTTTCCTATATTGTGCAAGCACGACCAACACTGGTGGATTACAGGATGATCATAACCATGGAAACGAACAAAGTCTAATGTGATGGAAAAAGGAATCTATTAGGAAAAGGAAGCAATATGGACAATCATAATACATTAGTAAGTGCATTGCATTAACTTTCTCTACATTATAAATGCAATTTGCTAAATTGAGACAACCCCTTTTCCTAAGGTGGTTAACAGGGCCAACAGATATTAACATATAGAAGCAAATATTTTAATGAAAAGTGGATAAGATAGCAGAGGATGTTAAAAGGTATAAAAGGAAACATCTATGTTATTTTTTCTGGCAAATCTGGATCGGTTGCTTCACAAACCAAATACAAATAGTATTACACTAACACCTGATGTTCAGATGAATGTAGCCAAATCTTGTAAGGCGACTTTTTTTTTCTCACCCAAGTAGCAGTCAAATGTATGGACATATCTTTTTATTCCATGGTTTTAATTTTTTTTCTTCATTTTCTACATTGTAGATTCATATTGAAGACGTTTTATAAAAACAATGAAGGTAAGATCACATATGAAATTAAACACATTTTCGGGCCTCCGCTGTACATGTAGTACAGTCTTTAAAAACTGTGCAGACACCAGGGGCTAACGTATGCGATAGTCGATAACACTGATAACAGGCATTAAAGCCCTCCCCAAGTCAGAGCACAAAACCCAGAAGTGCTGCAATTCTGAGGCTCCAATGCCTTTCACAGGTATATTCCAATGTAGATCTGCAGGTGACAGCACTACCGTACATTGGCAAATAACAGATTTAGTATATTGCAATGGATTTGTTTCCACTGATAAAACAGAAGTCACACATGATGTTAGGCGCTTGGAAGCCTAAAACAAAGTAGAAAAAGTAAAAAAAAAAAAAAAGAAAAAATTTTAAATATAAAAATTAAAATCACCCACTTTTCACCAGAATAAATAAAAAAAAGGAAACATCATAGGCATCGCCACAGCTGAAAACACTCACCATTTACAAACAAAAATATTTATTCCATATAGTGAATGGCATAAATGGGGAAAAAAAATTAAATGGCCGATTTGCCTTTTGTTTGTCACTTTGTCATCTGCTATTCCATCTGATTTGCGCTTAGTGGGACCATCATTTGTTTCTCAGCAGGATGACCCCAAACATACCTCCAGACTACGTATGTTGTTGTTAAGATGAATGATGAATAAGAATGATGATGGTAGCAATCCTTGGTTCTTTTCCAGAGATTAAGCTCTTTTTTCCATTATCAGGCCCAGATACAGCAAGGTTTATAGCTCTTACGATGAATGAATCCAATTATACCCAGAATAATGTTATCTCAGTTCATTCACCCCTAACCTTCCCTCAGCCTTCCTTCTTGTACCATTTTTATCCATTGACTAATATGTGGAGGACATCTAATTGGCTAATACAAAATTTCAAACCTAAACATATCTATTAGCCGTTTTAAAAATAAACTGATATTGTGATAGGTTGATCATCTAATAGGGAAAATTCTTGTCCGTGTGCTCCTGTGTATGTCACGGCGCAGTGTGGTAAAAACACTCCACATTGAACACAGAAGGAAAGGGAAAAGGTACTAGGCCTGGAAACTAGGGAAAGGGGGATGGGGGCCCTACACCGAGCCCTGACTGCTATCGGTATGAACAGACCTTGATGGTAGGAATGTTCACATGCAGGAACCTAAACCCTATCACACCCTAACAGGGCCCTGCAGATAGTGTCCGGACTATGGATGGCCTATTCCTTGCCAGATGAAGGAATAGGAGACCCCCTCAGGCCTAATACCAGAAGGTCGGGGACAACAACAAACAAATAAGAGGAAACACTTAACCTCTAAAAGTATGTGGACGAGAGGGAACTCGGAGAGAACCAACACTAGCACTTCCACAAACAAGGAGATATCAACCGCATAGCATGATGGGTGAGGCCAGACTAAATAGAGTAGAAGGAATAACCAAGAGGTGTGGTCATCCCCAGCAACAACACCGAAAAGTAAAACCAAAGAGGCTGTCAATCATGTGCAGCCAGTCTCCTCGATCTTCTAGTCCCTGTCACAGTCGGGACTGTGACAGTGCAGAACTAGGTGACGTACAATACAAAGTACAGAAAATGTTATCCATTGTTCCAACAGCCAGGGAGTCTACATTTTTGCATTTGATTTTCATTTTTCCAATCTAACCTCTAGACATCACCTAGGAGTTGTAAATGGCTTCTGATTGTAACTATGATTACCACCTGATTAAATGTCCTCCAATGTTAGATTAATGTGCCATGTGTGATCATCTATAATACATATAAAAATATATAGTATACCAATACTCCCCCACTTGTATCAAATCAGATCTCAATTGTTTCACAACAAAATGCACAGATAATATTCACACATGGCACATTGATCTAACATTGGAGGACATTTAATCAGGTGGTAATCATCGTTACAATCAGAAGCTATTTACGATTACCACCTGATTAAATGTCCTCCAATGTTAGATCAATGTGCCATGTGTAAATATCATCTATAATACATATAAAAATATATAGTATACCAATATATGCAAAAACCATTTTCCAAGAAAGAGTGATGGAGTGCCAAGTCAGATGACACAGCCTCCATACTCAAACTGCCTTAATACAACTGTGATGGTTTGGGATGAGCTAGACTGCAGAGTGAAGGAAAAACAGCCAACAAGTGCTCAGCACTTTCAGAAGCTTCTTTAAGACCGTGGCTACTTTGAAGAATCTAAAATCTAAAACATATTCTGGTTTGCTTAACACTTTTTGTTTACAATTTAATCCCATGTGTTCCTTCATCATTTTCATGTCTTCAATATGAAGGGGGGCTGTGTCCAAACTTTAGACTGGTACTGTAGATGTATGGATGTTTAACAGCTAAAAGCCAGTACTACAAGAATATTCTGGAACGAGATCTCCCAAATGCAGTTGACAAAAGCTCCCAATCTATCACTTTAATGGAGCTCAGATGTCTTAAAAATGTATAAAGACTGTATAAAGACCAATTCCTCAAGAAAAACCTGAGTGCATTGGAGGAGTCCATATTTTTCCACCTATTCAAGATATTGGCACTCCATTGATGTGATAGATTGGGATCCTATGCAAGCGTGTTTGGATAAACAACTGATACCCGAATACTCTTCTAGTACTGTTTTAAAATGAGCTGGAAAACTTTACAAAATATTCTGATTTCGCTATGTTCATTTAGACAACATTGTGCAGTTAAGTATAATGCTGTGTGGATTTGCTTTGTGCAGTTTTCTGCTGACCAAATGTCGACAGTAATCTACTTCATTATTGAACTTTTGTGTTGTTTATTTTAACATATTTCAATTGATTGAGCTTTCTTGCTACCCTGGTGAAATACTTAGCATATCAACAAAGTATTCTAGATTAATAAATTAAAGGGCATTTCTCAGCAGATTTGTACCCATGAAACTAACGGACCTGTTGCATGTATGCCCAGCAGCTGAAGGCATCTGTGTTGGTTCCGTGTATAAATGAGCCCCACTGCTAAGAAAAATTACATTTTACTATATGCAAATGAGCCTCCAGGAGCAACAGGGGCATTGTAATTACACCTAGATCCTATTCTCTCTCAAACTGCCTTGTCCTTTGCACTTTGACAGGACCAAGCAGTGAAAAAGTCAGTACGTCTGGCCCCGTCAATAGAGGTGCAGAGGCACGGCAGTTGAAGAGAGCGCTAAGCCTCTAGGTGTAATAGCAATGTCCCAGTTGCTCCTAGAGCCTCATTCACATATATTAACATATGTTCTCAGCAACGCAAATACATATTAACATGGGACCAACACAGATGCCATCAGCTGCAAAGTGCATATGCAACAGGTTGGCCAGTTCACAGGTACAAATCTGCTGACAGGTGCCATTTAAATGTCCCTGTAGTGTATCTCTACCAGTTTTAGCAATTACTATAAATAATTCTCAAAAGTAAATAAATGTAATTTATTGTGCAATCATAATCAAGTCTAAATAGTAACAAATACAAATGCGATCTACAATTCCCCAAATATAACTTTTTCTAGCAGAACATATCCTGCTTGGAACAAAGACACAGGAGATGTTCATCAAAAGCCCACAAGTGGTTTTCTCTGTAAACATTGGATTATAGGTTGCCAAGAAGCTTCATTTAATTACTCACAGATGCACACAGTTGTCCTTCTGTAGTTAAACCGCTGGTGTCATAGTATATTTGGGGATTATAGCTCTGCTAAGTGCATATCTTAACTCATGGTTCAAAATCATGATAAAAATCAAAACTTAGTGATGAATGAACAACTTAGGGTACTTTCACACTTGCGTTGGTGCGGATCCGTCTGTTTATTTGCACAGATGGATCCACACCTATAATGCAAATGTTTGCATCTGTTCAGAACGGATCCGTTTGCATTAGTTAAAAGAAAAATGACAAAGTCCAAAACAGATCAGTTTTGAATTACATTGAAAGTCAATGGGGAACGGATCAGTTTTCAAATGCACCATATTGTGTCATTGAAAACGGATCCGTCCCCATTGACTTACATTGTAATTCAAAACGGATCTGTTAGGCTCCGCCTCTTCAGACAGACACCAAAATGCTGCATGCTGCGTTTTAGTGTCCGCCTCCAAACGGAATCCAAAATGCTAGTGTGAAAGTACCCTTATCCCCATGTTCTCAAGGAGCAAAGACAAAGGGACAACAAATAAACAAAGACAAATAAGAGACATTCAAAAATAGGTGCATTTATAAAATGTAACTTTTAATCAATAAAGACTAAAAACCTGTAACACTACGCAAACACAAAATACAATACAGGAGTAAATAAGTAGAAAAAAAAAAAAGGAAAAATAGAACTCACCAAAAATTACCGGTAGTGCTATATAACTTACAACCCTAGGTAACATGCCATAAAAGTTTTTTTTTCTAGTAAACACAATAGTAGTGGAAATAATTTCTTAAAGGGGTTATCCAGCCAATAATATTGATGACCTATAGGATAGGTCATCAATATTAGATCAGCATGGTTCAGACCCTCCGGGACGCCCACCAATCAGCTGTTTGAAGAGGAGGTGGTGTTCCATGTGAGCGCCGCTTCCTCTTCATTACACCACACTTTGTCTCGGAAGTGCAATATAATACAGACACTAGCTCCATTCAAGTGATTACACTACGCCAATGGAGTATGAGACATAGTGTAATGACGAGGAAGCAGTTCTCGCATGGAGCACTGCCTCCTCGTCATACAAGTGATCGGCCGGGGCAAAACGATATATTCCTAACCACGGTGAATTCCACCCTGACATAGGCAACCCCGTCCCGAACATCACCATAGAATATGGTCCTGTACCCTACACTTTCCCTTAGCTAAGCCTGACATGCCATGTTTCTGTCTTGTTCTAATGACTTATCTGGCACTGTAACTAAGAAGTCAGCTAACTAGGGAAAACCTGTTATAATGAAGTTTTTACTCTGTCCTCTGACAAGAAGCCCTGGTATCCTCATATTGTACACAGGTTATACCAGGCCTGTTTACTTTTTCTCTTACTTGCGTTAACACACAAACTCAAATTTCTTAACTCATTGTGTTATCTTGAAACTAAAGCCATTGAAAAGCAATTGAAGGTGTTTGCTTTTAGTTTAGATAACACATCCAGAAAGCATGTGTATTAACTCTACTACATCCTTACCTTGAATTCTACTACCTTTAACTTTTTATCTACCAAGTACCCTGATGACTTGAGTCATTAGAACAAGACAGAAACAAGGCTTGATGGGCATAGCTAGAGGTAAGTGTACGGTACAGGACCATACTCTAGGGCAGGCATGTCCAAACTGCGGCCCTCCAGCTGTTGCAAAATTACAACTCCCAGCATGCCCTAATAACTGTAGGCTATCCAAGCATGCTGGGAGTTATACTTTTGCAACAGCTGGAGGGCCACAGTTTGAACATTCCTGCTCTAGGGCAAAGATGGCCAACCTGCGGCTCTCCAGCTGTTGTAAAGCTACAATTCCCACCATGTCTTGCTGTAGGCAGCTGGAGAGCCGCAGGTTCGCCATCGCTGCTCTAGGGTGACATTCTGGACGGGGTTGCACTTGTCAGGGTGGGTTGCTCCATGTTTATGATTAAAAGGTTCTGCTAGCTCCCATACCTGTAGGGCTAGTAAATGTTCCTACTATTCAGGAAGTCCGACACTGCATCATTTGAATTTTCAAGAACAAGTTAATGATATAGACATTTTCCAGTAACCATAGGATTGGGTCGGTACCCAATTCCCCATAAGACATAGAATCCTGAAGCATCATCTGGTGGGTAAAATTATTTCTACTATTATTGTGTTTACTGGAAATAACTAGGGTTGAGTAAACTTATATTTTTAGTTCGGCGTCCAAAGTTTGGGTTGGCGTTATCGAAGAATCCCGTTATGGATTCCGCTACCATGGACCATAAAGGAATTTTGAATTCATAAGGGGATTCTTCGATGAACCTGAACCTTGGACAACACTAAAGACCTGGGGTGACGTCACCATCATGTGATCATTGCAGGGGATGTGGCTCAGTACTGGATTGGATAAGAGGCAGTAAAGGGCCTGGTATAATGATCATGTGACATAAGCGGCGGAGCTCCTGTGCTCTGTGTGGAGGAGAAGAAGGAAGTAAAGCAGTGAAGGACGGTTGCACGAACTTGGATTCCAAATTCCGTTATGGTCCGTGGTAGCAAATCTATAACAGGATTCTAAGATAACCCGAACTTTGGACACCGAACTTAAAATACAAGTTGGCTCAACCCTAGAAATAACCCAGGTTAAACAACACTATAGGAATTTTTTTGTGAGCGCTTTTTATTATTTTTATTTTTACCTATTTACTCCTGTATTGTATTTGTTTTTGCTTGGTGCTACGTGTTTAGTCTTTATCGATTAAAAGATACGTTTTATATATGTCCCTATTTTTGGACATCATGCTGGATCTTTTAGAGAATCCCTCACATGATACACTGTCTAGTGTGACAAAATAAAAAGGATGAAGAACATGGCAAAAGGAAATTTGTTATTTACTCCTAAGTTTTGATTTAGTTTTTTGTTAAGTTAAACATTTTTAAAGACCACAAGAATCCAAATACAGAAGTGGTATAAAGGGTGAAAAGATATCCAAGTATATATGATGTTTTTTGTGCTTAAGAGAAAGTGGGATGAGAAGAAAAAAATTAAATGCTGATGCAGGAAGAATGGAAGTTCAGGTGAACACAAATACTAGGGTGGTAGTGGAGGATACCTCGCACTTGCTGTTCCAGGCTCATTATGACCTGCACGGCCTGCTGAAGGATGATGAGCTTGGTCTGGGCTTTGTCTGCTTTTAAATGCATTTGCACCATACGGCCCAATTCCTTGAAAGCCTCATTGATGTCTCGGACACGCACTCTCTCTCGCGCGTTGTTTGACATTCTCCTCTCACGATCTCGCACGTCCTTCTCCTCCAGAGAGCTGACCTCCTCCTTACTGCTTCCAACGCTGTTGGACCCCAGGAAAGTGAATGGTTAAATCGGGGAGGGTTAACTCAGGGCCCCAATAAACCTTTCATTACCAGGGGTGCCAAACTATATAGTAGGTACTGCCATTGACAAGCTGTCTACACACAGGCAAGGGAAGTCGCACAAAAAAAAAAAAAAAAAAAAGACTCACGCTGAAGTTTCATAAGTCTTCACAAGAAACCCATGCTGTAAAAAAGCTGCAAATTATAGAATTTGGGGTGTGGGGAGAAAACGATTTGGCTACTTGCTTGGGAGATTAACCAGGTTTGGTCCTGATAAGTAAGCTAAATCTAAACGGGTTAAACGAACATTATAGTTTTTCGTTGGTGATCATTATGAAAATTAATAAAAATTGCTGGCAGGACATAGACCCATAATTATTCTGACCAATAAATATATGAGATCGAAACAGATAGGTGAGTTGGCAGATTTTGTACACAACAACAGTGAGTTTTTTTTTTTTTTTTTGCCTGTAGATAGTCAGATGTATAATGGTTGTACCCATAAACATGACAGATTCATGTCAATAGGTTTTCATTTCCCCCAGATTGGCATGACCAGAAATGTTTTGATAGTGGTTTAAGTTGTGAACACTATTTATTTATTATTAAAACATTTACCAAGTCATGCAGTGAAGATTGAAAACTGTACTTCAAAGTGCACTCATCGTACATTAACAAAATATAAATCAGTCTGGCCTGAATTGGAGGTACTGAAGAACATTCCCTAAAGAGGACCTTTCATCAGGGAAAAAAAAATATGAACTAAGTATGCTGACATGGAGAGTGGCGCCCAGGGATCTCCCTGGACTTACTATTATCCTTGGGTGCCACTCCTTTCTCCCGTTATTGGCTCCGGTATCTTCGCTCACTTGGTTCTACTAGGCAGAGCCTGCCCTTGTTTTCCTGGGCGTCTCCTTCCAAAAAAACCTGGGAGAAGGAGACGCCCAGGAGAACAAAGGCAGGCTCTGCCTAGTAGAACCAAGTCAAGCACTCTCCACCTTGAAACAAGTGAGCGAAGATACCGGAGCAAATACCGGGAGAACGGAGCAGCGCCCAGGGATAATAGTAAGAGCAGAGAGATCACTGGGCGCCGCTCTCCATGTCAGCATACTTAGTTCATATTTTTTCTTTGTTGAAAGGTCCTCTTTAACACAGTTTAACACAGTAAACGAAACATGATTATTCCTACATGCATAACTGGAGATAAAGGTTTTATTCCAGCCAGTGATTATTAATATCGTCTATGCAAGTAGCAATATATGCAAAATGTTTTTTTCCAGTACATAAAATGAAACAAAAATACATCAATAATGCCTTGTATTTGAAATAAAGAATCTTATTTTTAGCAATCGTAGACCAAATCTTAGGCGACATCACTGTTTGCATGTGTAAAATTATAAAGTATTACCATCCCGGAGATAGTTGAAATATATATTTATGTAAAGATTATTACATTTTGGTAATAAGACAATAACGTAGACAAATTTTTCAAAGTGTATCTGAAATTTACCTTAAAAGGGGTTTCTCACTTCAGCAAATGGCATTTATAATGTCGAGAAAGTTAAAACAAAGAACTGACAAATGTACTGTTTGTAAGATTGTCTATATTGTCTCCTTTGCTGGCTAGACTAATTTTTCCATCACATTTACACTATTCGTTTTTATGGTTACGACCACCCTGTAATCCAGTAGCAGTGGTTGTGCTTGCACAATATAGGAAAAAGCGCAGGTCTCTCTTGTGGCTGGGACTGCGGGAGTGCCCGTAGTCTAGCACTTTTTTTCTGTAATGTGCAACCATGCCTATCGTGCTGGATTGCAGGGTGGTTGTAACCATATAAACGTGCAGTGTTTAATGTGATGGAAAAATGAATCTAGCTAGCAAAGGAAGCAATATGGACAATCACAATTACAATAGTAACTACCTTGTATCACATTTCTCTACATGATAAATGCCATTTGCTGATGTGAGAAGACCCCTTTAAATGCAATATATAACTTTAGTACAGTTCTCATTCTTCTACTTTATAATATCTATATATATATATATCTATATATCTATATATATATATATATATATATATATATATATATCTACACACACATACACACACACTACTCAAAAAATTTGTGATATTTGGCTTGTGGGTGAAATTTCAGGATGAACCTAAAATGTACTCTAACCTTTACAGGTGAACTTAATGTGACCTTCTCAAAACTTTTGAATGCACATGTCCAACGGTTCAATGTTTCAGTACCCTTTGAACAACTTGCTGTTCTCTAACAAGGAGCTTAACGGCAAAATGTTTGATCCCTGAATCACCCAATACCTTTCCTGGTTCAATTAGAATTGGTATTTAAAAAGTCCTCCCAATGATGCTGGTCACATTTTGACATCATGAGACCAAACAATTGATCACAGTACCTAGCCATTGCGAGGTTTCAAGCAGGATGTTCTCAGGTGGAAGTGCCTACTGAGCTTAGAATGTTACAGAGTGTCATCAGCAGGTTGCAACAGAGATACAGAGAGACTGGAGGAGTCCTAGAAAGTCATAGAAGTGGATGTCCTTTTGCCACATCCCCCATTGATGACCACTTTATTGTAAACAATACCCTGCGGAACTGGATGATAAATGCCACACAACTTCAGGTACATTAAATGGAGGTGAAAGGCACCCAAGTGTCACGTCGGACCATTCAAAGCAGTCTACATCAGCGTGGTCTGCAAGCTAGAAGACCTGCAAGGGTTCCTGGCCACAAGCATCATTGTCTTGCATGGGCCAATGATCATCTATGCTGTGGGACTCTGAATCTTAAAGGCATATTATCTTTTCTGCTTCTGTGAACACTATACTGTATATAACTGTTACATGACATACAGTTATATAATGTTCAAAAAGTTAGTATTGTGATCAGAAGTAGAACTGTATACTGAACCAGTTATGTATGTTTACTTACAGTTCCACCAATCTGCAAATAGTTCAAACGAACTGCTCATACCAGATCATACTGAGCCATAGAAAGCAAACTAAACACCAAACTATAGTGCAAACTGCATACAGACAAACCAATAGCAAATCTCAGATATACCTCTCACAGAGATCATAAAGTGCTTAAAGAGGGAGGTTGCAGGATATGAGCTGAGCGCTGCGATTGGCCAGTGCTCCAGCCTGGGAGAAGGAGACGCCCAGGGCAAAAGAGGATGTCTCCTCCCACAGCAAAATTAGCAGCAGCACATGCGCCGGTACCGGGGGCTACAGCTGACGAACGGAGCGGCACCCAGGGATAATAGTAAGTGCAGGGACATCCCTGGGTGCCGCTCGGCATGTACATAGCTTTACCTAACAAACTTTGGACCGGTGAAAGGTCCTCTTTAAATAACAAAGTGAGAGTACTAATACTGAAGATATAAATATATCCACCATTTTATGTTGAATGACAAGATTGAACAGTTGAACCAACATTTTGTGATACTTTATTCAACACGTTTTTTGTACATGGACTATCTGCTGCGGAGGTGGCAGTGTTATATATGAAGAAAAGTTGAAGTTAATAAAGAAGTTATCTTAAGCATTTGGTGTGCTCTTTAAGCCTACTGTTTCCATAGAACGGCGCTAGAAGAATTAAAGAAGAGTAGGGCTGAAACGATTAATCGATGTTATTGATAATATTCGATAACGGGATTAGTTGTCGACGAATCCAGTTATCGAATAACCAGAATTTGTTGCTATGCGGGCGGTCAGGTGCTATGCCTGAGGGTCCCGTAAATCCTGCACGCTCCTGCACCGCCGCAGTTAAGTCCCTGATACATCACTGGCCGCAATGCTTCACAGCACAGCGATGTTGCAGCCGGGAGGGAGGAGGGGCTGGAGGTGGCAACTTTCGGCGTATACTATCTAAAGAGTGTTCCTTAACCGGCAGTAACTTGAACTTTAAATCAGCGCTATGATCTTTATCACCTTACAATGAAGCTCCAGTAACAGGCAGAGCAGGCAGCGGCGTAACGTCACGCCTGCTTCATTCATAAAGTGGGCAGAGCAGGCACGTCACGTGAGTAAATGACATTATGCCGCTGCCCGCTCTGCCTGTTACCAGAGTTTCATTGTAAGTGATAAAGATCATAGTGCTGATTTAACGTTCAAGTTACTGCTGGTTAAGGAATACTCTTTAGATATTATACTGCTGTGAGCGGTGGGGCCAGTGTATTGGGGGACACTTATGGGTGAGATCTGTGGATGACACATATAGCATAAGAGAGATCCCCTCCCCATAACCGTGCCATCCACAGATCCCCCTCCCCATAACAGTGCCACAGCCATCCACAGATCCCCCTCCCCATAACAGTGCCAGACACAGACCGATCCCCCCCCATTAACAGTGCCATCCACAGACCGATCCCCCCCATTAACAGTGCCATCCACAGACCGATACCCCCCATTACCAGTGCCATCCACAGACCGATCCCCCCCCATTAACAGTGCCATCCACAGACCGATCCCCCAGAACAGTGCCATCCACAGACCGATCCCCCAGAACAGTGCCATCTACAGACCGATCCCCCAGAACAGTGCCATCCACAGACCGATCCCCCAGAACAGTGCCATCCACAGACCGATCCCCCAGAACAGTGCCATCCACAGACCGATCCCCCATAACAGTGCAATCCACAGACCGATCCCCCATAACAGTGTCATCCATGTGACCATGTGGATATGTTGTCTTTTTTACATCCTAGTGCAAAATTTTTCTAATTATGTAACTCCTAAAATTGTTTTAATATGGCTTTCGAATATAATTTTTCAAGTAAAATCATATAAACCCCTTTTGTCATTTTGGTGTTTTTTCCTGATTAATCGATGAAATTATCGGCAACTAATGGATTATTCAAATAATCGTTAGCTGCAGCCATAAAGTAGAGTAACAGACAGTCTGGTTGGACTAAAGTTAGAGATATCAAATTCTTCTAATGCCACAGCTCAAAAGGCACTTCATTGTGCTGCGCCTGCCACAGGCCGCCCTTTAAGAACAGTGGGATGCCATGCTGCAGCAGACAATAAGTCGACTTGTAAACAGCATGAGACATTGTTGTCAAGCTGTAATTGATGCTCAAGGCCACATGACAAGTTTTTGAGACATTGACATTTTTTGTGAGGTATACCCACCACTGTTGTTGGCTTTTATTTCAACACATTGTTTGAGATGAGGAAATCACCATTGCATGCTTCTACTTAAACGGCCTACTTTCATGATCCAATATCACTGTAGCGTGAACGTTTTACATTTTCCATAAATTTCACCCGAAAGCAAAATAACTTTTTGAGAGTAGTGTGTACACAACCAAAGTACATACACATACACCCCCACAAAAATGACACATTCTATTAACCATCCTGTATACTGACTAAAACAGACAATTTACAAAATTGCCAAATGTAGGGTGTTCAATAACATTCTTCTTCCAGAGCAAGAGTGACTGAGCTTTGGTTTACCACTTTAGTTATTATGAATTAAATAAATATCTGCCATTTGCAAAAAAATATATATATGTATATTTACGCATGCACATCAAAAATTAACCAATTTTCCACTGAAACAGAGCTGGTGCAGCAAGTAACAAGGGGCAGTACCTCTACTGCTGATTTAAGGAATTCCTCTTATTAACTCAGAGGAGTATTAAGTGCGAAGCCAGTGGGACAAGGAGTGTGTGTAGGTGGTGGGGAGAAAGGGGTTGGAGAACTGTCTGAAGATAGGAAGTGGTAGTTTTTCTGAAGAGGCAATGGTATGAAAAAAAGATGAAGTACAGAAAATGAGAAATTATGTATTTCTATGTATTTTAGAACTACACAATACACAGAGCTAAGAGCAGACTGAAATGTACAAGCTAATTTTAGTGAGTTGTTGGAATAGCAGAGATAGCATCTACATAATCACCCAGAAAGATAAAGATTTTTGCAAAAAATATTTTGCAGATGCAGAGAAAAGGAAGCATTACTTTGAAAAACAAAAAAGCATGCCCAGCCAATAAATGCACACACTCACATATACACACAAATATTGCAGTAATACCAAATAATGCTATTTAATATTTAAAAAAAAAACAGAAAAATATGTAGCCTTGTAAAACTAATTTTTATTTTACATTAATCCAGAGTTTTCTTGATGGTGATGGATTCTTGGTAGTAGATGTTTGTGCACTGTAATATTTCACACTGCACAAATGATAATATATTTATACAAAAAGATTGGCACACTGCTAGATGGAGAAATGGCTTACTTCCACCTCTATATAGTTAAATGTGATAAGCTTTGTGCAAAATAGTAGCTCCTGTCTAACCCAATCCCTGAAAACCCAAGTAAATCAAAAGTGGACAAAAAGCAAAGGGAAGGTCATATTAGCAAGCAAAGAGTGGGGCGGAAGTAGATTATACATGTACTGTTCAGAGACAGACAAAAAAAAAGAAGAAAATACATGTATATCTCTGTGGTGGAAGACCTAAGAGGTAGGATGGGATAAGGAAAAACAGACAGATCTATACCCCACCACTTTTCTATCAAGTCCCACTCACCTCGCACTTGTTGCTCCAAACTGAGAATGACAGACACCGCCTGGTGCAGTATCAAGAGCTTGGTCTGGGGCTTCTCACTGTTAAGGTGCAGCTGGCACATCCGACCCAGCTCTTTAAATGCCTCATTTATATCCCGCACACGAAGACGTTCTCTGGCATTATTGGCCACTCGCCTTTCCTTTTCACGCTCAGCTTTTTGCTCTGGGGGAAGGTTATCATCATCCTCATCATCTTCATCTTGACTAAAGGGAATATGCAGTCAGTAAAATTACATATTTTAATAAGACTTGGGGATAAAAAAGAAAATAATTCATTAAAGTATATCTAAACTTTCACATAAACTTTTTTTAACCCCTTCAGGAGTGAGAATTTTTCACCTTAAAGGGGTTGTCCAAGTTATATTTATTGATGACCTATCCTCAGGATAGGTCATCAATATAAGATCGGCGGGGGTCCGACACCCGGCACCCCCGCCGATCAGCTGTTTGAAGAGAAGGCGAGCGCCGTGCCAGCGCTGCCTCCTCTTCATTGTTTACCTACTCGCCGTTGCATCTGCAGCGGTGAGCAGGTGTAATTACACCCAAGCCGTTCCATTCATTTCAATGGGACGGCTCGTTTCTATACAAGTGTATACTACAGAGCCGTCCCATTGAAATGAATGGAACGGCTTGGGTGTAATTACACCTGCTCACCGCTGCAGATGCAACAGCGAGTAGGTAAACAATGAAGAGGAGGCAGCGCTGGCACGGCGCTCGCCTTCTCTTCAAACAGCTGATCGGCGGGGGTGCCGGGTGTCGGACCCCCGACGATCTGATATTGATGACCTATCTTGAGGATAGGTCATCAATAAATATAACTACAGCACGGACCTGGCCAGCACAGAGATCTTTTAGGGTGAATCGGATTTTCACAGGCTCCCTGCTGCCCAGTGCTTTCTGCACATGGCAGCAGGGAGCTTACCATGGCAGCCATGGATCGCTTCAGCAGCATTCAGGCTGCCATGGCAACCAATCTGAAACCCTGCGATTTCACTGTTAGGGTTACGATCGGTAGGCAGAGGGAACTGCATCTCTCTGTCTTCACTTACAGGTGCCGTGATCAGCGTTAATATTTGCACCCGAGGGGTTAAATGACAGGGGCAGTGTGATATCCGCTCCGTCAGTGGTGTATGGAACGGGCCCGCTGCAGAAGCCTGCTCCATACATCCCCTGCACCACCGTGACATGCCAATATGCCACGGTGGCTTAAGGGGTTAAAAATCCCAAATTTATCAATAATTTTCTAAATTTAAAGTCTCTGCTTTTACGACGGATAGTAATACGTACCTCATAAAATAGTTATCACTTAACATTCCCCATATGTCTACTTTATGTTGTCATCATTTTGTAAATGTCATTTTATTTTTTAGGACGTTAGAAGGTTTAGAAGCAAATTTTTACATTTTTTAAAAAAATTCCCAAATCCACTTTTTAAAGGACCAATTCAGTTTTGAGGTCACTTTGTGGAGAATACTCCATAAATTACTCAATTTTAAAACTATACCCCTCAAATTTTTCAAAATGGAGTTTAGAAACTGTTGACTTTTGAGGTGTACCACATGAATTTAAGGAAAATAAAGGGTACATTTCAAAATGTCACATTCATTTTTGCAAAATTTCCATTTCAATTTTCCTGTAAAACAGCAAAGTTTTAAAACCAAACAAACCTCAATATTTATTACCCTCATTCTGTAGTTTACAGAAACACTCAGTATGTGGTCATAAACTGGCGTATGGCCACATACTGTAGCAGGGCTCAGAAGGGAAGGAGTGCCTAGGTTTTTTGGATGGCAGATTTTGCTGGGATGGTTTTTGGATGCCATGTCACATTTGAAGAGACCCTGAGGTACCCCTAGAAAAGTAACCACCAACAAGTGACTCCTTTTTGGAAACTATACCCCTCAAAGTATTTCATAGAATATAGAAACACTTATGCATTTTTTTTTATGAGTACATCCCATTTTTTATTATAAACTGCTGTTTGGGGGCACGGCAGCATTCAGAAGGGAAGGAGCAACATGTGGATTTTATACCATGGAATTTGCCTAAATTGTTTTTATATATTGGGGGTTTTTTGTCGGAGCTATGTTAGGGCTTGTTTTTTGCAGAAGAAGCTGTAGTTATTTTTTATACCATTTGGGGGTACATATGACTCACTTTCTATACCATTTTTTGGAGGTGAGCAGGGCAAAAATTGCAATTCTATCAGTTTTTACATTTTTATTTTTTATGGGGGTTCTCCGTGCAGTATATATTAATTATATCATAACTTTATCGATCCACAGCATAAAGTTAAGGCGACACCAAATTTATATAGTTTATTTCATATTTTACAAATTTTCAGTCAAATAATTTTTTATTAAAAATAAGTTTTATTTTGCATCCCCACATACGAACATCCATAAAATTTTATTAATTGTGTTCACTGTGTGGGGCAAGTAACTTGATTGTTTTATAGATTTATTTATTACAGATGCAGCGATACCAAACATGTATTGTATTTAATTTTTTTTAACCAATTCTAAATGTGCGGATATAAGAAAAAGCTATACTTTTTATAGAATTTTTTATTTATTTTAACATTTACCGTACAATACACTGCAACAGTGTATTGCAGTGTATTGTCACTGATGCCAAGCCCGGTTAGGCTCCTGTCTATGGCAGCCTGCTTGCCTGTGTAAGCCGTCTGTTTGCCATGGTAACCATCGGGACGCTGCCACGATAGTGCAGAAGCTTGATGGGAGAGGGAGGGACGTCCCTCCCTCTGTTAACTCCTTTCATACAGTGGTCTCTGCGGACCACAGCATGAAAGGGTTTTAACAGCCAACATCAGTGCCACCACTGATTTCAGATGTTACAACTGACACTTGCTGCTACCATGCGGCCATCGGGCACATTAAGGGCTGCAGATGGTGGGGGTGGGGGAGAATCAGATCTTGTAACTGGCTTTAGAATCCTCTGATTTGCTAGTCTAGACCCTCATTGGTTCCGGGCTGGTTAGCTGAGATCTCTGCCTGTGTGTAACAGTCAAGATCTCAGACTTGTCACCTTGTGTATAGACACGGTGATCTTTTAGTGCCATGATGAGTATATTCGTCATGGAGCACTGTATATTCGTCAAGTAGCAGTGCTCCATGACGAATATATTCATCATATAGCAATAACAGTTTAAAACCTATTCTAAATGTGATAACGTGTATTACAAAATTTGATTTTTTTTTTATTCGTTTTTCTTGCAAAATAGGTACCTGAAGTTTAGACACTATTGCACTTTGCAATTTGTACACTCTTACACTGCTGACATATCAGCAATGTACTGGTACATGCATTCCACTGGGCCAACAATGAGTGCTGTACAGGCTGAAGCATACATTGCTGCTTCTGCCTGTACCAGTTCCGCTCACTAAAAGCTCTGAATAGCACATCAGTGATGTGCCAGGCTTTGGTGGAGAGGGCACAGCCAGGAAGAGAGATGTGCTATGCAGAGCCCCTGCCTCCACTGGTTTATATCAAAGCCTGTACTGATGTATGATATACTACATCGGTACAGACTTTGAGCAGAGCTGAGTGACCACAGGCAGGAACTCGCATAGCACATTGCTGATCCACCATTACCTGCTTGGTAAAGCCAGGCATCGGTGAGTTGCCAACCAGAGCTTTTAGAAAGTGGAATTGGTAGAGGCAGCATTAGTGATGTGTGCTCCTGTCTATATTCCACTGATTGAAACCCCAGTAGAATCTGTAGACAATGGACTAGTCAGAAACGTATATGTATGGATTCCAAAGCGCATCAGGTGAACTTAAGGTGTCCATTTTTCAAGGAAAAATTCTTTTTATTACATTAAGAATAGATTTCAATGAAGTTTATGGGAAAGTTGAGGTACACTAACAAAATAAATAAAAAGTATAATTCAATAAAATTATCAAGAAAAGCACTATCAAGCTCTACAGCACAGCAATACCAAATATCAGTACAATGCTTTAAAACGCTCATAGCTATGCTAAACCCTCTTATACATCAGTGAGACCTGTTTATTGAGCAGCGTGTCCGACTTCTTTGAGGTTTAGATTCCTTCTTCTCATCATCTGACAGTTCAGCCACTGACCTATTTTCTTCATCCTCTTTATTTTCCCTTTTTATCTCTTGTACACCAGTTGACATAACCGTCCTGCTCAGCAATGGGGGTCCTGGGGAATAAAATGTAATGGCAATGTCATTATTAGAGTTTCTGTAAATGAGATTTTTAATGTTTAAAGAATATGTCCCAGGTAGCTTTTCGCAGATTTGTCGTTGTATGTCTAATAAATCTGGCACATATTTAAACATAACACGTCTACAGATGTTAATTAAGTTGTCTTTCCCCCATCCCCTCCAAAATTGGAGGCTTGCAAGCACCTGCATTTCTGGGTGGACTGCAATTGCCAGCGGTTTCACAGACAGCAGAAGAGAGCAGCTGAAGGCAGGATGGAAAGGTAAGCATTTTCACCTTCCTGCACTGCACTTCCTGCACTACCTCCCATCCACAAAGATGCTCTACTGGCGCCAAAGATAGCATACATATAAGCCACAGCATGCTATCAAAATTATGCATTAATAGGGGAATGCATGATTTTGATAAAGCACACTAACACCAATGACCAGGGGCGTAGCTAACGGCTCATGGGCCCTGGTGCAAGAGTTCAGCTTGGGGCTCCCCTTCCCTCAGTGCTTTTTGTGTCTTCTTATGCGGCACAAGGGTCTTTGGGCCCCCTTAGGCTCCTGGGCCCGGTAGCTACTGCTACCTCTGCACCCCCTATAGCTACGCCCATGGTGTGCAATAATGCTGGACTGACCCATCAACCGGCTATATACGGATGGACTGGTAATATCGTATATAGCCGGTGTATGGGTCAGTCCACCAATATTGCACACAAGGCTCACAGTTACTGCCTACCCCAGGGCCAGTGCCCGTGCCTGGCGCAGGCGCACACACTGCCTGCCTGTGGCCTGCCCCCTGGCACACACACACTGTCAATAATTTAAGTGCCCAGCGCCAGTCAGCAACAGACAGTGGGCATCACGCTGGGGGCCTGGGCCGCTGCCTGCAGCCTGCCCCTGGCAGGCTGGCACAGTGGCATGCACCCACACTTGCTTGCAGTGCACTGCTTCTCCTGGCTCACAGTAACAGCAGTCACTGCCTGGGCTGCCCAGGCCAGGGGCCAGTGCCCCTGCCTGGTGCAGGCCCATACACTGCCTGCCTGTGACCTGCCCCTTGGGCCTGGCACACACACACAGTCCCATTCCATTCCCATCCCATCATCAAGATGGGCCCTGGGCTGGGCTGGGCTCTGCGCTGCCGCCGCCTGCCATTCAGAGACTAGTCAAAACTCACCTGGCCGCCAGCCACCGCACGTCCGCACTGCCGCCTGCTTTTGAGTGTCTGTCTGGGAGCCGGAGATGCGCGGAAATCATGCCGGCGGCTCCTCCTCACTCAGTCAGACCTCACTCAATGTCTGCCTTCGCGGCCGCCCCCTCTGGCACGTGAGCTGCCTACAGCCTGTGCTGTGCCGTGCACACTGCGCCCTATTAGATAACAACTTAGTGGCCTGGATTTTGAATAGGAGACGGTGGGGGGGCCCGTGGGCTCAGGGGCCGGTCGCAGTTGCGACCGCTGCGACCCCTGTAGCTACGCCACTGCCAATGACTCCAAAAAGCATATTAACTCTGGACCACCAATGATTATTTGTGAGTCGCATGGAGGCACTGGGGTGGGTGTGTTGAGGAAGAGGGGCATAGCTGTAGTGATGCTTAAAGAGCTACAGCCCACCTCTTGGTGCTCCAACTGTCTGATTTGCATAAAGAAAAATCCTCATATCACCACAGCACTGCAACCTCCAAAGATAAAGTAGTGTTTTAATCAGGATGATCAACCCTTTGCCTCCGCAGTCTGTTTTGGCATTAATGACCAAGGCCTATTTTTGAAATCTGACATGTGTCACTTAGCCAGTAAATATATTTTTTACTACATAACACAGTACAAATATATAAAATGAAAAAAAAATATTCACCCACTGAGGAATCTCAATCTTTTTTCATCTTACTTTATATTGTAATAGCTTTGGAGTGCTTTTATTTATCCAAGAGATTGTGAGAATATTTTGTCGTTAAACATTGTACTTAATGTTAGTGGTAAATTTGAGCTAATATGCTTTACCATATTAAAAAAAAAAAAATATTGCATTTGGAAACATTTGCAATTTTCTAAGTTTGAATTTCTCTGCTGTTAAGACGGAGAGTGATATCTCATGAAGTAGTCATTCCTTTACATTCACCATAGGTCTACTTTATGTCATAGTTGCCTTTATGGCAACTATCCCACCAGAGGAGCCCACGGATCTGCTGCATGAGTTCTAAAGAGCCCCTTGGACCATTCAGACATCTTAGGGTCCACGACGCTGGAAACTAGCTGCACAAAGGACCCCAGCAGTCAACTACCGACCCTCCAGAGACTCTGGGATTTCCAGAATGGCAGCATTAATAGGGTTTTGCTAGTGAGCCATACTTTCCGTAGGCCACCCAGACTATATAGTCCAGCCCATCTTCTTACTCCCAAACAGGAGCCTTATAGGGCTTAGCTGGTATGCCATACCTTCTGTGGACTTTCCTTACAATATCATCCAGCCCATCCTCTCACTCCAGGAGCATTATAGGACTTTGCTGGTGAACTATGCTTTCTGTAAGCCATTAAACTTGAAATTGTCAACCAGGCATAGCCACAGAATTAGTTCACCATGCATGGTCACCAAGGTAGACCTCCATCCAGACATGGCAGCATCTCAGACATTGCAGGTCACATAGACACCCACTCAGAGCCCAAGTATAGTCATCCAAACACAGTAGCCATCCGGACACAGCCTCCCAAGGCGCCAGCCATCCGGACACAGCCTCCCAAGGCGCCAGCCATCCGGACACAGCCTCCCAAGGCGCCAGCCATCCGGACACAGCCTCCCAAGGTGCCAGCCATCCGGACACAGCCTCCCAAGGCGCCAGCCATCCGGACACAGCCTCCCAAGGCGCCAGCCATACGGACACAGCCTCCCAAGGCGCCAGCCATACGGACACAGCCTCCCAAGGCGCCAGCCATACGGACACAGCCTCCCAAGGCGCCAGCCATACGGACACAGCCTCCCAAGGTGCCAGCCATCCGGACACAGCCTCCCGCTCTCAGCACGGCCATGTTCCCACAGCAGCACGGGGAGAAGGAAGCAGTCTCTCCCTCCCCCTGTGCTGCCGCTGCCAATGAGGAGAGACGGGAGGAAGAGGAGGGGCAGGCGCACTGTCCACCAGTGATGAGTAACATTTCATATACAAATGCAGGAAGCAGGAGCACATTGCCAGCATCCTGCCTGTGACCAGGCGATGCTATCTGCGGCAATTAACCCCTCAGGTGCCGCACCTGAGGGGTTAACTGCCGCTGATCGCAGCGCCCAGTCAGATGTCGGGTACCGTCAATGTGTTTCTTCTGCGCCCCCAGCCCCCTTTCCCCAGTATTAAAGACATTAGTGGCCAGTGCACCCTCCCCCATCCCCCCTTCCTTCAGTATTAAAATCATTGGTGGCAGTGGCCATAGGGACCCCTCACCTCCTCCTCATTGGTGGCAGTGATTGGTGCCCCAGCAGTGTAATGCTGGGGCTCCGATCAGTTACCATGGCAACCAGGACGCTACTGAAGTCCTGGCTGCCATAGTCTGTTCCCTGCTGCTGTGTGCACAAAGCACAGAGCACCAGGAACAGTGTGAAGTCCTATTCACCCTAATAGAGCTCTATCTGACTAAGATAGCTGCATATGGAGCTGATGCTGCTCCTGCCCCTCCCCCAACAATCATGGCAATGAAGTGCGAGTGTACAGGGTCCTCTCGGTCAGACCTTCCTGAGGACGGGCGATGGCGCTTGTAGGCAGCGACCAACTAACTACACAGCATGTCTCTATAGTAGTCCATTTTTGCATCCCTCTCAGGTCTAAAAAAATGCCCCCATTTTTGACCGGTAGCGAGGTTCTAAAAAGGTCGATAGCCAGTAGTCATCCCTCTGTCGAATTATGACAATGTGGCTGTCATTACATAAACATGACAGCATGCATTTGGTCATTTGCGCAAGGGACTCAGAGGACCTCCCTGCTATCTGAGTCATTGCTCTCCAGCTTCTCTCCTGTCTTTTGGGCAGATAAACCACCTAGTTGTGTAAAATTTCTGGGCGTTTATGTCCTCCTCCTCCTCCACTGCCAGTTCATCCTTCTTGTGACTCAGGTGGACATAAAACATAGGTGCCACATCTTCTACCCCCTCGCCAGTCAGATTGGTCTGCATACCCCCAGGATGCGAAGGAGTGGAATGACATCATTCATCCCATAGTTCTGCCAACTGACAAAGTGACCTCCTCAAAGGGCCTGAGAAAATGGCATGTGTCATGCATGAGCTGCCACTGGCTAATGTGGAAGTTACACAGGAGAGTAGATCTGTGCATCTGCAGCATTTAGAAATCGTTGACCACCTTCCCCTTCCGCTGCTCATACAGGCTGTCTAACATATGGAGCATTGAGTTCCAAGGGAGGAAACTTAATATATTTTGCCTTTACAGCTCAAGGAGCACGTTTTTTTCACGGTAAGAGAGGTTAAAGTGCACGCACAGTTTTCTGGACATTTTAACAGCTCTTGCAGTTCAGTGGAACTTGAGGAACCGGAAGACAATGAAGACATGTGCCATGCAGGGCACATGGGTCAGCCCTCCCTGACACAGTGCAAACAAAATGTTCTTCCCGTTATCAGTAACCATGTTTCCCATCTCCAGTTGGAAAGGAGACAGCCAGTGTTCAATTTCTTTACTGATGATAGGGAGCAGTTCCTCCCCAGTATGCCTCTGTTCACCAAGGCTGACCAGGTGCAGTACTGTGTTCCAGCGTGATTAAAGGTGAAAACCTGACCCACCCATGAACAGGAGAACAAATCCCAATTATAGGGTATTATACATGTGACAGCAGCTTGGTTGTGTAGATTTTAAAATGTCCCTGCAGCCAATTATACACAGTGAAGACCACCACACGGATGAAAGATAGGCTTTGCAAGCATAAGTCGACTATCCGTAAAAATAATCTACTCTTGCCCATACCCTATCACTTTGATGCTTGCTAACATAAAATACCCCAATTATGATTCTAGATTATCAACCATGTCCCCCAACCACGTTGAGGTGGAAACCGCATACAGCTACCAAAAAAAACCGGGAGGCATATTGGATCAATAGGCTGCAGACGCTGGAGTCTATGGGTCTGAATAGAGATCATGAACTAAACAGCTTTCTGTAATTACATTTTATTTATTTTATGTCCCTTAATTTCAAAAGACAAACAATGTTGCAAAGATGTGCAGCTTGACCAAGAAGAATAACACTATGGACTTTTGAATAAATTTGGTACAATTTGCTGGATAAGTTGCCCTTGGTTACTACATTGCCATGTCTGCTGTTTTCACTCTGACACATTATGTTTATTCACGCTGTTTACTGGTTGTCATGGCAACACGACATCACTGGGCGGAGTGTATGTGATTAAATCATGTCTTGCTCTCTAATGGAGTATTGCAGTTTTAAAAGTAATCAGGCTTGAGCCAAAACGATAATGCTATTATGCTTTGAAAAAAAGTCTCTTCATATCATCAAGAAAGTGAGTGTGTCAGTCCTTCGCTATATACCAGGTGCAGAACCATGTGACAACGCCTAGTTTTGTATAGGTGATATGCTGGTGGACCGATGTAAACTGTGCTTAGAGGGGAGTGTGAGGACAAGGTGGAGGGTGAGGACAAGGTGGAGGATGAGGAGGCAGAGGAGGACACTGGTGCGGAAATCCAACGATTACAACGCGGAGGCAGCATTGGCATCACCTTGCCAAGTTGCTGGTGTGCCTGGCCCAGAATGACATATATCGTCCTTGATCATAAATACAACTCCATACATCAGTGTTGGCATAAATGCTACCAGACACCAAGAGGCCCAAGGACTGGCCCACCTTCTGCTCAAGGTACGTGTGTTGGGCTGAAACAGCTTTTTTTGCCATCAGTTCTCTGAATTGTGCAGAGTCAGCTACATGGAAAGGGAGGCACTGTAGTACCAGGTGCATGTTCAGCTTCTGCGTCGCTGGATGAGTGCACACACTCTGTTGTATTTTTGCAATCGCAGTCTATACAAACTAAACAATCAAAGTGATCGCCGGCAAGGGACCACTCTGGCCCTCTTGCTGGCTAGTCCAGCATCTCTGCTCCAGTGTCTCATAGCTGTAGGTTCTATTTCAGACAACTTAGTTCATTTGCAGGAAGAGGTTAATACGGTTGATCATGCCAACAGAGACTCTTCACAAGTCTTTTCTCTGTAAGTCCCCAAAGTTTCGACCTAGCGCTTTGTAATGTGTCAATACTTCTTGGTGCATATGGTTCATGAAGCATGTAACTGCTGATAAGTCACCCTTAAAAAATCTGAGAAATTATGCATTTTTAACCCCTTAAGGACACGTGCATGTACGGAGCAGATGAGTGCGACTTAAGGACCAGCAGCGTACATGTACGGCGCGGTGATCGGGCAGGTGCAGGAGATGCGCTGCCCGATCTGTGGCAGGGGTCCGGCAGTCACTGATAGCCGGACCCCTGCTGCATGCGCCGGCATCGGTGAAAACACCAATGCCGGCGCATTAACACTTGATATGCGGCAAGGAATTCTGGCAGGCTGTTCCGGCGGGTGAACAGCCTGTCTGATCCGTGCTGCCGCTAATGCATGCGTGCCCCCGGACTACCGCTCCAGTCCCATTGACTATAATGTGGGCTGCCGCCGGAACTCTGGCCTGCCCTCCCCCATTATAGTCAATGGGGCCGGAGCGGTAGTCCAGGGGCACGCATGCACCGCCGAAACAGCATGCCGGATTTCCTTGCCGCTAGTGTGAAAGTACCCTAAGCCTTCTATCGTCCCCAAAAAATAAAACGGCATTTACAAAATGATCCAAACGTGAAGTAGACATATGGGGAATGTAAAGTAATAACTATTTTTGGAGGCGTTACTATCTATTATAAAAGTAGAGAAATTGAACTTTAGAAATTCACAAACCTTTCAACATTTTTGGTAAATTTGGTATTTTTTTTATAAATAAAAATGACATATTTTGACTCAATTTTACCACCGTCATGAAGTACAATATGTGACGATAAAACATTCTCAGAATGGCCTGGATAAGTAAAAGCGTTTTAAAGTTATCACCATATAAAGGGACATGTCAGATTTGCAAAAAATGGCAGGTGAGATATGTCAGGGTCCTTAAGGGGTTAATATGGTTTGTTTCTGGTTTTTAATGCTTACCAGTAAAAGAGTCTGTTTGCCGGGTCAAGTCAGACAGAGACCCAGGCTGTGTTGAAAGGGCAACAGGGTTGTGAAGCAAATTTGGTGAATTTGGTAGACCATCCTCTAGTTGTGGTGTCACCTATTAGAAGGGAAAATTAAATTGAAAGGAATCCAAAACAGCAAATAAACTATAAGCAGTCTGTAAGGTTAATGTCTACAAATTCTAACCATAGAGTGACGATTTGCCAAGGAGAGAACTGCAGCAGGAAAGTTAGCTCCAAGTACACCTGCAGCTGTTTCCAACAGTGAATGCATATCTTCATGGTTTCCAGGAAGCGTGCCAGTCTGTCCCACAGCATGACTCCTTAATACATGTATGGCTTCATCGAGACGATCTTCCATTTTGTTCTGCTGTAGGTGGGAGCAAAAAGGTATAAGGGAACACCGTATGTCAGGTGTTTTTTTTTTTTTTTTTTTAAAGGGGTTCTCTGGGAAATAAAAAAAATAAACACTAAAAAATACATTAATATAAATACATTCCAAAATGACTATTCTTAATGGTCGGTTTTGTTAAGGGGCAATCAGTGGAATAATTAATATGGCGTTGTCAATATTCCTAAATAAGGAATCTGTCCTAATCCCACAGCAGGACTAGCTGCATCTGAATACAGAACACAAGCACTATATAAGCACTGCTCCCTTCTCTGTCAGTTATGTGTTTGTGTATCTCAGAAAAATGCTCACCTCATACACACATAGCTGAAGTGTAGGAATCAGAGACCAGACACATTGCTGTGGAAGAGGTAGGTATATAACAGAATGCATCCAGAATGCTCTGTTCAGATACATACAAACACTCTATCTATGGTTTCATTTGTTCAGAATATATAGGATGGATTCCTTGTTCAGGAGTGTGATAGTCATTTTTTTTATTCTGCTGATCACCGTTGGACAATGCGATCCATTTGAAATAATTAAACACATTTAGGAATTTATTTATAGTAACTAGTTTATTTATTTATTATTTTCATTTTTTTTTCATTTTGCCTTTGGGAAAACCCCTTTAATTCACTGAACCGTATTAGCTGAAAGAATGCAACTACTTACTAATGTGTGTAGTGTTCCCTCATAATTTGGTGACAATGCTCCTGGGGCAGTAGCTCTAGGCCACTGTCCTGCTCCTAATAAATATAAAAACAAATATGCAAATATAATTTGGAAAGACAAATAACATTTTGATAGTCTCACTCCAATAGTAAAACTGGACCACATATCGGAGTATAAAATTTAACAGCTCATCACAGTGACCATTAATGTTCATGAATGAAGGTGATAAAAAAAATAAGAAATTAAACACATTTTTTAATGTTGCTTTAATTTATTCCCTTGAATCTTAACCTATTCCACTGCATATCTAAAATGTCAGCCTTTATTGATTAAGAACTTCTAATGTGTGGTCAAATTACATTGCACACATACCTGTTAATCCCTGAGGTGACCCCACAGGTGTAGATGGGCTGGAGGAAAAGTTTGCACTGGAATGATCTGGAGAATAAATCTACAAATAAAAAGAAAGATTAAAGGGGTTCCTTCTGAAACCAGACAACACAGGGGATCTGCCTGTTGTAAAGAATAGGTTTTCACCTGACAGATCCAGCACCACCACTCCGGTTCTTCCAGCCAGGCTCTGTTTATTCGGCTGCAGAGGTGACATCTTAATAACATGTGACCAGTCAATGGTTTTAGAGGTGCACTGAAGAGGCCAGTGATTTGCTGCAGTGGTCACATGTTGCTGACATGACATCACTGCAGCAGTCGGGTAAACAGAGCTCTAGCAGGAGAACTGAAGCAATGATGCAGGATCTAGGTGCAAAGTTGTCTGGTTTCCTCATGAAATTGAACAACCCCTTTGACAAAATACAGTCTGCTCAAATAATATTTATATACAATAATATTCCAGCAGAAGAATGCATCCATAATTCAGTGCCTATACACAACTGAATACTATAATAAAAGTGTAACTAACATCGGTACCACAACATGATAGACTTACAGAAGCTAATGCTTTTCCTAGTGCATCCCCTGAGCTCCCAGTAGTTCCTCTGTTGCCTATAGGGAGAAAAAAAGACAAATAAGGACAAAAGAACAATATATTTTTGCATTTAAATGAGACAAAAAGTGCACGTTTGGTATCTGCTTGATGGTCAAGAATCTTTATCAATATTGTGTTGCTCAGTTTTTGCATTTTCCAATTTATCTTGAATGTCAGCTATACAACAATAATTTTTTTTTTAACCTGTAAGCTTTAAAAATCTGATAATTTTTTATTATACCTTTACTGCAATTGCAGCTTTGTTGTTTCTAATACAAAACTCTCCAAAATCTCTGCAAAGATTTAAAAAATACAGTATAACAAGTTTACAGCTGCCACTAAAGGCGCCTTAGTGGCAGGGATACCATTAATATAACTGCACGCATGTTAAAGGGGTTGTCTTACTTCAGCAAATAACATTTATATATATTGTCTTTGTCCATATTGCTTTCTTTGCTGGCTAGATTAATTTTTCCATCACATTATACACTGCTCGTTTCCAGGAGTTACGACCATCCTGCAATCCAGCTGCGTGGCCGTGCTTGCATACTTTAGGAATATGTACTGCCTCTCAGGAGGCCAGGAACACGGGAGTGCTCAGTGGCATGCCATGCACAGCTGCTCCCATCCCAGATACCCCCTATTGTAAAATGAATCTAACCAGCAAAGGAGGTAATATGGGTAATCACAATATATTAGTAAGTGCCTAATATTAACTTTGCCACCATAATAAATGTAATTTGCTGATGTGAAACAACCCCTTTAACCATACCTCCCCACTTTTGAAAATCGCAAAGAGGGACAACATGCGCAGCGCACATCGCGGCAATTTCTTCACATTAGGCCACGCCTCTAACTCCACCTAAAACATAATTACTGTCACAACTGCAGCAGCTGAGAATTGGGGCGAGTGCAAGTTCCTTTATTTTATTTTTTACAGCATGTGGAACCCCTGAGACAATTTTTTTCCTTGCACTTCAATGTCCATTTGAATTAAGTTATGGCCTACTATACATGTAGAAACCATACAGATAGATTAGTAAGGAGCAATTTAGTAAATTTATTGATGCATTAATTCCCCAGGTCAAACATAGGGACATTTAAGGATCAAAGAGGGACAGAGGGACTTGTGTCAAAACTAGGGACTATCCTTCCAAAAGAGCAACACTTGGGAGGCATGCTTTAATGAATCAAGTTTTACTTTAAAATGTACATCTTTAACCACTAAAGGAAAGAGTGATTGCACTGCAGTGGGAGCTACTGAAATGGTGGACAGCTGGCTAGCTCCACTGTTTCATAGCCACCTGGTAATCTGGGCTTAGTCCCATCTGGCCTTAGTAACTGCAGGGGGAAACAAGCTCTTTAAAGGGAATCTGTCACATTGAAAATGGTATCTGAGAATAAGGTAGCATGATATACAGCAGGTGGAGATGAGGAGGTTGATGTATATTTTTTGGGGGAAAAGATTCGGTATAACTTGTAATTTACTCATTTATATACTCATTCTAGGCTTTGAAGTCAAGAAAGCGGTCGTATCAGTGATTGAAAGTCTTCCCGCTATGACTGTGTATAGAAAGATAGCTGTAAATCACTGATAGGACCAGAATAAGCAGGAATTGAATGAAGGAAATACAAGTTATATTTAATCTTTTCCCACAAAACTGCTCAGCTTCTCCTGCTCTATAACATGCTGCATGGTTCTGTTTAAACATAGGAAAAACAGAGTGCTCACCTATACAAAGATACAGGGACAGTTCAGCAGAAAAGTTAATCTAAATCACCGATTAACTGGACGTGGCTTGGCCTTTAGTGTGCTCTGTTGCAGAAAGAGTATGTCCAGCATCCAGAGATAAAACAATTCCCTTAAAGGGGTTGTGCAAGTTATATTTATTGATGACCTATCCTCAGGATAGGTCATCAATATCAGATCGGCGGGGGTCCGACACCCGGCACCCCTGCCGATCAGCTGTTTGAAGAGAAGGCGAGCGCCATGCCAGCGCTGCCTCCTCGTCATTGTTTACATGCTGGCCGTTGCATCTGCAGCGGTGAGCAGGTGTAATTACACCCAAGCCGTTCCATTCATTTCAATGGGACGGCTCTGTAGTATACACTTGTATAGAAACGAGCCGTCCCATTGAAATGAATGGAACGGCTTGGGTGTAATTACACCTGCTCACCGCTGCAAATGCAACGGCCAGCATGTAAACAATGACGAGGAGGCAGCGCTGGCACGGCCCTCGCCTTCTCTTCAAACAGCTGATCGGCGGGGGTGCTGGGTGTCGGACCCCCGCCGATCTGATATTGATGACCTATCCTGAGGATAGGTCATCAATAAATATAACTTGGACAACCCCTTTAACTGAATCTACATTAAATATAGCATGAAAAACACACCACCCTTGCGACATTCAGTTACTAGCCAACATGTTTCTGACGCATGTCATGTCCTTACTTATAGCACTGTAGGGTATATTATGCTCCTGCATGCATTATTTTGAAGTCTACTCTGCTGTCTTGTCTCTCAAGTGTTTTATTGAGGAAGGATTTAGTTGGTCTCCTTGGAGAATCTTTCAAAAGAGAAGGTGCTCTGAAGTGTGATTCCTCTCCCTTCAAAGACAACTCCCCCTCCTGGTAGAAAGCAGAACCAGTCCTACCAAGAATGGAGGAACAGGATGGCTAGCCCTGTTCCTGCCAACACATCTAAAATCTACTCCTCTTACTGGAATGAACGGGAAATACATAATATTGTCTTACATTACATCTGAAACCATAAAGGGATTAACAGGAAAATATACTGATGACCTATCTTTAGGATAGGTCCTTTATTTTAGATCTATGTGGGTCTGGAACCCAGGAAACCCTGCTGATCAGCTGTTAGAAGAGGCTGGGTACTCTGAGTGCTGCTGCCGTTTCCTAGGCCAGTGACTTCACCATACAATGGTCATGTGGCCTAGTTGCAGCTGAGCCCCCTTCAAGTCAACGGGGCTGAGCTACAATACCAAGCAAAGGCTGGAAACAGCTGATCGGCGGGGGTGCTGGGTTTTCTGAGGATAGGTTATCATTAGAGATGAGGAAATCGGAGCTGACAAAGTGGAATTTGTTACGAATTTCTTGAAAAATTCATTTCGCAACGAATGCGAATTTCCTTGCGCTTTGTGGTAACAAATCGCAATTTTACCTAAAGTAGCAGCTAAAATGGCGGCTACACATGTGAGAACATGGAGCAAGGAACTCTGGGAAGGCAGGATGAACCATAATGCCATTCATGCATCCAATCAGCAGCCAGCCAGCCCTGTGATGTCACAGCCCTATAAATACCGTGGCCATGTTGGATTCAGATTTTTTCCAGCGTTCTGAGTGCAGGGACAGATGTGGGAAGGCGCTAGGGACAATAGAAAAAAACTCTTTGTGAAAACCCCCCTGAAAAAAACGATTTATAAATGCAGGGAAAGGGTAGGGAGGAATCATTTCACAGGAACTTAGTGCAGGGAGAGACGTGAGAAGGAGCTAGGGGCAGTGATAGGAAAAACTTCATAGTGAAAAAAAAAGCGATTTACAAGTGCAGGGAAAGATTATTTGGGGATCAAAATAGCCATTAGAAAGCTCTGTCATTCCAGCAATTTGTTCTTGGGGTGCAAGTGCTATGTTAAAAAGCCTTTAGTGGTTTATATCTGTGGAAAAAAAATATATATACGCAGTTCACTTCTGCAGTTATATGTGGTGAAAGCGTTTAGTGGCGCATTTCAGTACAAAATGAGAAATATATACGCAGTTCACTGTTGCAGTTATTTGCGGTAAAAGTGTTTAGTGACGTATTTCAGTACTAAAAGAAAAATATATATGCAGTTCACTGTTAGTTATTTGCGGTAAAAGCGTTTACTGGCCTATTTCAGTACAAAACGAAAAATATATTCTCAGTTCACTTCTGCAGTTATATGTGGTGAAAGCATTTAGTGGCCTATTTCAGTACAAAAAGAAAAATATCTACGCACTTCACTGTTGCAGTTATTTGTGGTTAAAGCGTTTAGTGGCATGCTCGGTTAAACACCAGTTCGGCTTGAGCATAGCTATGCTCGGCACATGGCGGTATTCGGCCTAATACCGCATGTGCTCGAGTACAATGCTAGAGTTTCCTCCCGCACGTTTCTTGGGTGCCATGCAGCCAAAAAACGTGCAGATAAGTACTCCCCTCACTGTGATGCCATAGCCATGTTGGTTACTAGCATTACAGTGATTGGCTGGCCGGAACGCAATGGCGCGTGTTCGGCTCAGTCTTAGTCAGGAAAAGCTGTGCATAGGAAGGGACAGACAGTGTAGGGAGTGATATTGGACTATTTTTATTAGAAAAACTTTTTAGAGACCCAAGGACCATTGTGTGTGACAGCAGCATTATATATTCGTAGCGCAACCTGCGCTAAATTGCTAGAACTTTACAGACCCAAAAGTCCTTTTAAGGACTATTGTGTGTGGCAGCAGCAATATATTTTTTTAGCGCATCCTGCGCTAAATAGCGTGAAATAAGCTGCTGCGGACAGTTAAATTATCTGCACCACATCTCCTGTGTAAAGTGTGTGCATCCCAAAAATATATGTGACAGTGTAATTTTTCAATAGATGGTGTCCGCTTCTGACAGTGACATTACCAGGGTACCATCTGCAGTGTAATGTGTGCAGTTAAAACATTTATATGTGACATACAGTGTACTTTTTTGGGTAGATGATCCTCACTTTCTATCATTTGAAATACTACAGTAAAGACTTAAATGTCGAATATGGATGCTAATTAAAAAAAAAATCCACTAGTTAATGGGGAAAAGTGCGTACCAAAACTGCTGAGAGAAGCGTGAGGCCAGTCCAGAAAGAGAGGAAGACACGTGAACACGGGAGCCACTGAGAACAAGTTGGCGATTTAACACCCTGAGTGTCTACTACCGGAGAGGACTCTATACAAACTCCAACCCGCAAACCCACGTAAGTTGCCGATAAGAGAAGCCACGCGGGACGCCGCCTGGCCCTCCAAATTTCGTGCACCACTCGGAACAGCGAGCAGCTTGAGATGTGAGTACGAGACATAAGTTACTAACTGCACTGAACCCCATATGAATACTTTAGGACATCCTGCACACAAGAGGGTACCTTACCAGTAACAGTACTGGACCCGCTAGAGACATTGTACCACAGTGTGGAATATCTTTTGCATTGGATGGAAAATCAACTGCGACACCTTGCTATAAAGTAACTCTGCCGGCAGATGTATTGAATGAACCAATAGGACTGTATAATACAAGACTGTATAAAATATAGACTGTCACTGAACAATCCTTTTGGTCTCAAAATATAAGTGAGATATTGGCGCCTCTGATTCAATACCTTTTTACCTTTAGCTACAGGCGACGTCACCAGTCTGTTGATGTTGGTGACATACACAATCTTGCTGTGTGTCAACCACCAACGTTCATTTATAAAAGTATCGTTAATACATTTTATCTCTAATACTGTTTTTGGTTTTATTATATTTTATAGCATTTCATTTTTGCTACTTAATACAATTAAATAAAACAGTCCTTAGTGATTCCAGATATTTATGAGTGCCCCATCTCTCGTCTTTTATAGTATTTTTTCTCTGAAGTTTGGGTGAATCTTCCAGGTGGAGAGCACCATACTCACACGACCATACCTTTCAGTGAACCCTTATACCCAATTTTTTCTACTTTTTCAATAGTCTGTGTCCGCTTATGACAGTGACATTACCAGTGCAACATCTCCAGTGTAACGTGTGCAACAAAAAATTTCTGTGACATACAGTGTACTTTTTTCTGTAGACTCTGCAGACAGTGACATTACCTGTGGTACTTCTCCTGTATAATGTTTCCTCATCCCAAATACCTGTAATATTCCATGTAATTTTTTTATTAGCCGCTGGTGACAGCATTGCCATTATCTGCGGGATCTCCTGTGTGACGTTTCCACATCCCAAATACCTTTTTAAAAAATTTTTACGCATACACTTCCAAATCCTACGCTACTGTACGTGTGACATACTTTCAAGCATATATAACATTTAAAATGAAGAAGGCGAGCAGTAAGGGACGGGGAAGTGGCCATGATGCAAAGGCAGAGGCCCTGGGTGTGTTGAAACTGTGCCAGCTGCCAGAGCACAAGAAAAACAATCATCCACGATACCTAGCTTCATGTCCCAGTTTGCAGGGCGGCGCAGGACACCACTCTTGAAGTCAGACCAGGTGGTCAGTTGGATTGCAGCAGATAATGCTTCCAGTCGGTTAAGCACCACCTGTCTTTCACCAAGTCCAGTCTCAGTAGCCAGGAGTCTGGTCAACACAATCCTCACCCCGATCCTACTTTCTCACACCATGGAGAGTCTGTGGAAACAAGTGATGCCAAACTCGGATATTCTGAGGAACGCTTTTCATGGCCATTCTTTCATTTGGCCCTCTCACCAAGCACGTTTGAAGAGGGAAAGATCTTGTGCCTCGAATCCCAACCTCTTGATCATCCACAGTCACAAGATGACGACGGTGGGGAACGGAAATTACTGTTTAATCTGGAGGATGGTGGGACACAGTCAACGGCAATTTTCAGTGGGGAATGCTTAAATGACAAACAGCACACCGCCGCAGAGCTGTGGCAGGGGATAAGAGACCAAACTGAGCTGTGGCGCTCGTCACTCAACCTACAACCAGCCATGCTGTGTCTGATAATGTCCGTAACTTGGTGGCGGCTTTGGAGCCCGGCAAGCTCACACACATCCTATGCCTAGCCCACGTCTTAAACTTAGTTGTTCAGTGGTTTCTCAAAACCTACCCCAATTTGCCTGAGCTACTCATGCTGTTGTGCGAGGTGAGCACGCGCTGTAACTCGACTTTCCACATGTTGGCCAGGCTTTGCGAGCAGCAGAGGGCAGTAGTGGAATACCAGCTGCAACATGGTCGTCTGCTTTCCAGTCAGCTTATGCTTTTCACAAGAGAGGAGTGGGCATGGATGTCTGACCTCTGTGAGGTTTTAAGAAACGGAGGAATCAACACAGATGTGACCGGCAGTAACGCTATTATCAGTGTAACCATTCCACTTCTGTGTCTACTCAAACGCTCGCTGCGCACAATTTAGGACGACGCTTTGCATGTGGAAGAGGAAGAAATGGGGGAAGACATTACACAGGGTGATAGCCAGACCACCCTCAGTTCATCGAATTGGACGATGAAGAGGAGGAGGAGCAGGAGACGGTTGCCTCCGCTACAGAGGGTAGTACCCATGGAAGTTTAATTCCATCTGTTCAGCATGGGTGGGCAGAAGAGGATGAGGACATTGGCACACATGGCTGACTTCATGTTAGGCTGCCTTTCCCACTACCCACGCATTATACGCATTTTAGACAACACGGATTACGGGTTGTTCACCCTTCTCGACCCACGCTACAAAGAGAACTTCTCATCTCTCATTCCTCTGCTGGAGATGATGAGCAAAACGGTGCAATACCAGAATATCCTTGTTGAAAAATTGCTCCAAAAATTTCCATCTGACAACGCGGCCGGCAGAGTCTGTACTTCCTTAGGCAACCGAGGAAGGGAGACCAGGGGAACACACAGCAGTTCCAACAAAGGCAGGGCAAAACTCTGCAAGGCATGGGACACTTTCATAACCCCCCCAACAGCAACCTCACCCTGAAGCTCGGCCTAGTGCTACAAGGAGGGAAAAGTTTTGGAAGCTGGTGAAGGAATACATCGCAGACCATGTCAGTGTTCTAAAATGATCCCTCAGTGCCTTACAACTACTGGGTGTCCAAGCTGGTCCACGTGGCACGAACTTGCGCTCTACGCCTTGGAGGTGCTGGCCTGACCTGCTGCCAGCGTTTTGTCCGAGCGGGTGCTGCTGGTGGCATTATAACAGATAAGCGTATCCGCCTGTCAACTAAAATGCTGACAGTTTGACTCTTATAAAAATGAACAAGGCCTGAATTGCCCCTGACTTCTGGACTCCACCATAGGAAAGCTCTTTAAATGTGTTGTTTATAATGTACTGAATACACTGTATTACCATGCATCCCTTCCACCGCAAAAACAGGTTATATGGTTGAATCTTCTCATCCTCCTCTTCCATCATATCAACATGCTTATTTGTCGAATTTAATGCCCTCGCTTATGTTTTACAAGGTCAGCCCACCTGCAGGCCCTTGCATATAATTTTTTTTTTAGAGGGTCAGCTCACCAGCAGGCCCTCACCTACAATCTTTTACAGGGTCAGCTCAACTGCAGGCCCTCACCTACAACCTTTTAGAGGGTCAGCTCACCTGCAGGCCCTCACATATGTCTTACAGGGTCAGCTCACCTGCAGGCCCTCACCTACAACCTTTTAGAGGGTCAGCTCACCAGCAGGCCCTCACCTACAAGTCCAGTCTCACTATCCAAGAGTCTGGACAACACAATTCTCACCCTGACGGCACACTGAGTGAACGTTGTGGAGGCCGGTAGACTTGCCCTCCAATAGATCCTCGTTAAAGCATTTAAAGTTTACTTCTTTCAATTACAGGTCCTAGAAAGAGCCCTGTATTGTAATTTTTCGTCGCTACCTCCCCGAGTCGGGAGTGGGTAATTTGCACGCCTGCTACCTTCCTTGGATGTGGTAGCCATTTCTCAGGCTCCCTCTCCAGAATCGAACCCCGATTCCACCTTGTCACCATGGTAGGCGCAGAAAATATCATCAAAAGTTGATAGGGCAGACATCCGAATAGATCGTTGCCGTCATGGGAACGTGAGATCGGCCCGAGGTTATCTAGAGTCACCACAGCGGCAGCAGGCCCTCGACCATAATGTTTTCAATGGTCAGCTCACCAGCAGGCACTCCCACAATTTTTTCAATGATCAGCTTAGCAATAGGCTATCGCCCATAATCCCATAATTTTTTCTATGGTCCGCTCAGCAGCAGGCCCACAACCATAATATTGTAGAGGGTCAGCTCAGCAGCAGGCACTCTCCCATAATTTTTTATTTTTTTTTAATGGTCAGCTCAGCAGGCCTTTGCTCCAAATGTTTTTGAGGCTGACCAGCAGGCCAAATCATAATTTTTCAAGGGTGTGTATGATGCCCTCCTTTATGGGTAACAAAGGGTGTACTGGAGTGCCGGTTCCTTGTAATTTTGGGCAGCCCTTTCACTTCGTGCATAGGCTTTATGAGTGTAGGAGTCCCACTACATGAACAATTATACCACAATGTGAATGAGGCCCTCCTTTATGTGATATACAGCTTGTATTGGAGTGCCTCTTGCTTGTAATTTTTGGCAGCACTTGCACTTTATATACAAGAAAATATACAGGAAAGAATGTTTCATAACAATTTTTTCTCGAAAATCCATTTCATCTTTTGTTTTGTGAGTATTATTGTCAGTCTGTAAAAGTGGCGTACTACTCGGACAACATCGTTCCCAGCAGCGACCTGGGAGTCCAAGATGCATCCAGACATCCTCCCCATGCTGTTCCCGAACCATTTCGGTGGTGTTTCCATCAATTTCTGACCTTTGCCTATGAACCAGGCACCTTCCTCTCTTCAGAGCAGGGGGTGCCTGGTTTAGTGCTCGGGTTCTCCCATTGACTTCCATTATACTCGAGTGCTCTGTGGAGTACCCGAGCATCCCGATATAGTCAGCCTGAGAACCTGGGTGCTCGATCAACACTAAAATATACGCATTTCACTTCTGCAGTTATATGTGCTGAAAGTGTTTAGTGGCCTAGTACAGAAAGAAAAATATATACACACTTCACTGTTGGTTATTTGTGGCAAAAGCGTTTAGTGGGCTATTTCAGTACAAACGAAAATATTTTCGTCACTTTTAGGGGTGTTTGAATTTGCTTTTAATTTATTTAGTTCTGCTAAAAGTATGTCAGACAAAGAAGTGCCAGGCCATGCACAGAGGGGTGGCAGAGGCCTAAATGTTTCTGGCACAGGCAGAGGTCGCAGCAGAGTAAGAGGGTGTGGCAGCAGGAGTCGCAGCAAGAGGCCTGAGCTCCCAGTGTCATCTAGCGGTTGTATCCTGACCAGCAACCCACCCGTTCTTGATTGGTTAACTTGGTCATCCACTTCATCCTCAGTGACATCAGACACCCCCAGCCAACAGTCGGTGGGTTCGTCAGATACAACCCTTAGTTGGCATGGTGGATTGGCATGGCAAAGTGGATTCTGCACCTTTCAGAGAACTGATGGCTTGTGCCGATCTGAGGTGGAGAGTCCCATGCCATCATTTATTTGCGAAAAAGGCAGTACCAGCCGTGCACAAATATGTATAACAGAAGGTGGGCCAGTCCTTGAGCCTGACAGTGTCTGCCAAAGTGCACGGCAGTGCCGACATGTGGAGCTGTAAGGGACAATACATGTCCTTTACAGCCACACCAGCAGCTTGGCCAGGTCACACCATTTCCACCTCCACGTTGTCATGCCGTTGGTGCTGCGACAATGTCCACCCCTCGTCTTTATCCTCCACCATGTCCTCAGTCTCTACTGCACGGACTAGTCACAATGCCCCTCCAGCATACCACATGTGCAGAGCACGGCTGTGTCACGCTGTTCTGCGCCTGGTTTGCTTTGGCGAACAGAGTCACACAGGGGAGGAACTGCTCCATGTGATTCGTCAAATCGAAAAATTGGTTTTCTCCGCTACAACTGAAAATCAGTACCATGGTGCCAGACAACGGGAAGAATATGGTGTCGGCGCTGCGTCAAGGCCGGCCTGAAGTCTTCTACCTATCTGCAAGACATCCTAAAAATGACCAGGAAACTTTGCATGCACTTCAGCCACTCGTACACCACAAAGCACACCCTCCTTGAGCTGCAGCGGCAGAACGGCATCCCCAACATAGACTGATATGCGATATTTCCACCCGTTGGAATTCCACCCTCCATATGTTGGACCGACTATAAAGAACAGAGAAAGGCCATCAACGATTTCTTGATCATTCAAGCGGATAGGAGTGCTCCAGTGGCAGCTCATGCTTGACACATGCCGTTTGCTCAGGCCCTTTGAGGAGGCCACGTTATTTGTCAGTCGCCAGGACTATGGGATGAACTACGTCATTCCACTGCTTCAAGTCCTGGAACAGATGGTGGTAACAATGGCTGGTCAGGGGACAGGATCTCACGGCCACATGAGCCTTGTGAGGGCTTAACTGGAAGAGAAGGAGGAGGAGGGGGAGGAGGACATCGAAGCACAGTCAATGTGAAGCCAAAGGAGTGGTTTTCTACTCAGCTGACAGGAGAGGAGGAGCAGCCAGAGGAGCTACAGGGTGATGAGGAAGACGAGACAGAGGACCCAGACACCATTACAGTATGCAGTGGAGATGTAGGCAGGGATTCCCTCCGAGTCACTTTCACAAATTGCCCGATGCATGCCAACTTGCTTGCATAGTGACAGCAGAATTGTCACCATTCAGAAAAGGGATGACTTCTGGCTCTCCACCTTGTTGGAACCTCGCTACCAGTCCAAAATGAGGAATTTTTTACACCCACTGAGAGGGAAGACAAACCTCATTACTACAGAGACATCCTATGCAGTCAGTTGGCCGCTGCCTATCTGTGCCATTGTCCATCCTCTCAAAGGTCTGACTGGGGGGGCCCTCTGCACTCAAGTTCCACTGCAATGGCTGCTTGGGAGGGTTGGGTTGGCAGGAGCAGTACCAGCTCCATCAGCAGCAGCCTGAGTCTACAGTCGCTGATGAGCAACTTTCTTAACCTGCATAGTGAAGAAACTACTCAGCAGCAGGTAGACCTGAAGCAGGATCTGAACCAGCAGGTGGTGGCATACTTGGACAGTACCCTGCCACCCCACATTGAAGACCTGCTGGTTTACTGGGCAGCCAAACTGGATTTGTGACAGCAACTGGCAGAGTTTGCCCTGGAAAAGCTGATCTGCCTGGCCTGTAGTGTGGCATCAGAGCGTATGTTTAGTGCGGCAGGGACCATAAGTACCCCAAGGAGAACTCGCCTGTCCACACAAAATGTGGAGAGACTTACCTTTGTCAAGATAAATCAGGCGTGGATGAGCCAGAATTTCCACCCACCAATTCCTGATGCATCCGATTAGATTATCCATGCCGACTCACCCAAACCTTGAGACCGGTTTCTTCTGGCTACCTGCCTCAGCTACTACTCTGATGCTTCCACCTACCTGATGTCACACATCTGATGCCAAGTGCTCCTTCTTTCATCCACCTTCGTCAGCAGGTACTGGTATTGCCACCCACCGCCTCACTCAGTCACCGGGTCACTTTGTGGTCTACTGATGCTGCCGCTGCCATCTCCACACTGTGTAACCTTGCCACTCTGTGGTATCCTGCTGCTGCCAACTCCAAACTGTCATTGTGCCACTCGGTGGCCTCCTCCTGATGCTGCTGCAGCCATCTCCACACTGTCACCTTGTCACTCTGTGATATCCTCCTAAAGCTGCTGCTGTCATCACCTCTAGACTGTCATTGTGCCACTCTGTGGCCACCTCATACTGCTTCCACCTCACCACTATGTCATAGGGCCACTCTGAGGACTTGTCATGCTGTTCCCACCCTCCCCACTTCATGACTCAGCCACTATTTTGCCTTTCGGCCTGGCTGACAATTTATTTGACATTTCTTCTGATCTGTCAGAAGGAAGGAAAAATGAGACGCACAACAAATCATGTCTGTGTAGCAGCTTTAAGGCCTGTTTGGTCACATCAGAGTTGACTTATGATTTGGTAGCCAAAAGCAGGAGTGGTTACCAAACACAGAAGACATGGATATTCCATTTACATGTCATCTCTGTTTTAGATCCACTCCTGTTTTATCTGTAAAGACTAAATCAAGGCAACTGGACTTGCTGTAGATTTCTGGAAAACATTTCACTCATTCTTCCAACGAGCTTTCTCAATTCTGAGTGACTTGTACAAGAATTCTCTGGGAATAAATATGTAACCGAATCAACATCTGGTAATTAGGTCATTATACCCAGCATGGGGTCAAAGGTGTCGATTCCATAGTCCAAATTGGAGTCAGTAGGTGATAATGACCTCCCAGAAAAAGGTGTCAAGACAGCATTGTAAGTGGCAGACAATAGATGTCTAACCCCCCTCCCCCCCACCTCTATCCAAGCTTGGCTTCTCCATTTTTATGTAGATGTCCTCCTTCACACCTTGTTTGTACCAATCAGCCTCCTTGTCCAAAACACGTACTTGACTGTCTTCAAAGGTGTGACCTGTTTCTTTTAGATGTAAGTACACGGCTGAATCTTGACCAGAGGTTTTGGCTCTTCTATGCTGTGCCATATGCTGATGTAGTTGTTGTTTTGTTTCGCCTATATACAGTTCTGTGCATTCCTCATTGCACTGGACTACGTACACAATGTTGTCCATCTTGTGTTTAGGCGTTCGGTCTTTTGGGTGAACCAGTGTGTTGCTGGGTTTAAAGCAGACAAGGATGCTATGTTTATTAAAAATCCTTTTGAGTGTCTCAAGACACCCCTGCTACATATGGGATAACCATATTTTTGAGTCTGTCATGCTTCTCGCCCTCACTGGTAGTCTTGATGTTCTTACTTCTCCTTCCTTCTGTTTTGATAAAGGCCCAATCTGGATACCCACAAATTTTAAGTGCCCCTCTGAGGTGTTTGAATTCTTTCGCCTCTGTGCTGGTGGGGATTTTCTCTGCCCGGTGGTGTAGAGTCTGGATGACTCCCAGTTTGTGGTCAAGAGGATGGTGGGACTCAAATAGCAGGTACTGGTCTGTGTGTGTTGGTTTTTTCAATAGACCTCTATTCCTAGCTTCCTTCCCTCTTCCACTGTTATCAGACAGTCCAGAAACGCAAGTTTGTTGTTCCGCATATCTTCCCACGTGAACTTGATGTTATGATCCACTGAGTTGACCACACCAACTGGATCATAACATCAAGTTCACGCGGGAAGATATGCAGAACGAAGGGCAAATTTATCAGTGACGTCAACACAACATTACTGCTGACACCCTCTCCACTCCACTCTACTAGTATAAGCGTTTAATAGAACAGGTTCTGTAGACATCTAGGTGGAATCAGCTGACGAGGGTGTAAATGGAGTGTGCTTCTTCTTGACGCTAACATCTACCTATAAGGATGAGTTGACACTTGAGTTATTTGGTCACTTTTGGCCCTGTGACAGCCCAAATAAGTGAAGTGTGCAGTGATTCTAAGATTGACGCCTGTCATCTGCATGTCATACGGACTCACAGTATTATTTCACTAACCAAGCAGACTCCCTATGCGTGTTACTGCAAGGCACAGTGTTCTACACCACTATAAAGTCTCTCTGCAACGAGGAAATATCAATTTTTTAACGTGAATATATTCGGATCAAACCAAATTTTTCCCCAAAAATTAAGCGGACCGGCGAATAGAATTTTTGAAAAATTTGCTCATCTCTAGTCATCATTATCTTTCCCAGGATAACCCCTTTAAATAATTGCAGATACAGTACCCCCAGGTATGAGGTACTGCAATATCATACCTTTCAGTATCTTGAATTGTGTATTGGTATGCTCCTCTCTTCTCCTCCCCCCTCTGTTTCTGCTTCTAGTTGGTTCAGTCTAGCCACTTCCTGTTTACCCTGTCATGCATTGCTGTTTTGTGTGCTCTAATTCTGAGGAGATTCTGAGGAAAATCTGAGGTGAATCTGTGTATCTCATATTCTTATCAAGGAGAATATTAGTGGCATAATTCTTTTACCATCTGGATTCCCTGCATATCTTGTAATACAATCTCCGGATTAAAAGACTACTTGACTTACTCCTGGGTGTCTGATGCGTAAACTGTAAGTGGAGAATGTCTGATTCAACAAGTCACCTCACAGATGCGTGATTTGTATAAGGCTGACATTTCGAAACGCCACATCAACTATATATACGTTCTTTCACTTCTATTAATTGGATTCATGTTTGTAATAAAGTTTTTATTATAGTTTTCTCTATAGGTTATTAATATATATTTTGCATATCCCATGTTAAATGGAATCCAATGATATGCCTTTGGGATGTATTTGAATGCTGAGGCGTCATATACCTTACAGTGCCATGAGTAAGGACACATCCGGGGGTTAAAGAAACCGCAGCACTCTCTTGTCTCTTTATAGCTTTTATTCCATCAAATTCATGTGCCGTTTCGACCTGAGCGGTCTTTTTCAAGCAACTGACAATACCTGAATATCAGGCTTAAATACCCCCCTTGTAGGAGGGGCTACCACACGTCATGACAAATCGCAATAATGCAAAATGATACAAAATAAAACATCCTTACAAGTCAACCAATCAGCACTTACATTGGACCACCCGGTGGATTGCTGGTGGGGCGTCAGGTCATCATATCCCGAAGTGTCACGCCAGTAAGTCAGCGTCTCCCTACCACCTGTGCGCCTGCGCGTCAATCGTTACACATCTGTGCGTGCGCAAAGAGCTGTGGTATATCGGTCACATTAATTAAGGGTCAAATGGCCCAAGCGTTTTTTTTTTCCAATCCCACTGAAACTATAAAAACACTTTATTTAGTATCTGTAAAAATTACAAATGATCAGGGGAAGAATTGGTGATTTAAAATTCCTCAGTACAGCCAGTGAGGATGTTAGAATATGAAGATGGATGCATTCGTATTGTGAGCGCACCTCACATTGAAGTTAGGGACTAAACCATCTCGTCAGAGATCCCATTTGTAGCATCGCTATTCTATGCAATAACTAAATTATAATTTCTCTTATCGGGTCCCTCAACTCACTGCCTCTGAACTAAAAACAAACTTTAACCCTGCATCCCGACATGTTTCGCCAGGATTGGAGTCTTCAGGGGATGTTCCTGGCGAAACATGTCGGGATGCAGGGTTAAAGTTTGATTTTAGTTCAGAGGTAGTCAGTTGAGGGACCCGATAAGGGAAATTATAATTTAGTTCTTGCATAGAATAGCGATGCTACAAATGGGATCTCTGACGAGGTGGTTTAGTCCCTAACTTCAATGTGAGGTGCGCTCACAATACGAATGCACCCATCTTCATATACTAACATCCTCACTGACTGTACTGAGGAATTTTAAATCACCAATTGTTCCCCTGATCATTTGTAATTTTAGAGATACAACATTTTTTTTATAGCTTATCAGTGGGATTGGAAAAAAAAGCGCTTGGGCCATTTGACCCTTAATTAATGTGTCTGAAGTGAAAAGCGCGCAACCCTCTGAGGGGTTAATAAGCTTGTAAAACTTTGTGGTATATCAGTGTCTCATGGTTCAAATTGCGCAGGCATGCCGGAACAGGATACGCGCATGCGCATCCTCATATGCGCGTCAAGGTTTACAATGCGCACGCGTGTAAGGACGGAACTAGCGCATGCGCAGATACATCTGCGCGTTAATAGTGTGCAGGCGTGCCGGAACAAAGTACGCTCAAGCTCATCGGCTTGTCGTTAATCCATTGTCCTAATGCGCAAGCGCTCCAGGACGGGGCTTATGCAGGCGCACAAGTCCAGATCTGGTTAACGCTATATTCAACATAAGGGTAGCTAGACTATGTCATAAAGAGGACCATAAATAGAAAGCAATGTGTTATATAAGCATATATTATATATTATTATTAAGGGCGTTATCAGATAAAAAAAGGAGATCTGTCACTGTACACAACTTAGGCCCCTTTCACACTAGCGTTTTTGCTTTCCGTCCTAGAGTTCCGTCTTCGGGGCTCTAGGACAGAAAGATACTGATCAGGATTATCCTAATGCATCCTGAATGGGGAGCAATCCGTTCAGGATGCATCAGGATGTCTTCCGTTCAGTATGTGAACGTTTTTTGGACGTTAACAAAAGTGCAGCATGCTGCGAATTTGTCTCAGTCCAAAAATCCGGAAGACATGCCGTAACGCCGGATCCGGAATTAATGCCCATTGAAGTGCATTAATCCGGATCCGGCCTTAAGCTAAACGTCGTTTTGGCGCATCGCCGGATCCGACGTTTAGCTTTTTCTCAATTGTTTCCATGGCAGCCAGGACGCTAAAGTCCTGGTTGCCATGGTAAAATGTAGTGGGGAGCGGGGGAGCAGTTTACTTACCATCCGTGTGGCTCCCGGGGTGCTCCAGAGTGACGTCAGGGCGCCCCAGACGCATGGATCACATGATCCATGGGCATGGGGCGTTCTGACGTCATTCAGGAGCGCCCCGGGAGCCGCACGGACGGTAAGTATACCGCTCCCCCGCTCCCCACTACTACTATGGCAACCAGGACGTTAATAGCGTCCTGGCTGCCATAGTAACCTGAAAGCGTTTTGAAGACTGATCAGGATCCTGATCAGTCTTCTAATGCTTCAGGCGACTTGCGTTCTGGCGGATCCGGCAGGACGGAAGTGCCCGCCGGATCCTCAGAACGCAAGTGTGAAAGAGGCCTTAACTTGTTAAGTAATAAAGGTAAACGACAACAAAGTAGTACTTTTAGTTACACATAGATAAATCCCTTGCCGGCGTATATTTTTTAATGGCACCATTTCATTTACTATGCCTTATATTGAAAAAATATATATTTGTGAAATTAAAGAAATATCCATAATGTTTTTTGGGTTTTGATATTACAGCACTCCCTGTGCACTAAAAATAATATGATGTCCTTGCACTGAGCGTCAATACAATTTTATTTACATTGTCATTTTCTGACAGCCATAACATTCTTAAATTTTTGACTACATAGCTGTAGGAGAGCTTGTTTTTTGCAAAACAAAATTAAGTTTTTATTGATACCATTTTTGGGGTACGTACTACTTTTTGATCACTGTTATTCCGTTTTTTTTTTTTTTTTTTTGAATCTTGTGTTTATTTTTTTTACCCATTCGGTGTACACCACCTGGGAAATTCATTTTTATGTTTTAATAATTTTTGGACGCAGCCACACCGGTTATGCTTATTTTTTATTGTTTATCTTTATATGTAAAATTAGGAAAGGGGGTCTATGAGATTCTGAAGCTATGCCTGCTGAAGCCGTACCTTGTGCATCGTTTTACATGCAGTTCACCGTGACAGGCCTGGGAACCTTCAGCAGGTCCCATGCTGTCATGGTAAGTAATCAGAGCTCTGCAATTTCACTGCAGGGGGTCTGATCAGAAGGTAGAGGGAGCATCTGAGGGGTTGAACGCAGCATCTTAGGAGTTATCGCTGATCCCGGTCATTGCAGCTGGGTGCCTGCTGTATTATACGGCTGCCAACTGCCATGTATGACACAGCAGCCCGCTCCATATTGCATTGCTCAACCAAGCACAGCACAGGACTCTCATCCAACCGTGAGACTCAGTACTGAGACAGACATTAGCTCTTTCAACTCTGGTCTGGGATAGAGTGAGTGGCTCTACTGTGAGACGTCAAGTACACATATTTATCTAATTATCTGACATATTCTAGCATATAACAGTGTACTATTGAGTAGCATAAGTTCTCTTTTTTGCCTCATTTTACATCATAAAGTGAATGATTTTTATTTTACACCATATATAACTGTGGCAGTCAGTGTGCCTCTGTGTTTGATGTCTCTATGTGGTATTGCGTTTTGTCCCAGTTCTCATCTGCCCTAATGCATATATTTATAGGTAGTATTTGATATTGATTGCCCTCTGATGAATCTGGTACAAGAGGAAACGAGTCAGCTCATTCTCAGGAATTAGTCAGGGGTAATTGGTATTAATCCTATATATTATTGATGCTTTAAAGAACAATTGAGGATAGGTAGGAGCATGGAGTGCATCCACGATTAGGGTGCGACTCCGGGGACATGGTTTAGCCCTCATGCACACGGCCCTTGTACTGCCATTCCATACACTGGGGGCCGCAATTTGCAGTCCCCAATACACGGGCAACATCCGTGCTGCAGCCCCGACGGATGCTGCAGTCCGTGATCTGTCCGCACCGTAAAAAGAAGAAAAAAAAAACAGAACTAGTTCTATTTTTTACTGTGTGGTGGCACGGACAGGAATACCACAGAAGCACTCCGTAGTATTTCTGTGGGGTTCCATGCCTCCGTTCTGCACCGCAGCTACGAACTGCGGACCCATTCAATTAAATGGGTCCGCATCCATGATGCAGGAAGCAAATGGTCGGTGTCCGCATATTGCGGACCCGCTGTTTGAGGGCCACGGCTGGCAACGGCAGTGTGCATGAGGCCTTAGGATGAGGGATAGATATATTGATTATATATATATATATATATATATATATATATATATATATATATATAAAACACCCCCTCCCTGCCTAGCTCTCTATTTTATTACCATTTTTGTTTTCATTAGTGTTCATGTTTGTTAATACTTATTTTAGATGTAACATTAATAAAAAGGTACATTTTTATGGCACTTTCAATGAATCCAGTAAAATTTAGCAGTGTCTAAACTTGGATCAGCATATCAGCTATACTTAGTAAATTCCGCTCCATACAATCCCTTATATATTATCACATACATGTGAGTGATAAGGCTAGGGCTACACGGCAACATGTGTCGCGCAACTTCTGGTCATAGAGAAGTAACTCAATATTTATTTATTTTTTTTAATAATGATAGTCTATGGTGTTGCACTGTGACATGCTGCGACTGACACGACAGTCGCAAAAAATCCATCCAAGTTGGATTTTTATGTGACTGTCGTATTGCAGTATGCTGCAATGCGACAACATAACACTAGCCTAATGCGTACAGGGGTTAAAGGATGTACTATGTTTTTTGTTTCTGCAACATACCTGTGATCGTATCCACACTACTGATAGGAGGTGTGTGACTTAAGACTCCATACTGTGCAGAAGCAGAAGGAAAGCTTGAGGAAACAGCAGGGTTCACCTCATTGGAATGTATTTGAAAACTCTGAGGAACAGAAAAGAAATACAATGTAAAGGTTCATTAACATCACCATTTTGTTTTCTTCTTCTGATCAGTCAGGGAACAGAATATATATATATTTTTTTAAATGGAGGCTTTATTTTGAGCATCTGTTGTGCTTATTTCGCATTCCTTTGTTTCCATCATAGATCTGTTATTTTTGATGGGAAAAAAAATTCTGCGTGCGGCTCCCTGAAACAGCTGATCGGTTTGTCTGTGTGGTTAAGATATTCACAGCGGCATCCACCGTGGCCCAATAAGGTTAGAGCTACACGGCGACACTGGCTCGCGACAGCTGTCGCAGCCAGGATCTCTGTGTAGGGGTGATGCAATAGAAATGAATGGGATCGCCATGACAGTTGCAAGAAATCAGACACGGCTGGATTTCTTGCGACTGTCACGGCAATCCAATTTATGAACACATACTCAAAGATCTTAGTTGCAAAAGCTGTTGTGTGATCAGTTGAGATGAGTGGATTTCTCAATAATTTGATTCGGACAGTTTGCCGAATTTCCCAAAAAGAGTCAATTCGAATTTATGTGACAAATCGCATTAAAAAACAGCTATTTCTTGGCTGATAAGAGCCTGTATAGTGGTGTAGAACACTGTGCATTGCAAAAACATGCATAGGGAGTCCACGGTGCTGGTGAAACAGTACTGTGGGTCAGTACGACACGCAGGTGACAAGCGTCTCGCTTAGGGCTCATGCACACAAGTTTTTTTTACCCCGTTTCCGTTCCGTTTTTACGGACCATATACGGAACTATTCATTCCAATAGAGCCACAAAAAAAAAAAAAAAATGGAAGGTACTCCCTATGCCTTACGTTTCCGTATTTCCGTTCAAAGATAGAACATGACCTATTATTGTCCGCATAACGGACAAGGATAGTACTGTTCTATTAGGGACGAGCTGTTCTTTTGCACAAAAAACGGAATGCACACGGACGTCATGCGTATTTTTTGCAGACTGCATAATACTGAAAAAGCCATACGGTCGTGTGCATGAGGTCTTAGAATCATGTCTCACTTATTGGTCAACACAGTGGCCCAGTTACAGAGTGGTGAGGTTGGGAATCACATGAGGAGTCAACACAGTGGCCCAGTCACAGAGTGGGCCATGCTGATCGTCCTCCAGCGGCTTGATAAAAAATTCCCACACCACCAAGTATGGACTTCTCCCCACGACTCCATGCTGACTCTCTGCTACCGCTGCCTCCGTGAACCCATGCACTGCTACTTCATTCCGGGCAGGTAGGTTCCTGTATAGCAGGCAGTCTACCCTAGGCATCTAGGCTACAGATCTCGCACCGCTGCCACCCTGCGGACCCCGGCTCCCACGTGTGATCAGATACATCATCGTCTGCACGTCACTAATGTCACCCTCACCAGTCTAAGGACCACATGCCAGACCATTCGCAATACCAGCTCCCATGCGACTATTATCGTCACTACTTGCCCGCCTACCGAAGGAAGCAGCGGATCTCTCCTTCTCACCTCTCTGTTGGACGTACTGTACGGTAACATTAACTGCAAGGGTAAAAGGGCAATAGTATCAGCCGCAATTTCACACCAACTCCGCAATTGACGCATTTAATTAAGTGTAAAAGACCTTGAACACCCTAAAATGTGTAGTATCAAACCAGGTTTGAGTCAAAAACACAGAACAGGTGCAGATCTTTCCATTACACTTTATCTTTGAGTAGGCTTCACTACTGGTTTTGGCTGACAAAAAATGATAGTAATAACTGATCAAATAACTCAAGTGTGAACTCACCCTAAAGTGTGTAGTATCAGGCTGCTATTTTACACCAACTCCGCAACTTCTGACTGCCGCTGCGCTTACCACGGGCATCAACCGCGGTACCCCCCAACCCCCGTGCCAAGCCGTGGTCACCGGGCAGCAGGCTCCAGGGCTATCACGAGATCTCGTGCGCAAACTCGCTCGCAAGCCGTCCGGTGGCTGAAGAAGCTTCCCCGCGGCAATGGGAGAAGCAGCTTTCACCTCCTGGGTCTCCATCTGACCTCGCTGGTTCCCACATGGCCAGTATTTTGTAACACTGTGCTCGAAGAAAAAAAGAAAAAAAAAACCTGCCCGCTCAGCCTCCTCCGCTGCACTCTCCTCACGGTTCTCGCATCCCGGGGCTTCCTCCCACACCCTCCGCCCTCTCACCTCTCCCACCAGTTGTCTCCCCACAATTCCCACTCTGTCCACCCAATGGCATGCAACCTCCCTTCATGGTCTGCCCCCTACTTCAGGCTGCTCCCTGGCGGTCAGGGGGTTAACCCAGCCCTCATTATTGATCCAAGCCCTCCTTGATTCAGGCACTACTCCGCTTCACATTCACCTTCCGAGCCCAGATCCTAGCCTATGCCAGCCTGCTGTTTTCCCAACTCCATCACCTCCAGACCCACGGTCAAGAACGGCCTTCCAACTCACGCAGCTGCTCAGGTCCCCGGCTTCATATCCTCAGGCGGTCACTCACATCCACGCCACTTGATCACCAGGGTTCAGTGCCACACATAATCCTAACAAGACCGCCATTCGGCAATTATGTCCCATGCTCTCTTCTTAACCCCTTAAGGACACGGCCCTATTTCACCTTAAGGACCAGGCCATTTTTTCAAAATCTGACCATTGTCACTTTATGTGGTGATAACTTTAAAACGCTTTTTCTTATCCAGGCCATTCTGAGATTGTTTTTTCGTCACATATTGTACTTCATGACAGTGGTAAAATGAAGTCGAAAAATTTCATTTTTATTTATAAAAAAATACCAAATTTACCAAAAATTTAGAAAAATTTGCAATTTTCCAAGTTTCAATTACTCTACTTCTATAATACATAGTAATACTGCCAAAAAAAGTTATTGATTTACATTCCCCATATGTCTACTTCATGTATCGATCATTGGGAATGCCATTTTATTTTTTGGGGACGTTACAAGGCTTAGAAGTTTAGAAGCAAATCTTGAAATTTTTCAGAAATTTTCAAAAACCCACTTTTTAGGGACCAGTTCAGGTCTGAAGTCACTTTGTGAGGCTTACATAATAGAAACCATCCAAAAATTACCCCATTCTAGAAACTACACCCCTCAAGGTATTCAAAACTGATTTTACAAACGTCATTAACCCTTTAGGTTTTCCACAAAAGTTAATGGCAAATGGAGATAAAATTTCAGAATTTCGATTTTTTGAAAAATTTTCCGTTTGAATCCATTTTTTCCAGTAACAAAGCAAGGGTTAACAGCCAAACAAAACAATTTTTATTGCCCCGATTATGTAGTTTTCAGAAACACCCTATATGTGGTCGTAAACTGCTGTATGGCCAAACTGCAGGGCGCAGAAGGAAAGGAGCGCCATATGGTTTTTGGAAGGCAGATTTTGCTGGACTGGATTTTTGACACCATGTCCCATTTGAAGCCCCCCGATGCACCCCTAGAGTAAAAACTCCATAAAAGTGACTCCATCTAAGAAACTACGCCCCTCAAGGTATTCAAAACCAGTTTTACAAACTTTGTTAACCCTTTAGGTGTTCCACAAGAGTTATTGGCAAATGGAGATGAAATTTCCGAATTTCTATTTTTGGTTACCTTGTCTCAAAAAAAGTGTAATATAGAGCAACCAAAAATCATGTTTACCCTAGAATAGTACCAACAAAACTGACACCTTATCCCGTAGTTTCCAAAATGGGGTCACTTTTTTGGAGTTTCTACTGTAGGGGTGCATCAGGGGGGCTTCAAATGGGACAGTGTCAAAAAACCAGTCCAGCAAAATCTGCCTTCCAAAAACCATATGGCGTTCCCTTCCTTCTGTGCCCTGCCGTTTGGCCATACAGTAGTTTACAACCACATATGGGGTGTTTGTGCAAACAAGAGAATCAGGGCAATAAATATTGAGTTTTGTTTGGCTGTTAACCCTTGCTTTGTTACTGCAAAAATGGATTAAAATGGAAAATTTGCCAAAAAATAGCTGTTTTGGGACTGTTTTTATTTTTTGTTATTTACATAGTTGAACTCACAGGTTAAATTGTGTGCTATTTCTATAGAGCAGGTTGTTACGGACGCGACAATACCAAATATGACTACTTTGGGGTTTTTTTTGTTTCAGTTTTACATAATAAAACATTTTTGAAAATAATTTTTTTTTTGTGTCTCCACATTCTGAAAGCCATAGTTTTATTTTATTTTTTTGGGCGACTGTGTTATGTAGGGGCTCATTTTTTGCGGGATGAGATTGCGGTTTGATTGGCACCATCTTGGGGTGCATATGACATTTTGGTCGCTTGCTATGACACTTTGTGATGTAAGGTGACAAAAATGGCTTTTGACACCGTATTTAGTATTTTTTTTTTGCTGTGTTCAGCTGAGGGGTTAGGTCATGTGTTATTTATATAGATCAGGTTGTGACGGACGCGGCGATACATAATATGTATACTTTTTATTTATTTATATAAGTTTTACACAATAATATTTTTTAAAACAAAAAAAAAAATCATGTTTTAGTGTCTCCATAGTTTGAGAGCCATATATATATTTTTTTTTGGGCGATTGTCCTATGTAGGGGCTCATTTTTTGCGGGATGAGATGGCGGTTCGACTGGTACTATCTTGGGGTGCATATGACTTTTTGATCGCTTACTATTACACTTTTTGTGATGTAAGGTGACAAAAAATGGCTTGTTTGACAACGTTTTTATTTTTTATGTTTACGGCGTTCATCTGAGGGGTTAGGTCATGTTATATTTTTATAGAGCAGGTCCTTACGGACGCTGGCGATACATAATATGTATACTTTTTTTTATTTATTTTGGTTTTACACAATAATATCCATTTTGAATAAAAAAAAACATGTTTTAGTATCTCCATAGTTTGAGAGACATATATTTTTCAGTTTTTAGGCAATTGTCCAGGTTGGGTATAATTTTTGCGGGATGAGGTGACAGTTAGATTGGCACTATTTGGGGGGTCATATGACTTTTTGATCGCTTGCTATTACACTTTTTGTGATGTAAGGTGGCAAAAAAATGGCTTTTTGACAAAGTTTTTATTTTATTTTTTTTACAGTGTTTACTTGAGGGGTTAGGTCATGTGATATTTTTATAGAGAAGATTCTTACGGACGTGGAGATACACAATATGTCTGTCTACTTTTAATTTTTTTTTTTTTACATTTAACACAAAAGCATTTTTGAAACAAAAAAAATCATGTTTTAGTCTGAGAGGCATAGTTTTTTTTATTTTTTGGCCAATTGTTTTAGGTAGGGGCTTGTTTTTTGCAGGATGAGATGGCGGTTTGATTGGTACTATTTTGGGAGGCAAACGCCTTTTTGATCGCTTTGTATTACACTTTTAGTGATGTAATGTGCCAAAAAATGGCTTATTTACACCATTTTTTTTTTTATGGCATTCACCTGAGGAGTTCAGTCATGTGATATTTTTATAGAGCAGGTTTTTACGGACGCGGCGATACCTAATATGTGTAGTGTATTTTATTTTTTTTAATTTTTATTCAGTGATATGTGTTTTTTTCATTTTTACTTTTTTTCACTTTTTACATTTTTTTGACCCAGACCCACTTGGTTCTGAAAGATCCAGTGGATCTGGTGTCTGTATAATACAGTACACTATATAGTGCACTGTACTGTATTTTGTACTTTAGAAAGTCTGAATAGACCTTTAGCAGGTCTATTCAGACATTCAGCACCATGGAGAGCAGGAAAGCGTCCTGTCTCCATGGCAACCATCACCCGCTGCCATAACTGGGCAGGGGTGATGGATGGGAGGAGTGGAGCTCCCTCCCTCTGCGATCCCATCCTGTTGGGGGCTGCAAAGGCACAGCAGCCCCCGATGGGAGAGGGAGGAGCGCTCCCTCCCTGTTAACCCTTCCATACCGCGGTCCGTACGGACCGCGGTACTGAAAGGGTTAAGCGGCTGGCATCTGCAGCACAGATGCCAGCCGTTTCTATCAGAGTGTCAGCAATGTGCTGGCACTCTGATAGAACTCACTAGACACCAGGGATAGATTACAGAGGAGGCGGGCGGGGGATCGCAATCGCGATCCCGCCCGCCCGCACCTCCCGCCTCCCGCAACCACCCCCATGCACCCCGCAGCCACAATATGATTGGGGGCTGCAGGGAGATTAAAAACAGTTTGGGGGCATTAACTCTCTGATCCCCGCGGTCATAGACCGCGGGGATCAGAGATCACCTAGAGCGCTGCAAACCGCAGGTCTGAATTGACCTGCGGTTTGCAGCGATCGCCCATATGGGGGGGTCACAGGACCCCCCTGGGCATTGTAACAAGGTACCTGCTGAATAATTTCAGCAAGTACCTTGTTCCGATCACTGCCAGCTGAGCAGCAGTGATCGGAACAACTCATGACGTACCGGTACGTCATGTGTCCTTAAGGACTCGGGAAACATGCCGTACCAGTACGTCATGTGTCCCAAAGGGGTTAAAGACAAATCATAGCCTGCCTGTCATTCAGGTTCAGTTACCAATTCAATCCTACTCGGTAAGATTTCGCCAGTTTGCTCTTCTAGATTTCGCTCCTATGTATGACTTTTTCTATCTCCTATCATGTTTTTCTTTTCAGGTTGCTTCATCCTTGCCCGTCGTCTGGCACGTCCAGACCACATTCACAGTTATTCAGTCTTACGTTTGTCCTTCATACGTTATGCGTGCGTTTCAGGTTTATGTAAATCTTTTTTTTTTTCTTTCGTTCTCCAACCTTTCCACACTGTCCTCTCGCTTACACGTCTTGCAGCATTCGCCACTTTCTACAAGCTGTCAGAATCACTTTTCCTGTTCTTCATTTCCACGTTTCGGTGCTTCGGCATTCGGGTTCTCTTACCTTTAATTGCTTTGCTTCACTCCACAGTGTAATTATGTCGCACGTATCAGATAGAGGGCGCACTATCAGTCCCAGAAACTGCAGTGTCAGAACACGCCAGCAACAGGTCCTTGAGGAGCTGGACGATCCCCAAATTAATCACCGAGTTAAATGAAGAGGGATTCGTCATCCGGCATCCGCCCAGAAGACCGAGTTATATAGACTTCTGGTTACAGACTCAACTGTTCCAGCAGCTGAGCAAGTTTCCATGTCTACAATACAACTTTCTCTGGAGCAGTTGCACTCCGTTAACGACATCTCCAGCTCAGTCGCAGATATACAGAAGAGACTGCTTGCAGTGGAGGCCAGGGCCCCCGCTTCCAGCTGCCCAGCTGCATCCATCCCAGGTCCTTCCGCTTCCTGCTCACTTTCCCCAGGTATGGTCTCCAGTGCACCCAACATAGCCCCGTCACATTTAGTTCCTGACATCATAAAAAGGGATTTCCTAGCAGGCAAGGATGTAATCCTTGCCTCGATTCTCATCACCACCCATGATTCACTATATAGCAGGACCAACGCATGCGGCGATGTTTCCATAGTGCTCGAAGCCAAAGACGCCCGTCTCAACAAGAAACTGACCATCCCAGAGTTCGTGGTTGCATTCAGTCTTTCCAGAGACATCATCTGTTCAGCGCAGCCAGGTAGACAGGAAGCTGCTTATAGATGCTTATTTATACAGGGTCACGGATCTGGGACACAAATACGGTGGTCATGCTTTTTATAATTACCATAGTTTCTTCTCCGCAAAAGCTGCTGCCGCACTAGCACAGTTTCAACAGGTCACCAATTGGGCCATCATGGACATGGAGCTGTTTTTCAGGCATTTCGCCACGTTCAGGGCCACAGCATGCTCCACCTGTCAGTCTATACTCTATTCATCCAAATGGTGTCCCAACCTAGGTTCCACCTCTCAGGGAAGATATTCTTCGGGTCTTCCTGGACCGCCAAAAGCCATACCAACAGTAGACAAATTAGGCAGACCGATAGTCTTTTTAGGTAAATCCCAGGTATGCAACAATTATAATCTGACGGTTTGTAACTACAATAAGTGTAGGGCAGTCATAGAAAAAAGGGATCCAGCTCACCCAGTCATTTGCCATGCACGGAGATGGCCCAAGTATGCCAACAGAGACAGGATAAATTCGAAGATACTCCAGCAACAGGCGTCTTTTCCAATTGCAACTTTATTTCAATCCATAAAAACAGCTCCAAACAGCAAACACCTTCTTTCACGCGCCAGTGGTTTACATGTTTCGAACCTTGCGGTTCTTAATCATAAGTGAAATAAGTGTAGGGCCCTACATGTCTGCTCGGTTTGTTTCAGGGCCCATCCTCAAAGGTGATCAAGGAATACATGACTAGCCGGGGTCAACGTGGACCTGTTAACATTCCTCTTATAAGACCATCACAATCCCAGTTTTGTACAATTCCTAGATTCTGGTTTCAGGGAAGGTTTTCATACAGGTTTGATAGTTCTACCTCAATCCTCCTGGGAGGGTCCTAACCTCCTTTAAGCGCTCAGAGACCCGGATTCAGTTGAGACCCTAATACAGTCTGAATTACAAAAGGGATTCCTTATAGGGCCTTTTGCCACGCCCCCTTTCGATTTCTGGAGGGTCAACCCCATCGGGCTCGAAAGCAAAAAAAATTCCAATAAAAAGCGCCTCATGCTTTTGGTACACCCAGCCTCAACTACCTCATTGCTTCCGAAGACTTTTCTATGCGTTAGTGTTCCATAGACGAGGCCATTCAGCTCATCATCCAGGTGGGCAGGGGAGCCTGGTTGGCCAAAGCCGATATTGCAGACGCGTTCAAGTTGCTACCTATTCATCCACAGCTATGGAAGTTTTACGGGATGAAATGGATGGGTTGCTATTACTTCGCAAATCGTTTAACTTTTGGGTCTAATAGCAGCCCGTGGCTTTTCGATCAACTGGCCCAAGCCCTCCACTGGATTCTGGTTAATCATGCCGGCTGCTCCATGATTATTCATTATCTGGACGATTTCCTATTAATAGAACATCCAAGTCATCACCCCGACAAACTCGCCAATCTCTTAATTTTCTCGGAGTTAAATGTCCCTGTAGCCCCATCGAAAGTCGAAGGTCCCTCCACTTTGGTAACCTTTCTGGGCATTGTTCTAGACACCGAGAAAATGTAAGCCAGGCTCCCAGAAGACAAATTAACTAAAATCAAAGAAACCATCGCCAAATCGGTAACTTCCAGGACACTCACCAAATTAGAGCTGCAATCATTGTTGGGGATGTTAACTTTCGCATCCAAGGTCATGCCACAGGGCAGGGGATTCATATCCAGACTACTCCACGGCCCCCGAACAGGACTCCCCCATTCGCTTAGACAATGAGGGCTTAGCAGGTCTAGTAATGTGGAATTTCTTCTTGTCTAGTTGGAATGGGGTTTCCCTGTTTGTTCCACAATGGAGCCCTGCTTCACCTACGGTCTTCTGACGCAGCCGCATCCGGGGGGTTCGCAGCGATATACGGTAACCAATGGTTTGCAGGCTCATGGCCGCCAGAAGTTTCATCAGTCAGGGAGTCTTTAAAACCCTCCCCGTTACTGGAAATATATCCAATAGTTGCGGCAGCCCAAGTTTGGGGTAGGCTTTGGGCAAACTCCTCAGTTGCCTTCATCACGGACATCAGGCAGTAGTTCACAGTCACCAAAAGCAGATTAGAATCTTCGCAAATCATGCCCTTTGTACGTAAATTGGTTTGGCTCTCTTTACACTTCAATTTCCAATTCTCATTTAAGCACATTCAGGGAGCGCAAAACCTTGCGGCAGATGCATTATCACATTGCAATTTCCCTGCTTTCTTCCAGGCAATGCCGGAGGCAGAACAAACAGGCTTATCCCCGCCAGCGTTCAAAACACTGACAATGGATTAATGATTCATATCTCAGCAGCCAAATCGCTACAGCCAACACTGCCAGGAGTTACAAAACCGACTAGAACATTTTTAACCAGTTCACACGTCACCATCCTAGGAACAATACCAACAGAACCACATACATCATGGCTTTCCTAGACTACTGTCATGAAGAGCTTGAAACTTTCGTATATCACAATCAGGTTATATTTGGCTGGGGTACAGCACCACCATATGCTAAAACATCCAGACAACAGGTCTTTTTTCGCTTCCCAAGCCATCAAAGCGACTTTAAGGGACATACTGAAGAATTCTAAGAAATCAGATCCAGGCAGACAACCAGTTTAGGCAGAGCCATTTAGGAAACTTTCCACCTCCCTAGACGGCAACCCTTTTGGGCCCTATATAAGCACAATCATCAAAGCAGCCATGTACCTTAGTTTTTACAGCTTCTTGAGACCCGGGGAGTTCACTCATACCTCTCCTAGGGGAAAAGACTTGTTCATAGGTCAATTAATATGGCACCATGACCATTTCACATTATACCCATCTTCCACCAAGACTTTCCAAGTCGGGCCCCCGACAAATAAATTATTTCCAGACATGCAACGAGTGGTGCCCCGTCATGGTCTTAAATAATTATTGTCAGTTTTGGGCAACTCCTCGCCAGATAGCCCGTTGCTTCCCTTCAAAAACCGACCGCTCACGTCAACACAGTTCATTACACACATTCGCACACTAGCTTCAGGTCTAGGTTTCAACCTCAAAGCCATCAATGGACATTACTTCAGTATCGGAGCAGTATCTTCGGCTTCCAGACACGGGGTTCCAGCTGACATTATCCGTAAAATGGGTCACTGGCAATCATTCTGTTTCACCCGCTATGTTCCAAATCCACAGGGAGAAATTTCCAAAGCTGTTTCCAGCCTGGCAAGGCAAGTTGTTGGTACCTGCTTAATAGACTCCTATATGCTAAATGGTTTGTTTTTTTGCCCCCTTATAGTCCTACCCTCGCTCATGGCTAAGGGCACACCACCAGCCATCTTAGTTAGGTCAGGTATCAGTGAAGTCAGACAGGCACCACGCTTCAGTCAGGGTCCTCGTCTCCTGCAGCCGCGACCACAATTTATATATATATATATATATATATATATATATATATATATATATATATAATCTCTCCCAGAGAAAAGGCAGCACTCGAGATAAGTGGTGATGACCCAATTTATTCCAAGGCGACGTTTCAGCCTACTCCATGAGGCCTTTGTCAAGGGCCTCATGGAGTAAGCTGCTTGACAAAGGCCTCATGGAGTAGGCTGAAACGTTGCCTTGGAATAAATTGGGTCATCACCACTTATCTCCGGAGTACTGCCTCTTCTCTGGGATTTATATATTGTGAAGGATTGTCCGTCCTCCTGAGGAACTTGCACCCGCCAAGCTCTTTGGACGTGCTGCTGCTTATCTCTGGAGATATAGATATATATATATATATATATATATATATATATATATATATATATATATAACGGTCTGTCAGTGAGGCAAAGACTGAAGGACCTGTCAGCTTCTATCGAGTCATGTAATGGTGCCACAATTGCTTTATTGTGTGGCTCTCTCAAGAGTACATACTAGACTCCTGAAATTCGATTTAAAATCTAAGCACCCGATTTAGCTATATGCCAAATCTCATGCAGATTGGTCCAGTCGTTTGTGTGCATAAAGGACAAATGGACGCCAGAATTAAAAATATAATACATATAAAGATTACATACTCCTAAAAAATAACACCACTTGATAAAGCCAAAATATACTAGTCTATTAAGCATTAAAATACAAAACCGTTAATATGGACATGCACCCATCCAATCAAAGATGGTATAGTAACACTGGTTATGAATGTAGCCATATAAAAAACACCCAAGCAGTTATTATCTGGTTGTTATTATCCTCCTCAAAAGCAGTAAAAATCTAATCAGTATCTATAAATGAAGAAATATCAAGAGAGATACTAAGTACTGCCCACTAATGGCACCCGATGCTCCAATGCTGTTTGTAGGTGCTTATTTATACTAGCACAACACTGCTTTTGAGGCAGATAGTGACTGGGTGGATATGGTATATATAGTTGGGTATTGTCTATTTTTATGCCTTCATTTATAACCCATGTTACTTGAGCAGTACCCAAGTACAACAGGGGGTATCTGCAATTGGTTTGCACGGTTTGTAATGTTGATATAATGCACCTTGTACACTAGCTGGGGGTGGCCAGAGTTAGCTATCCTGGCCCAGTACTCTCTGGAGCTTATGGTGGGGTCTGACCCCTCCCCCTTGTTCCAGAAGATTCTAGATTCCAGATTCCTTCCTTACTTAGCTCGAGCTTTAAAGGCTTTATACACCTTTGGGGGCAATTTTTTATATTATTTCATTGTACTCACTATGAGATAAAAAAATTTTTTTATTGTTTTTTTATTTAAAAAATAGCCATTTTTTTCTGTACAGAGCTGAGCTTTAATAGAGAGATCTCAGCTGACAGGTTCATTACCTCTGATCTCTGACATTATAAACACTCATTTTAGTAAGCTATAGCTCAGTTCTTATTTTACATATATATATTTTTTTTCGCCAGCTAATTTTTACAGACTGTACAGAAACTGTTGACTGATCACGACTGATTCCATGTTTAGTCTTGTCTCTCCTATGGATGCATTTTACAGGACTAAAATGGACCGTAACATTTTTTTCTTTAGGGAGGCTTGTTAGCAAAATTGTTAAATAGATTTTGAATTTAAAAATTGTTTGACATCCTATTGTCTAAAGGAATAAATGTAATCATTAAAACCGTAACACATGGTTAACTATACACCATGCAAATTCCTCCTTCAAGAATAAGCTAAGCAAGCAGTTTGTTGCAATAGCCCTCTAATTGCTCCTTCTCTGGCTAAAGTCTCTTTTTCTAGGATCTCTGGCTAGCAGCTACAATCTGACAACTGTGGCTGTAGTGTCCTCTATTCTGGGATGCTCAGGGTGTCTTACCAAGTTATTCACTTTGCAGCAGTATGGTCTGGAACTTGTCAAGCTGGGTTACCTTGCTGACTCTCATAACATGACCCTACTTCTCAACCTCCTCTCTTTCATCTCCTGGAGCTTTTGATGACGTATAAAGCTCCAGGGCTTAAAGTCTATGTACACTGTTGGGGGCATTTTTATTACCTTTTACTCATTCTAGGTAAAAAAAATTCAGTTGGCCTTTATTAAAAAAGGCTACTTTCACACTCGCGTTTTGGCTTTCCGTTTGTGAGATCAGTCATGGAATGGAAAAGGATCTGCTCAGAATGCATCAGTTTACCTCCGATCAGTCTCCATTCCATCATCTATTATTCATGTGTCTGGCATTTGTATATAATTTTTTATAGGTGTCCGATTCCTTGAGTCATGCTGCATAGCAGCAAGCGGCCCCTCCTTCTACTTACATAGAATGTCTATCTCGGCAGGGCCCAGACCTGGGTGTGGTGTCGTGGTTCCAGCTTGGAGCGCACGTGCGCCACTTCCGGGGGGGCGAGGTGTGTGCTCCAGGCTGGAGCGCACGCCATGTCCGGACTCTGCTTGGCGCCTCGAGATACAATCGAAAAAGGTGAGAATGGACTGAATGAGTGTGATAGGGATTATATAAGATCGGATGAGATGGGCTTTTTTGCAGCATGATCTCTTGAGAAAGCCATTGCGGGGACACGGGAGGTACAGCGGCTATTACAAGTCACCAGGTATAACTTCAGAGAGGGGGCCTGTTTCACATGAGAGCTTCTTAGTATAATGTGATGTCTGGTACGGTTGGCTATATGCCAGTATTGACTGCAACCTGGCATTGCTATATTGAAATTTACTTTATACTGTTTCTAATCTGCTGATTGAACTAATACCATCTTTCCTCATAAATGTTATCCTGATATTATGAAATGTGCTGTGTATCACCTTCTGTGAGGGTTTCTGTCCCTTTGGGTCTTTATCACCACCAACCATGCTGAATTGTATTGTACTGTATTTTATGAAGCTTCATTTCATTTTAAAAGTAATAAAACTGTTTTAATATTATCCGGATTTGCTATTTTGGTGTATTCTATGAGGCTTTTCCGGTTTTATTGGTGGTTATCCTACGCTATTTTTTGGTGTATATAGGGTGGAGGTAGGGAGCAGACCTGATGTGCTCCTCTCCCTCAGATGTATTACTTATTTTTATCATTCATTATGGTTGTCCAAAAAAATGCTCATTGCCTGTGATTTTGGGATAAGTTGTTCAGAAAAAAGAAAAATTCTGGTTGACAACCCTGTATGTGAACGGTCATGTGACTAACAAGTATTATGTGACCTGACTTTCAAATAACTGCCCAAGCAACAGGTGAATAGTAAAGAGTTTTGGGGAGCAGAATACCGTATTTTTCACCCCATAAGATACATTCTCTCCCCCCCCCCCCAAAAGTGTGGGGGAATGCCCTGCGTCTTATGGGGCGAATACTAATGAAGGGCTTCCATTTTGGAAGCACTCATTAGTACCGGAGGACCGGGAAGCGGTGAAGGCTCTGTGCTCATCGTTCCTGGTCCTCGGCTGTCAAGGCTGCACATAGTGTGAGGGAGCGCTGTGACCTCATGCTGTGCGCGTCGGGGCACAGCACAGCCGACAGCAGGAAGACGACAGAGCGCGCTGAAGGACAGGAGTGGTGGCGTCCAGGAGCAGGAGAGGTTTATTATTTTATTTGTTCTGTGGCACTGGGGCTCATACTGGGGGCATAATAACTGACACTGGAGGCATAATAAATGGCACTGGGGCTCAATAAATGGCACGGGGGCTGAAATGGCATGGGGAGTCTCCCCTGGGGGAATATAGTGTGCCCCTCAATCACTGCACAGTTTCCAGAAAGGGACAGCCTGAGGGAGTACATAGACATCATCAGGGCCACTACCATTCTGACCCTCTCTCTGACATCCTTAGGTGCTTGCTGCACGTGTAATATCCCACTATGACATCTTTGAATGCATGGATGCATGCCCATATTAACTGATTGGTGGATTTTAATAGTTTGACTAATAAAGATTGCTACATTTTGACTTCAAGTTCAGTGTTGTGTTATATTATTTTACGTGCATGTCTTTGAAAAGAAGCAAGAAAGACAGAAAATTTCACCTTATGAACAAAAAAAAAAAAATGCCAGGAAAGCTGCTTATGTGGGTTTGTATTTTATATTTTCCATAGATGTTCAGCTAACATCTGGAAAAATGCTAAAAAAAAAAACCATGCAAAAATACAGAAAAACAGAACAGAAAATTATGTGTGAAAATACCCAAAACAAAAACCTGTCTTGGTTGCCCACATCAACCAATCACCTGTAAAGTTCTCACTTCTTACAGTGTTGTTGAAAAATGATCTGTTTCTATGAGCAAATAGCAACAGCTTTTTTTTTTTTAACAGTTTTGTAAATCTGCCATAATATGTTAATCTTCTGCTGCAGAGAACACAGCATAGAGAATAGCCTCATAATAGACTATTCCTTCAAAGGTGTTTTGAGAGAATTCTCTACTTTAGACCTATCCTCCGGATAGATAATCATGATCTTATCGGTGGGGTTTGAGAAGGCACCAGCACTCGCAGTAGTTCCGCAGTTCCGTATCTGGTTTGCTGAGAGAATGTCGCGGTGCTATTGTGAGCACTGATGCCTTCTCAAACAGCTGACCAGTGGGGGTCCTGGGTGTTCCACCGGTCAGATACTGATGAATACTGAATTGAAAAATCTCAGAAAACCCAGTTAATATATAGTGTGATCATATTGTCTGCTAGAGTTTCAAAACATGAGCAACTTCACAATTACCATTCGCTCATGGGAGTGCAGGCCACTGAAGCCTGCAGGCTGGGTAAGAGAAGGTTGAGAGCTGCCTAGAATGGAACTGTAACCACCCTGTCCAGTTCCACCAGAAGGAGTCCAGATATCTGATGAATTATGTAGCCCATCTGTTAACACAAAATAAGATAATTAAAATAGGGGTCCCATAACACATGTCCTGTTACGAACACAGAAAAGTAACACATTTGTATTTTGCATCAGCAGCTTACACAGGCTTGGAAGAGATTAGATGTAGTATTTAATGGGGTTAACAGACACAGTTTATGAATCGGAAATAAATCTAAACCTATGATATATGCTCTCACATGGCCACATGCACAGTAACTTGGCAAGAAAACCTGTACTCCCTCTTGGGCATTACCGGGGGGGGGGGGTTTATACGGAGACCCATGAGAACTTGACCTCCTATCTCAGGGACTACCAACATCTGGAGCTTCAGTTACAAAAACTACAACACCCAAGATGCACACTTGCTCAGCTCTTCTCGGAACTGTCACAGAAACGCATGAAGTATGCTGGGAGTTGTAGTTTCACAACAGTTCCCAAGGGTTGCAGATCACTGCCCTATCCACAGGATGGGGGATAATTGTGACCAGTGTTGCTCCGACCGCTGGGCCTCTGTCAATCTCTACAACAGGTTCCTGTGTCTGCCGCTCCATTCAACTCTATGATAGGGGATTAGTTGTGGTCAGGGGACAAACCCTTTAATATAATAATTATACATAAAAGAAACATGGTTGGGAGGATATGTAAACCCTTACCTGCCATGTAGAATGTACCAGGGTAAAAAGAATTAGTTTGCTTTGAAATGTAATTTCCACGGTCTCCACTGTATTCATCGCCAGAATTAGCAGGATATACCTGAAAACAACCAAAACAATATCAATAAGGATGAAAATAAAATTTTTATTTTTAACTGTATTAAATAAAACAAATGAAGTCCAGGTACCCATTATACCTACTGGAGGATCTATTATAACAAAGCAAACAATCTAAAGCTGAGCATACACATTCAATAGCTATCTCTCTTGATTTCTCTATACACATTAACACTCAGCGGGTATGTATTGTCAATGGTGAGAGAGAAGAGAACCACTATCAGACAATTCTGGTGGTGATTTCTCTAGAGAAAACATAGGATCAGCAGAAAAAAAAATTTTGTTCACCGAATCCTTTCCTCCCATGATAACATATGTTGGGGGATAGTTGGGAGCTCCCATATACATTAGATTGATGGCCGACCCGACAGACTTAGCAGATTCAGCTGACAGTATATTAATGTGTATGAGGAGGGCATTTAAAGGGAATTTCTGGGAATATGGGGGAATAAATTTATACTTACCGGCCCCCCATCACTCCAGTGCTCCGCTGTGTCCACATTCCGGTGCCTGGCTTGTTTTCTTTCAGCACTGCATTGGTATTGTCACATGCTCCTCTGCAGCCAATGAATAGCTTCAGTGGTGATGTGTCCACAAGCAGCACTTCACTGCTAAAGCCAGTCATTGGTGCAGTGGAGCATAACCATGCACCGCTGTTAGAAAAAAAGCCAGGGACCAACACATGGACACAGCACGATGGACTGGAACAGCAGAGAGCAGGTAAGTATGAATCATCTTTTTATAGAGACAGGCTGGGCACTTGACAAAAACTGTGCATTCTCATAGAACCCCTTCAATGCCTTTTTATAGTAGTATAAAAACATGTTCACATAACATTAGGCGAAAGGTTGTATGTTATTGTCATTTCTTCCCTAGTAAAAGCTCTAGTAATGACAGGTGGTTATACAGAAACTAATCACCCCTTCTTACCAATAAAGAAGTTATGTGCTCTCACAACAACATTTAAGGGATGTGGGTTTTTAATTTTGCTACTAAAGAGGTGAGAAGAACAGCTACATACCCAATATCCCCCTGTCCATCATCAAGCCAATTGCGATACAACTGATTATGGAATCTTGACCACAATAATACTGTCCATTCACTACTGGTAAATGTCTAACAATGTACAGTACATGTAAAAAATCATCACAACTATTATTGTTGTATGTGTTGTACAACTCCAGTTTCGTTTTGGTGTGACAAACACCAATTTTTATGCCTTTTTACACAAGGTTTCACTTTGATGCAAAATGTCATAATTCAGGATTAAAGGAGTAAAAATGGCACTTAAAGCATCGCTACAAAATGCAATGCAATCTGAAAGCATGTTATAGAGCAGGAGGAGCTGAGCAGATTTATATATATAATTTTTTTACATGCAGCAAATCACTTCTACAGTATGAGGATGAGGGATTAAAATTGCAATCACTCATCCTAATACAGTTGCATTGTTTCTTGGCAGCAGATCATTGTTTAGCCAGTACGATCTGCTGTCCAGAAACAATTTAGGTGCCTGCAGGAACGTTTGTCTCCCATAATCTGCCCAATTTTTGCATTGCCTAAATCCGCCTCTAGTGTGCATAAGAGATAGCTGTTAGTCACTGATAATACCTCCTCCCTATACAGAGAAGTATTCACAGGGCTGTAAAAAAGCAAAGACACAAGTGTATAAATTACAAGTTTTACTGAACCTTTTCCCACAAAACTATATATCAATCTGCTCAACTTCTCCTGCTCTATATCTGGTCTTTTCAGATTGTACTATATTTTCAGAAGACAGGTCCTCCAAGGCATATCCTGCCTGTGTGTTTTGACAAATTACAAACACTAAAAGATTTGGAACATTAATCAGTCGCTTTCCATGATCTACAATTAAAAATGTTTGGTAAATAAAAATAAAAACATCATGATTCCATTATTGTGTGGGTGTGAGTTGGTACGTACACACCTCTAGTACCATCTGCTTTATTATGGCACTTTGCCAACAATTAGGGCAGTTGGGAACACAGCAAGTTCCTCCATAAAGTAAGGAAAGAAAAATATAAAAAAAAACAGGAAAAATAAATAAGAACATGTATTTACATATGATACATATGTACATAAGAAATATTCAGCAGCTTACTTAACCGCTACAGGACCGCCTAACGCAGGGATGCGTCCTGCAGCTCTGAGACGACGCATCATCTCGTGAGAGCCGAGACTTTCTGTGAACGCACGCGCGAGTTCACAGTGAAGCGCGTCTCAGGAGTTCGGCTACAGCCTGCCAGCGATGATCCATCGCTGGCAGGCTGTAGATGCGAATTAAATCACATCAAAGAGCTATATCAGACGCTGTTTTGTGAACAGCGTCTGATATAGCTGCTACCTGGTCCTCTGGTGGACCCATTTGCTGGGATCGACCACCAGAGGACCAGGTAACTATGTAAAGTTGCACCAAACACTACACTAACCCCCCCCCCCCCCCCTCACCAATTAACCCCTTGATCACCCCATCTAGACCCCCTGATCACCCCCCTGTTATTGATCACACCCCTTGTAAGGCTCAATTCAGACGTCCATATGTGTTTTGCAGATCCTCAAAACACGGACACCGGCAATGTGCTTTCCGCATTTTGCAGATCCGCACATTGCCAGAACTATATAGAAAATGCTTTTTCTTGTCCGCAATTGCGGACAAGAATAGGACATGTTCTATATTTTTGCGGAACGGAAGTGCAGACCCGGAAGCGCGGATCCGTAATTCCGGACAAGGGGCATAATGCTGAGGGGCATAATGAGACCATGAAAAATTTAACTTTTTGTCAAAAGTTAGCGGAAATGGAGACTTTGAGAAAAAACAATAAAAAATCAATTTCCACTAACTTGTGCCAAAAAAAAAAAAATCTATGAACTCGCCATGCCCCTCATGGAATACCTTGGGGTGTCTTCTTTCCAAAATGGGGTCACATGTGGGGTATTTATACTGCCCTGGCATTTTAGGGGCCCTAAAGCGTGAGAAGAAAAATGCGTAAAAATGCCCTCCTAATAGGTACTCATTGGAATTTGGGCCCCTTTGCGCATCTTGGCTGCAAAGAGTACAAACATGGGTATAGTCGTACTCCGAGAGTAGGACAGTGTTTAGGGTGTATTTACATATACCCATGCTGGGTGAGAAATATCTCTGTAAATTGACAACTTTGAATAAAAAAATGTAAAAAGTTGTCGCTTACAGCGATATTTCTCACACGCAGCATGGGTATATGTAAAAATACACCCCAAAACACATTGCCCTACTTCTCCTGAGTACGGCGATACCACATGAGTGACACTTTTTGCAGCCTGGGTGCGCAAAGGGCCCTAAAACCAATGAGTACCTTTAGGATTTCACAGGGCATTTTTACGCATTTGGATTCTCACGCTTTAGGGCCCCTAAAATGCCAGGTCAGTATAAATACCCCACATGTGACCCCATTTTGGAAAGAAGACACCCCAAGGTATTCCGTGAGGGGCATGGAGAGTTCACAGAATTTTTATTTTTGGCACAAGTTAGCGGAAATTGATATATTTTATTTTTATTTTGTTTTTTACAAAGTCTCATATTCCACTAACTTGTGACAAAAAATAAAATTTTACATGAACTCACCATACCTCCTGACGGAATACCTGGGGTGTCTTCTTTCCAAAATGGGGTCACATGTGGGGTATTTATACTGTCCTGGCATTTTAGGGCCCCTAAAGCATGAGAAGAAGTCTGGAATCCAAATGCGTAAAATGCCCTGTGAAATCCTAGTAGTACTGCACTCAGGCTGCAAAAAGTGGCACACAGTAGTATCGCTGATCAGGAGAAGTAGGAATGTGCTTGGGGTGTATTTTTATATATACCCTCACTTTGTGTGAAAAATATCTCTGTAAACGACAACTTTTAAATTTTTTTATACAAAGTTGACAATTTACAGAGATATTTCTCTCACCCAACATGGGTATATGTAAAAATACACCCCAAAACACATTGCCCTACTTCTCCTGAGTACGGCGATACCACATAAGTGACACTTTTTTGCAGCCTGGGTGCGCAAAGGGGCCCAAATTCCAACGAGGACCTTTAGGTTTTACATGGCGGCTCACAATTTAGCCCCGCTCAAAATGCCAGAACAGTAAACACACCCCACAAATGACCCCATTTTGGAAAGTAGACACCCCAAGGTAATCTCTGAGGGGCATAGTGAGTCCGTCTGAGATTTTTATTTTTTTTTTGCCAGAAGTTAGCAGAAATTGAAACTTTGTTTTTTGTTTTTTTTTTCTCAGAAAGTGTAATTTTCCGCTAACTTGTGAAAAAAAATGAAATGATACCTGAACTCACCATGCCCCTCTGCGAATACTTTGGGGTGTCGTCTTTCTAAAATGGTGTCATTTGGGGGGTATTTATACTATCCTGGCATTCTAGCACCTGAAGAAACGTGACAGGTGCTCAGAAAGTCAGAGCTGCTTCAAAATGCCAAAATTCACTTTTTTGCACCATAGTTTGTAAACGCTATAACTTTTACCCAAACCAATAAATATACACTTATTGGACTTTTTTTTTATCAAAGACATGTAGAACAATAAATTTAGAGAAAAATTTATATAGAAATGTAGTTTTAAAAAAAAAAAATTTACAACAGAAAGTGAAAAATGTCATTTTTTTGCAAAAATGTTAAATTTGTATTAATGGCAAAAAGTAAAAATGTCAGCAACAATGAAATACCACCAATTGAAAGCTCTATTAGTGAGAAGAAAAGGAGGTAAAATTTATTTGAGTGGTAAGTTGTATGACGGAGCAATAAACGGTGAAAGTAGTGTAGTGCAGAATTGTAAAAAGTGGCCTGGTCATTAAGGGTGTTTAAGCTAGGGGGGTTGAAGCGGTTAAAAACTGTTCACAAAAAAAAAAAAAAAATTCACTACAGATTCTCTATTACATATGCAGAAAGTGGTCTATTGGCATTGTGGAATTCAACTCCACCTCCCTAGAGATATTTCCAGCTTGGGTCCTAGACTATAGCATCAAGTTTCACTGGATATAGCTAAGGCTAAGTTCACATCCGCGTTTGGCCTTTCCCTTCTCCTGCTCCGTTATAGGAGCAGGAGAACGGAAAGACGGATTCGGCACATAACTGAGCCGAATGGGAGCCAAATGGAGCCTACGGCCCTTATAGACTATAATGGGGTCTGTTAGTTGTCCGCTCCGAAGATTATTTTGGAGCGGACAAGTAACGGACCCCCTTATAGTCTATGGGGTCCGTAGGCTCCATTTGGCTCGTGTTCAGCTGTTATGTGCTGAACCCATCCTTTCCCCTAACGGAGCAGGAGAACGGAAAGGCCGAACGCTGATGTGAACTCAGCCTTAACCATAAAATGTATTTTTACAACCCGGGAAAGACTTAATACTAGCATGCATTATGCAAAGACGTATGTATGAGTTCTACAACAAAACCAACACCCTTAAAAAATTGTCAGCATCTATCATTGCATAAAAGTATTTGTTGAATAATCCAACCTCTGAACACAGCTTCTAGTAACCTGTAGAAAATTTAACAAATGCCTGTAAACATTTGAATTTAGCTAACAAAATAATGCAAGAATTATACTTAGAAAGTGCATTTATTTAATAGTGAAGCACATGAGCCTGCTTTACTTCTTGTGCTGTATTAATCCTTACAGAGTAAAAATAAGAAATACAGATGAGAAATAGTTAAGTTAGTCAGTAAGCTGTACATCACACAAACTCCTTCCTCTCCTTATCTGCCCCCTGTTAATGCTGAAATGGGAGGGAGTTCACTCCCTCTCTACCAAACTGAAATACTTTCTTCTGCTCTGTCTGGCTTCAAAATTGGGTGAAAGTGGATGGTGAATGAATATAGCACTGAGCGTGAAATGTTGACACAAACATGATTGACTGTGTGGTTTAACACGCATAGTACTACAGTATGCTATATGTCACATCGGGAAAATGCAAGAAAAAAACTGTTGGCACTAGGTGTTCTTGAGCTTTACTTTCTAAGGAGGAATTTTAAATTATGAAATTAACCACATTAGCCCCCCTAGCTTAAACACCCTTAATGACCAGACCACTTTTTACAATTCTGCACTACACTACTTTCACGGTTTATTGCTCGGTCATACAACTTACCACCCAAATGAATTTTACCTCCTTTTCTTCTCACTAATAGAGCTTTCATTTGGTGGTATTTCATTGTTGCTGACATTTTTTTTTGCTATTAATAAAAATGTAACGACATTTTTGCAAAATGACATTTTTCGCTTTCTGTTGTAAAAAAAAACAACATTTCTATATAAATTTTTCTCTAAATTTATTGTTCTACATGTCTGATTAAAAAAAAAAAATGCAATAAGTGTATATTTATTGGTTTGGGTAAAAGTTATAGCGTTTACAAACTATGATGCAAAAAAGTAAATTTCCGCATTTTGAAGCAGCTTTGACTTTCTGAGCACCTGTCATGTTTTTTCAGGTGCTAAAATGTCAGGATAGTATAAATACCCCCCAAATGACACCATTTTAGAAAGAAGACACCCCAAAGTAATCGCGGAGGGGCATGGTGAGTTCATGTATCATTTCATTTTTTTTCACAAGTTAGCAGAAAATGACACTAAGGAAAAAAAAAAAATAATAAAGTTTACATTTCTGCTAACTTCTGGCAAAAAAAAAAAATCTCCCACGGACTCACTATGCCCCTCAGTGAATACCTTGGGGTGTCTACTTTCCGAAATGGGGTCATTTGTGGAGTGTGTTTACTGTTCTGGCATTTTGGGCGGGGCTAAATTGTGAACAGCCCTGTAAAGCCTAAAAGGTACTCGGACTTTACGCCCCTTTAAGCACCTAGGCTGCAAAAAAGTGGCACATGTGGTATCGCCGTACTCAGAAGAAGTAGGGCACTGTGTTTTGGGGTGTATTTTTACATATACCCATGCTGGGTGAGAGAAATATCTCTGTAAATGACAACTTTGTAAACGGACAACTTTGTATAAAAAAATTAAAAAAGTTGTCATTTATAGACATATTTCTCACACCCAGCATGGTTATATGTAAAAATACACCCCAAAACACATTGCCCTGCTTCTCCTCAGTACGGCGATACCACATGAGTGACACTTTTTTGCAGTCAAGATGCGCAAAGGGGCACAAATTCCAATGAGTACGTTTTAGGAGGGCATTTTTACGCATTTGGATTCCAGACTTCTTCTCACGCTTTAGAGACCCCTAAAATGCCAGGGCAGTATAAATACCCCACAAGTGACCCGATTTTAACTACTACAGGACCGCCTAATGCAGGGATGCGTTCTGCAGGCGGTCCTGTAGCTCTGTGTGGACGCATCGGCGCGTCATCTCGCGAGACGCGCGAGTTCCTGTGAACGCGCCTGCGCTCACAGTGGCGCGCCTCTTAAGAGTTGAACTACAGCCTGCCAGCGATGATCAATCGCTGGCAGGCTGTAGATGCGATATAAATCACATCAAACATGTATACCAGACGCTGTTTTGTGAACAGCGTCTGGTATACCTGCTACCTGGTCCTCTGGTGGTCCCATTTGCTGGGATCGACCACCAGAGGACCAGGTAACTATTTAAAGTTGCACCAAAACACTACACTAACCCCCCCCACCCCACCCCCTCACCTATTAACCCCTTGTTAACCCCTTGATCACCCCATCTAGACCCCCTGATCACCCCCCTGTCATTGATCACACCCCTTGTAAGGCTCCATTCAGACGTCCATATGTGTTTTGCGGATCCGTGGATTCACGGATCCGCTGAACTGATCCACGGATCCGCAGATCCTCAAAACACGGACACCGGCAATGTGCTTTCCGCATTTTGCAGATCCGCACATTGCCAGAACTATATAGAAAATGCTTTTTCTTGTCCGCAATTGCGGAAAAGAATAGGACATGTTCTATATTTTTACGGAACGGAAGTGCAGACCCGGAAGCGCGGATCCGTAATTCCGGATCTGAGCGGGACAAAGTCTGTCCCCATAGAAATGAATGGGTCCGCAATTCCGTTCCGCAAACAGAATTGCGGACATGTGAATGGGGCATAAGGGTCCCTTATCCCCGCCAGTTAGTTAGCTACTTGTTAGGTAGCTAGCGCCCAGCCCACCGCAGTCACTGATTTTGGCAGAGATTTTTTCATCCACATTGATTGATGCGAATGGGAACCTAAAGAGTGAGAATCCAAATGCGTAAAAATGCTCTGTGAAATCCTAAAGGTACTCACTGGAATTAGGGCCCCTTTGCGCACCCAGGCTGCAAAAGTGTCACTCATGTGGTATCGCCGTACTCCGGAGAAGTAGGGCAATGTGTTTTGGGGTGTATTTTTATATATACCCATACTTTGTGTGAGAAATATCTCTGTAAACGACAATTTTTTAATTTTTTTTATACAAAGTTGTCAGTTTACAGAGATATTTCTCTCACCCAACATGGGTATATGTAAAAATACACCCCAAAACACATTGCCCTACTTCTCCTGAGTACGGCGATACCACATAAGTGACACTTTTTTGCAGCCTGGGTGCGCAAAGAGGCCCAAATTCCAACGAGTACCTTTAGCTTTTACATGGCTGCTCACAATTTAGCCCCGCCCAAAATGCCAGAACAGTAAACACACCTCACAAATGACCCAATTTCAGAAAGTAGACACCCCAAGGTATTCACTGAGGGGCATAGTGAGTCCGTGGGAGATTTTTATTTTTTTTGCCAGAAGTTAGCAGAAATGGAAACTTTATTATTATTATTTTTTTTCCTCAGAAAGTGTCATTTTCCGCTAACTTGTGAAAAAAAATGAAATGATACATGAACTCACCATGCCCCTCCGTGAATACTTTCGGGTGTCTTCTTTCTAAAATGGTGTCATTTGGGGGGTATTTATACTATCCTGACATTCTAGCACCTGAAGAAACATGACAGGTGCTCACAAAGTCAGAGCTGCTTCAAAATGCGGAAATTCACTTTTTTGCACCATAGTTTGTAAACGTTTACCCAAACCAATAAATATACACTTATTGGATTTTTTTTTATCAAAGACATGTAGAACAATAAATTTAGAGAAAAATTTATATAGAAATGTAGTTTTTTTTTGAAAAATTTTACAAAAGAAAGTGAAAAATGTCATTTTTTTGCAAAAATGTTGTTAAATTTCTATTAATAGCAAAAAAAGTAAAAATGTCAGCAACAATGATATACCACCAAATGAAAGGTCTATTAGTGAGAATAAAATGAGGTAAAATTCATTTGGGTGGTAAGTTGCATGACGGAGCAATAAACGGGTAAAGTATTGTAGTGCGGATTTGTAAAAAGTGGCCTGGTCATTAAGGGTGTTTAAGCTAGGGGGGCTGAAGTGGTTAAAAAGTAGACACCCCAAGGTATTCCGTGAGGGGTATGGTGAGTTCATGTACAATTTTATTTTTTGTCACAAGTTAGTGGAATATGAGACTTTGCAAGAAAGAAAAAAATAAAATTTCCGCGAACTTGTGCCAAAAAAAAAATCTATGAACTCGCCATGCCCCTAACGGAATACCTTGGGGTGTCTTCTTTCTAAAATGGGGTCACATGTGAGGTGTTTGTACTGACCTGGCATTTGAGGGTCTCCGCAATCATTACATGTATGGCCAGCATGAGGAGTTTCTGCTATTCTCCTTATATTGAGCATATGGGTAATGAGATTTTTTTTTCTGTTCAGCCTCAGGGCTGAAAGAAAAAATGAACGGCACAGATTTCTTCATTTGCATCGATCAATGTGGATGAAAAAATCTCTGCCCAAAAATGTGCAAAAAAAAAAAAAAAAAAAAAAAGAGGGGAAAGGACATGGAGTGCTTGCGAAGTAAGGCCCCATTCACACGTCCGAAAAAATGTCCGCATCTATTCCGCAGTTCTGCGGAATAGATGCGGACCCATTCAGTGTGAATGGGGCCGGCAGTGATGCGGAGAGCACACCATGTGCTCTCCGCTTCAGCATTTGCGGAGCTGTGGCCGCAACTTCCGGGTTTTGGCCCCGAAACATCCGGCCGCAGCTCCGCAAAAGATAGAGCCTGTCCTATTCTTGTCCGCAATTGCGGACAAGAAAAGGCATTTTCTATATAGTTCTGGCAATGTGCGGATCTGCAAAATGAGGAAAGCACATTGCCGGTGTCCGTGCTTTGCGGATCCGCAGATCCGAAAAACACATACAAACGTCTGAATAAGCCTTACAGGGGGTGATTAGTGACCGGGGGGGGGGGTGACAGGGGGTGATCAGGGGTTAATCAGTGACTGGCGGGTGGGGAGGTGGGGTGGACTGTGTGGGGATTGGTGCACTTACATATGTTTCCTCTGGTGGTCCCAAGCAAAAGGGACCACCAGAGGAGCAGGCAGCAAGCATATCAGACGCTGTTAACAAAACAGCGTCTGATATGCGATTTTTTTTTTTCTAACTACTACAGCCTGCCAGCGCACGATCGGCGCTGGCAGGCTGTAGTTAAACTTCCTGCCAGCGCGCTCACAGGAAATGTCGCCTCTCGCAAGATGCTGACGCATCAACGAGGAGTAACTGGGCCGCCGCGATCACGCGTATCTGCGTGTGGCGGTCCAGAGATGGTTTAAATAGCGAAGTGGAGTAGTGCTTTGGGATAGACAAAATAGTTTTAGCCTGCTAACCATAAAACAATGCATTAGAAATTCCATAAATGGCACAGGCATGACTGCAAAATGGCCTTGTGTATAGATATTAGTGCTGTAAAGAAAGTGGATCCGTTGCCCATGGCGCCCATTGGTATTTTGACTAAGCTAAGCTAGAAAGTCTGGACAACTGGAAACTGCATGGCTATACCTTAAAAGGTTATAAAAGGTTTGGCAAATTTTGGTTACTGTTGACTAGTGTGCATGTAAGATGATGACTATATAGCACTAAGTTGAAAGTTTGTGGCATTTTCTTTATTTCATAAGGAGTGCCTCCTTGTTTGCCAAGTCTTTTGTGCTGTTCACACAGAGGTCTTTTCCATAAAATGGCTGTTGGGGGGAAAATCACCTCCATTCAAATACACTGCACCTGCCATCTGCACTTGCACTATTAGTAGTTTAGTGCAGGTGCAGTGTGTCTGAACAGAGGAGGCTAAATTATGTGTTTGACCACATGACCCTCCATTAGCGGCCATATTATGGACAGGATCTCTATGTAGACAGCACAGAATATTTACCCAAAAAGATTCAATCTGACCCGAATTTATTTGTGATAAATCACATTTAAAAACATTTATTTCCTGGCTGCTGAGAGCCTGTATAGTAGTGTGGAACACTGTGCCTTGCAGAAACATGCATAGGGACTCCACTGTGCTAGTAAAACAGTACTGTGAGTCAGTATGATGTGCAGATGACAGACGTCACTCTTTGACCAAATAAGTGAAGTGGTAATTGATTCTTTTACAGGGCTAAAACTGACCAAATAACTCAAGTGTGAACTCAGCCTTACAGGTCAATGTTGACGTCAGGTATAAAGAACCGTGCAGTGTCCCAAGATTCTACTATAGATGTTTTTCACCGTCGTCAGCTGATTCCAAATAGATTTCTATAGAACCTGTTCTGTTACAGATGCTAAGACAAGTAGTGTCCCCCTGACACAGTAGAGAGGGTGTCAGCAGTAAGTTTGTGTTGACGTCACTGTTTATTTTGCCCTTCTTATCCATCATTAGAACACAAAATACTAAAGTGGCAGTGACATGCTAAAACATAATTTTTAATAATGTTTGATATAACTAAGAATTAAGAGAAAGCCCCTTACAACAGAGAACTTGCTGGGTCTGAGGAGATGAGCACACTAACAGTGACACCGAAAGCGTATGCACAAAAGTGTCTTGTGCATAGATGCGCTCTAATCCTCATCAGACACCAGAGAAAACAAAGACAAACGCCTTGCCAATGGTTATTAGCCAACCAGGTGAAACATAGGATGGATTGTATGTACACGCAGCTCAGTCCACCCATCCGAGTGTGGAAAAAACCACGGTTGTGTTGTCAGGGGGAAGGGAAGGGGGGGGGAGGGTGAATAGGCAGTCACAGTCGACAACTGCGTACAGTCCAAGCAACAAGCTGTCCCTGTTGGTCCCTGCTTGGCCTGTTTAACCCTCACAGCCCAACACTGGGTCCTTGCCCCGCAAGGGGTGGCCCCGTCCAGAACCTGACCCTACACTGGAATCCCTAAGGGTCCCTGTTTGGAGTGTAAGACTATGATGGATATGTACTAGAATAAGGTAGGGTAGAGATTAAGGTGACCAATGTTTGTTTACACTTGTCCCTATAGTAGATGGGGGTCAGGTGAAAAAATAGCTAAGGTACATTCACGTGTCCCTATGTGTTTCTTCTTCTGAATATACTATGTGTCAGTTAAAAGGAGTCGTCAGGGGACACAGGGGCTATATGGTGAGCTAACTCCTACTAAACAGAGATGGGTGATTAGTTTAGGGAGGAGAGGGTGAGCTCAAACTGCATGAAGTGGGGGTTGTGCGTTGTCCGCAGCAGGCGTATGGCTTTAGATCCGGACTCTGGCATAGAGTGCCAGACCACCACTGTTGCAGAAATGTAATAAGAGGCATCTGCAACATCACCACAGTGTAGGTGCAATCAGAATGGTGTGCTCAGACTCCATACTATCAATAGCTACCTGCACACCCCAGCTGAGAATGCATATCCCCGAGATCCAGGGAGTACAAGGCAGGCACCCAGTTTTGAGTCAGGATGTCTCCACATATTATGACTTTATTCTAGTTTTTAACAAAAATCACAGCAAAACCACAATAATACTGCAAAATGGTTCTATAACAGCAGAAAGCCAGTTGAAGAAAATAACTCCCTTCAAGATCTTGGCCTAAACTGCTTTGTAAGAACATAAGTGTGTTTGTATCTGTATGTACTGGAATGTCTGCACACCTGTACATTTTTTTTCAGTATTGGGGCTCATTCACACACTACATCTTTGTCTAGTTTTTGGGTGATATTTATAGCATATCTGATGGCTGGTTCTTTTACCGACAGCTAGAACAGGGGTACTATGTAAAACGACTAGGGCAGTGCTAAAGCCTGCCCATCAGAGCAGGTGACGTCACCAAACACACTGCTGGGCGGAAGCCTCTGCCTAGCAGTGTGTTATTGTAATTAAAAAAGCCCTTACCCTGTGCGATCCAGTGCAGGGAACAGAGATCATACATACATTGTGTCACAAAAAAAAGTCTGAAAATTGCTTGTATAAGTACAAGCATTCCAAAGTTATAACCAGATAAAGTGATACATGTCAGATTTGCTAAATTAGTCTTGGTCATAAAGGGGGTAAATGGCTTGGTCTGGAAGTGGTTAAATGCCCTGCGAACAATAAAAGTGCCCTATGTTTGGCCCCACATATTAATAGTGTTCCTATGTTCCACTTAGTTCCTTAAACTGGAACCCTTAGTTCCTTAAACTGGCCCCTTCCTGACCACCATTAATATGTGGGGCCAAAACATAGGGCACTTTTATTGTTCACAGGGCACTTAGCCACTTCCAGACCAAGCCATTTACCCCCTTCCTAACAAAGACTAATTTTGTAAATCTGACATGTATCACTTTATGTGGTAACTTTGGAATGCTTTTACTTATACAAGCCATTTTCAGACTGTTTTTGTGACACAATGTATGTCAATAAAGTCTATATATTTTACCTTCAAATCAAACATTTACAGAAAATTTGAAAAAAAACACTACTTTCTATATTGGACTTTCCCTGCTTTTAATACCCCATATGGACATTATAGATCAATTCACCTCTGAAGTCACTTTGGAGGATCTGACATAATAGAAACCACCCATAACTTACCCCATTTTATTAACACACCCCTCAAACTATTCAAAACTGATTTTAGAAATGTTGTTAACCCTTTAGGTCAGGACTGGCCAACCTGCGGCTTTTTTTGGGTCTAAATATTGAGGTTATTGCAAATAACATCACTACCAGTACTCATTTCAAAAGAGTTGCTGGATTTCAGCAGTTGTCATTTTTCCAAATGGAAAAAGAATATTCCATTTGGACAGATGAAAAGGATTCGCAGAAATTGTTCTGATAAACTTACTATGAAAACACAATTGAGAGCCTTGAGGGACAGTTTTCTTGACAAGGGATACCCAAAGGATTTTAAAAATAAACCAAAAGAAAGCATTAAAACCACCCCCTATCAAAACAAAAAGTCAAAGTGTACATCAACTCAACCTTATCACTCGTTATAATACAAAACACCAGGACATCAGAAAAACTATTAATAAACACTGGGGAATCCTTTTAAAAGATCCCATTTTAAAGAAAGTTTTACCAAACCAACCGGCAATTACGTTCCGAAGAGCCCAGACTCAAAAATATTTTAGCTCCCTCTTGTCCTAAGCTACAAACTCAAAAACCCATCCAGTTTCCGAACTCAAAACGAAAAGGGGTGTTTAGGTGTGGGATTACAAAGTCTAAATGTTGTAACATGATTACACATGGAGTCAAAAAAAAAGAAAACTGGCCCTACAGATACTTGGACTATAAAGGATGAACTAAACTGTGGGGTGCGAAACGTGATTTATCTTTTAGAATGTCCATGTGGCCTCAAATACATAGGCAGAACAACACAAAGAGAGAGAATGTGCGAGCACAGACCCAATATAAAGCGCCAAGTCCTCACACACGGTGCCACTTTTCCGAACGACGCAACCGTAATTCCACAAGACTTAAAGTCACGCCACTTGAAGCCGTCACTTTCTCTCACCAAAAATGATGTCAAAAGGAAATGTATTGGGTGTTCTCACTAAATACTCTCTCACCCTATGGTTTGAATGAGACCCTAAACTACTAGACCCTCGATAACAATACAGAAACAACAAAAAATCAACACCAAAAATTATCCACCATCTTTTACAGCAAGGCCGCGGCCTTCTCGCTGTTTACCGTAGGCCCTGTGACGTCACGACTTGTGTCACTGGCCTGTATCACTGGCTTAGTGGTGACACTGGGCATGAGGTAGACAGCGAGAGGGCCGTGGCGCTACTGCCAGTGCCGCTGCCTTCGCAAACAGCTGATCGGCGGGGGCCCTGGGTGTCAGACCCCTGCCGATCAGATGCTGATGATCTATCCAGAGGATAGATCATCAGTTTAAAATTACTGCAGAACCCCTTTAATCCCCACCGCTTTTTGTATCGTGTACCTATGTATTTTCAGATATACTAAAATACTATCAAACATATAGTGGTATTTTTGAAGTGTCAAATTATTTGCAGACACTAAAGTGCAGTTTTTTTAAATTATTAAAGTATATTCAGGTACAGTGTACTGCAAGGAGCACAAGGCCCTCATTCTTGTGGTCGATAGGGGCCCCAGTGGTTAGACTTCTGACAATAAGACATCTACACCCCCTATCCTGCGAATCGGGGATACGTCTTTGTAATGAGACAACTCATACATAGTAAAATATAAAGCTAAAAAAACACATTTGTTCATCCAGCTCAGCCTGTTTTCCTGCAAATTGATCCAGAGGAAGGCAAAAAAAAAAACTGAGGTAGAAGCCAATTTTCCTCACTTTAAGAGAAATAAATTCCTGCTCAACTCCAATCAGAATAACTCAATGGATCAACAGCCCATCTCTAGTAACTATAACCTGTAATATTATTACACTCCAGAAATACATCCAGGCTCCTCTTGAACTCTCAGTGAATTCACCATTACCAACTCCTCAGGCAGAGTATTCCATGGTCACACTGATCTTACCGTAAAGAATCCTCTTCTAGGTTTGTGTACAAACCTTCTTTCCTCTAGACGCAGAGGATGTCACATCACATCACAGTCCTGGGAACAAATAGATGATGGGAGAGATCTCTGTATTGACCCCTGATATATTTATACATAGTTATTAGATCTCCCCTCAGTCGTCTTTTTCCTAAACTGAATAACCCTAAATTTTGATAATTCTGGGTACTGTAATCCTCCCATTCCAGTTATTTTAGTTGCGCCTCTCTGTACCCTCTCCAGCTTTGCTATGTCTGTCTTGTTCAGAGGAGCACAGAACTGTACACAGTACTCCATGTGTGGTCTGACTATTGATTTGTAAAGTGGCAGGGCTATGTTCTCATCATGGGCATCTATGCCCCTTTTGATACAACCCATTATCTTATGGGCCTTGGCAGCAGCTTCCTGACACTGGTTTCTACAGCTTAGTTTGCCATTCACTACAATTCCCAAGTCCTTTTCCATGTCAGTGTTACCCAATGTTTAGTATGTACTGGTTTCCTTCCCATATGCATAACCTTACATTAGTTAGTGTTAAACCTCATCTGCCCAAGCCTCCAATCTATCCAGATCCATCTGTAGCATTATACAGATGTATACATGTCCGCTTCCATGTGAATTACTTTACACAGTTTAGTGTCATCTGCAAAAATAGATATTTTACTGAGCATGCCTTCTACAAGATCATTAATAAATATATTGAAGAGAATATGGCCCAATACTGACCCCTGTGGTACCCATAGTGATTGAGACCCAACATGAGTGTGTACAGTTAATAACCATCCTCTGTTTTCTATCACTCAGCCAGTTACTTACCCACACCCATACATTTTCTCCCAGTCCAAGTCATTTTATATACCAGGGATCAGCAACCTTCAGCTGTTGGAAAACTACAATTCCCAGCATGCTCCATTCTTTTCTTGAGAGTTCTGAGAAGAGCAAAGATAGTATGCATGCTGGGAGTTGTTTCACAACAGCTGGAATGCCCGAGGTTGCCTACTCCTGGTATATACTAAACTTTTGTGTGATACCGTATTAAATGCTTTGGAAAAGTCAAGATATACGACATCCATTGATTTGCCACGGTTAAGTCTAGAACTAACATCCTAATAAAAACTGATTAAATTAGTATGACATGACCGATCCCTCATGAAACCATGCTGATATGCCGTTATTTGCTTATTTTCATTGAGGTACTCCAAGACAGCATCTCTTAGAAAACCTTCAAACAGTTTACCCATGACAGATGTTAAACTTACCGGCCTATAGTTTCCAGGCTCTGTTTTTGAAGCCTTTTTGAATAGTGGCACCACATTTGCTATACGCCAATCCTGTGGAACACTCCCTGTTAATATAGAGTCCAAAAATATCAGAAATGAGGGTCTGGCTAGGACATTACTCAATTCTTTTAGGATACAGGGGTGTTTGCCATCTGGTGCCGGTGATTTGTCTATTTTAATATTTTTAAGACACCGCTGTACTTCTTCCTGGGTCAGACAGTGCACTTTTAATGGGGAATTTACTTTTACATTCTGCATTTCATCTGACAGTTTATTTTCCTCAGTTAATACAGTGGAAAAAAAAAAAAAACTATTTAATAGCTTTGCTTTCTCCACATTGCCATCTGCAACTCCCCCCTCATCACTCTCTAAGGGCCGACATCTTCAGTTTTATACTTTTTACAATTTAAATAATTGAACATTTTAGGATTAGCTCTACTCTCATTGGCAATTAATCTCTCTGTCTCTAGTTTGGCTGATTGTATTTGTCTTTTAAATATTCTATTTTTTCTTTCCTTATAGTTTTTCAGTACTTCCTTGCTACTCACCTCTTTTAGTGATTTGAATGCTTTTTTGTAATATATTGCTTCCTTTATATGTATCCATATTGTTTTTTTTTTCTTGTTCCTTACCCTTTTATTCCTATAAGGTTTGTACCTCTCACAATTAGTGTTTAGTATGCTTTTAAAAATATCCCAATTTGTGGTAGTATTTTTATTTTTGAGGACTTTGCTCCAATTATTTAGGCCAATTGCCTCTCTTATTTGGGAAAATTTTGGTTTTTTGAAGCTTAGTATTTTTGGTCCTCCTTAAAGAAACATTCTTTTGAGGGACAATTGGAAGGTTATTATTTTATGGTCACTATTTCCCAGGTGTCCCTCAACCTGCACATCTGTTGTCCTGTCAGGTCTATTGGTTAATACGAAGTCCAGTATGGCAGTCCCTCTAATTGGGTCCTGAACCAGTTGGGAAAGGTAATTGTCTTTGGTTATTGCCAAGAATCCATTTCCTTTATCAGATCTACAGGTTTCAGTTTCCCAGTCTATATCTGGGTAGTTGAAGTCCCTATAACAATGACCTCATGATTTGCTGCCTCATCTATCTTGTTTAGTAATAGATTTTCTGTGGATTCTGGTATATTAGGTGGCATATAATAAACTCCTATTAGTATTTTATTATTATTTTTGCCTCCATGTATTTTTTTTTTTTTTTTTAATAAATATTTATTTAAAGAAATATCTTCAGATACAAATTCACTCACCAGAACAGAAGAACAGCAGCCCATTCTGGTGCCAATAAACATCATAAGTCAATTCAATAGAAAAACACACATCCATTAAGTTTAATCCCCACCCCTTCCCACCCCAACAAGGTGACATCGATGCATTCTCCACAGCCCCCCCCCCCCCCATCGGTAAGGCCTACCCCACCAACACATCCTTATTCTATATTGAGCCTTATTCCCCTTAATTCTTTGGTTTCAATCTTTCATATATACATATACGGTACATCAATTGTTCCCACGCCTCCATGTATTTCTACCCAGAGTGACTAAACATGTTCATGTGCCTCACCTATATCTTCCTGGAGTGTGGGCTTTAGACAGGACTTTACATAATGGCAAAACCCTCCCCACATCTGGTTTTGATGATCCTTTCTAAACAGACTGTAACCCAGCACATTAACCGACCAGTCATAGCCATCATCTAGCCATGTCTCAGTTATTCCCACTATGTCATAGTCCTCCTCACACATCCTTAATTCCAGTTATCCAGTTTTATTAGCCAGGCTTCTGGCATGACAACTTTATATATAATTTTTTTTACCCTACACCTTTCTTTATGAACTGTTCTAGTCCCTCCTTCCATTCCTCCCCGAGTTTGATTACATGGCCCCAGCACTTTCTTCCCTTCCAATAATGTAATTATCCTCCCCCCAATCCTTTATTTATTAACTCCTTTAATAAAATTAGTTCAGTAGTACTGTACTACGTAAGTGAAATCTTTTGCGGTCACAGCAACATGCAGTTCTAATGCCACTTTTGACAAAACACAAGAGGGTCCACAAACTCCTTAACTCAAGGGAATCTGGAGCCAGCCCTGGTTTCTGTGTTGGTTTTCCCAAAGTAGAATATAAAAATATTACAGTAACTACAATACTGTGTATTTACATGGCTTCCTATCTCTAGGTGATGTTATATGTTTATAAAATTTAGTGTTATAACACACACACAGATCTATTTCTACAAAGACACTGAGACATGATGAGCTGCTACTTCAGATAGTAATCCTGTAGGTAATGCTCTTCAATCCACTACTATTCACCTGTTAAATACCTAGGTAGTTAAAGCCAGGTCATTTTCCCCTGTCTGGGAAAAGGTCAACTCTCTCAGCTGTCCCCTCTCTCTCTTAAGAAGGCTGGTACCCTGGTCCAAGGCTGATTATCGAGGGTCTAGGCAGTGTATCCCCATCTCAGAGTCGTCTTCTGGTCAATCGGTAGTCTGGCAGAGTCACCTCCCTGGCAGAAGAAGGGTTTGATGAGGAGAGGGCTGAGCTAACTGTCCATCTCTCTCTCTCAGAAGGCTGGCATCCTGGTCAAGAGCCCAAGGTCTGTAGCTCAGTAGTCCGGGTGGCTCCTTGGCCACAGGGCTAGTGACCCATAGTCTGTGGCTCAGCATCCCCATCTCAGGATCTTCTTCTGGTCACTCATGCAGGCTGGCATGAGTCTCCCCTCCAAGCACTGGTCCCTAACTGTAGCACACTAGGGGCTCTGATTGTTCTCCTTATATACAGTTTTTGCTAAACTAGAACCTTCTAGTGGAAGGGGTGGAGTGGAGAAACTCAGCACAAACAGATACATTGTTTCAGCTCCAGTCTGGTATAGACTTACATTAAAGCTTCAATGATACTCAATGGCAATGATACATCAGGTTTTCCAGACAAAAACAAGTTTCCATAACATAGCTAAAATCAGATGTTTAACCCCTCCAGGACCTTGGACGAGAAAGCTCGTCCTAACTGAGCGGTACTTAGCGAATTAGGACGAGCATTCTCGTCCTACAGTTAAACTGTCACCATGTCTGCAGACATGTTACACACAGCCAGGGCTCTCAGCTAACCGGCCGGGGACCAAGCAGAGCGGTCCGTGGCCAGTGATCGCTCTGATTGGCTAGTCTGTAGAGACGACCCAATCAGAGGCTTCTGATGCCGGTTCAAATGTTCTGATCCCCGCAGCCACAAAAAAAGTGACCAAAACATAAGTAATAATAGGTTAAAAACAAATAAAAATAGTTCAATGGCAATATCACACTATTGGTTGTATGGGTGCTAGATTCACTAGACGTTTTTGGAGCAATAGAGGTGCTTAATAACCACCTTCTAATATATATTCTTGGTATCGGCCATGCATGCAACCACATTATAGTGCCATATTGTATGTTATATTTGCATACTTATTATAATGAATTATACACAAATCGCTTAGCTTCTTTCTAATTAAATCCATAGACGATATTGAAAAGGTTCCTGTATTCTGTATGAATAGTCCGTGTTGATCGTACTTAAAAGTCTCTTTGTTTGTTCAGTACATATAGTTCTGTTAGTTTGTTTAGTACACCAGGATGGTAAAGTGATGCATTAAAGTGTTAATTGTATCATATTGTATCCATCATACACTTATAGTTCCGTTTAGCTGCTTTTGATGCAAACTTTCGATTGAAAAGGGTGAAATCTGCACACAAAATTGCAACAATCATGCTGCAGATTTAAAAATCCGTACTTAAGGTCTATTTATGCACCTAAGAAAAAACAGTAAAGTGTACATGAGATTTGTCTAACATGTATAATCCGCCCCGTGTGCAGCCAACCTATCCATTTTAACCCCTTAGTGAACACCCATATGTGTTTTTACAGCGGTCACTAAGGGGCCTTAGGCTGGGCCACCACTTTTTTTTATGGCGGCCCAGTCTAAGCGCTACATCGGTCCCCCGTGCAGCGGGGACCCAACTCTCACATGAGAGCCGCAGCCCTGCTCTAACATCCCGAACCGGCAGGAGTGCCGATCCGGGCTGTTTAACACTTTACATGCGGCAGGCACTTGTAAAGTGTTAAACAGCCTGGCATGTAAAGTGCTGACAGAGGGAGCGGACTCCCTCTGTCTCCCATCGGCACCCCGCAAATGCGATGTGTGAAGGCTACCTGGCATTCTGATGTAGGTCCCGGTCTGGGCTGTAGTAATTTCCAGCACAGCCTGCTGGTCAATGTCAGAATAGCATTGCTATTAAAATGCAATGCACTAAATATAATGCACTATATTTTAAAAGTAATCAAAATACTGTCTGTTATAGTCCCCTTGTGGGACTATTAAGTGGCAAAAAAAAAACATTAAATAAAAGAAATTCCATTTAAAAAACAAATGCTTTTCAATGAACAAAATGTAAAAAAAAAATTTCCCCCATGTTTGGTATTGCCGCGTCTGTAACGACCCAGCCTACATAAATATCACATAAATTAACCGCTATGGTGAACGTAAGAAAATAAAAAGTAAAAGACAGAATTGCTCATTTATTCTTAGTTGCCATCGATAAAATGTAATAACAAGCAATCAAAAAGCGCCATTTTCTCCAAAATGATATCAATGAAAATTACAAGTCGTCCCGCAAAAAAAAGCCCTTACACAACTCCATAGAAAGAGAAATAAAGTTATGGGTCTTGGGATGCGGCAATGCAAAAATATTTTTTCTTTTAAAAAAGGGAGTTTTATTGCAAAAAAACGTAATTAGACTTACTGGTAATTCTGTTTCCTTGAATCCACCATGACTGCTACGGATGATATTGACCCCTTGACCTCTGTAGGGGCAGGAATACATAGAGATAGAGAGTTTAAAAGCCCCCACCCAATCTCACCCTTCAGTGTGTACCAATTATCAAAGTGGGTATTATCAAGTGTATTTAATATATATATATATATATATATATATATATATATATATATATATATACACACACATATATACATATATATATAATTTTTTTAATTATTTTTTTAATAGTGCTCTATGGAAAAAGGTGCTCTATGGAGATATCTGCCATTGGAGCAAATGGTGATTTTATCAACACATTTATGGGAATCTGTCACCAGGTTTTAGCATATTAAGATATTATTGTCATGTACAATAAACTACCTTCTTTCCTGCTACGGTCTTTTTTCATTTCACGCCCCTTGCTACTTTCTTTCGGCCGCCGTAAATCTCGCACAGGCGTAGTACCGCCGACTGCCTGCGCGATCATAAAGCTCCTGAGGCAACCGCAATCAGATTACATCACTAGGCTCGGCGCATGCCCAGTGACACTTTTAAGGCTGTTGCACTCAGGAGCTTTATGATCACACAGGCACAGGCAGTAAGCGGTACTGCACCTGCACGAGATTTCCAGCGGCCGAAAGGAAGAAGCAAGGGGCGTATCTGGAATGTATTAGATGACGTAGTGGAGGGTGTGGGAGGATATTTCTTTATGAAGAGGCGTGCTTGGACTGGAAATTAAGGTGGGCTGGCCACTGCAGGGGGGCGTTACTGGGCTCAAGAGAATAAGAATAACGCCCCTCTGGGCACGTTGGAGGTTCACTTGCATAACACAAAAAGCGCTTTCTTATCAAAATGACACCATGAAACGAAAAAAAAGAAGACCACAGCAGGAAAGGAGGTAGTTTATTGTACATGGCAATGGTGACCGCTTAATATGCTAAAACCTGGTCACAGATTCCCTTCAAGGACTAAGTTTAGGTCCCATTGAGGAATTTTATGTTTTAATGACTGTCTAAGTCTGGACGCTGCTCTTATAAATCTTCTAACCCATCTATGATCGGCTAGATCGGCATCGTAGAATGCCCCTAGGGCGGATAGCTGTACTTTTAAAGTACTTGGCCTAAGGCCAAAGTCTAGGCCCCTCTGAAGGAATTTGCAGATATTTTGTATGCAGACAGAAGATATATCTGGAGAGACTTCTCCCAACCAAGAACAGTACTTTTTCCAGATTTTTAAATAAATGGCAGTGGTAACCTTCTTTCTGCTGGCTTTTAAGGTATGGATAACTTTATTCGAGAGGCCTTTACTTCTTAAGATCTCGCTTTCAGGATCCAGGCTGATTGTTTGAAGAGGCCTGGATTTTTATGTAGAATTGGCCCTCCTCAGCCAGGGGTCTTTCAATGCTAACTTCTTTAGGATGGAGAACCAACTTCTCTTGGGCCAATAGGCGGTTATTAATATTATTGTTACCGTGTCTGTTAAAATTGTCTGCAGAACGCCGGGAATTAACGGCCAGTGAGGGAACGCATATGCCAGGCAAACTATTTTGTATCAGTTTTTTACAATATCTATTGCCCAAGGGTTAGACGTTACAGATTCTCACTGGCGTCATTATTTTTCATTTTGTTTGTTTTGGGGGTTGAGGAGGAAACCTCTATCTTTCCCCCCCCTTCTGGTAACTCCAGCACTCCGTTTTCCCTTTTTCCATCTATGGTCTGGATTGTTGATTGTAGGGACAAAAAATAAAATAAAAACTTTTTTCGTTCCTCAGGAAAACCTTTCTTTTTGTATAATGCTTTTTCTAGGATCTTATCTAGTACAGGCCCAAACACATATCCTCCTGAGAACGCAATGGAGCATAATTTTGACTTGGAGGTTGTCACCACCCCAGATTTTATCCAAAGTGCCCGCCGAGCTGAATTTGAAAGAACGGCATCTTTTGCTGCGAATCTAACAGATTCTGCGGAAGCATCTGCCAGGAACACCGTGGCGGATTTTAAAAGGGGAATAGAATTCAGGATTTCTTCCAAGGGGTTTTATTTCTTACATGGTTTTTTAGCTCATTAAGCCAGAAGTACATGGTCCTAGCAACAGACGTTGCCGCAATATTTTTTTTCATCCCTAACATGAACACTTCCCAACATTTTCTTAGAAGGGCATCCGCTTTTCGTTCCATTGCGTCACGTAATTGAGATGCATCTTCAAATGGCAGGGAAGTTTTCTTCATATCCTTTGCCACTTGTATGTCTATTTTGGGTGTTTTATTAAAGAATTTAGCTTCTGTAGAATCAAAAAGAAGCCTTTTTCTAAATTCGCTAGAGACCACCAGTCTCCTTTCTGGATCCGCCCATTCATCAAGGACCATTTTTTAAATATTTTCATTGATGGGGAAAACCGTGGATCTTTTTATACATAATACCCCAAACATTTCATCCTGTACAGATCTGTTTTTGGATCTCTTCAATCCCCATTGTCTCCCTCACTGCCTTAAATAGTTCCTTCATCTGCTCTGAGGAAAAAAAAAAAAGTATTTGTCGTCTTCCACTACCTCTCCTTCTGACAATTGATCATCCTCAAAATCTAGAAACCGATTCCTCTTCGTCCATGTCCTCAACATCAGAGGAGGATGGAATGGATAACCTTGGTTTTTTAGCAGGAGGTGTGGGTTGAAGGGGTGTAAGGGAGACCAGTGAGGATCTAATTTCATCCAGAATCATGGATTTTACTTCCATCAGGAAAGATCGTTGCTCTTCTTTCAAAAGGTCACTCTTGCATAGTTTCTTTTTTGTATCCCTCAGGTACACACACTTGTTATATTTTGGTTTAATTTTTGCTTCTTTAAGTCCCTGGTAAAAGAAGAGCAACTCAGAATCAGCGCATATAGACAATCAAACTCAAGGAGAAATAAATGCAGATTCCCCACAGGGAACTCACTGATGGAGTAGCCAAAGCTGTATCTGCGCAGTCCATGCGGGTCCAGGCGCGTAAGCAGCTGACATGCTTGCTGGAGTCAGGGGAGTCCAGGGAATCCAGGCGATGTATCTGGCTACGCCCCCTGTTGGCGTGCGGCATCCCGCTCTGGCAGGTCTGCTTCCACACCAAGGGAAGGGAGACCATACAGTGCTGAGTGAATTCAGGCCCCCGGAACACAGGGACAAGAGTCACGCTGTTCTCCTCTGCCCAGCTTTGGCATAAGCTGCGGGAGGGCTGAGGAGAAGATTGGTAAGCCAATCTATTTACATAATGTGAATTTTTTTTTTTGTAAACAAAGAATAACTCTTCAACTTCCCTTAGGGAGTCCTCTCTATGCAGTGCCCCATAGGGACAGGAAAACACTGAAGAGTGAGAGTGGGAAGGGGCTTTTAAACTCTCTCTGTGTATTTCTGCCCCTACAGAGGTCAAGGCGTCAATCTCATCCGTAGCCATCAGGGTGGATGAAATGGAAAAAGTAATAAAACGTAAAAAAATATATATTTATTTGGTATTACTGTAATCGTACTGACCCAGAGAATAAAGATATTGTTATTTATACCAAAATATGAACGCCGTAAAATTTATAATGTAAAAACGCAGTGGCAGTATTGCTGTTTTTCCCCCATCTCCCTCCCAGAAAGAGTTTATAAAAGTTAATCAGATAGTTATGTGTACCCCAAAAGGGCGCCATTAAAAACTACAACTTGCAATAAAGCTATATAGACGGAAAAATAAAGTTATAGCTCTTGGAATGAGATGATGAAAAAAGGAAGAAAAATGCTTGGTCAGTAAGGGGTTAATAAGTCAGGCAACCCCTTTAGCCACTTCCGGACCAGCGTCATACATGTACAGACAGCACTGGCCGGGACTTTAAACATGGCGCCCGCATATGCATGCAGTGGGCGCAATAGCCATGGGTTCCTGCTGTTTCATAGAGCAGACATCTGTGACTAAATTGACAACAGGATCTGAATGCTCTAAAGTGTGTGCTTCCAGGTGTGCTCCAGCTTCCCCCAGTGGAGGTCGGGGGAGCCGGATGAATTGTGCGACAGCTTCAATCCCCCAGAATTAACTGAAGCTACCGAACATAAGTTCACTCTAATGCACTGACGTGTATGAGAGAAGCAATTGATTATTGCTACTAATACTTTAAAGTTTTTTTAAAATTCTAAATTCAAATCTCTCCCATTCCCCAAAATGTAAAGAAAAAAATGTAAACAAAAAAAAATAAACGAAAGGTAAAGGTAAACACCCGTACTATTAAGATATAAAAATATTTTTCCCATATGGCAAACAGGAAATAAGTCAAAATAGCTGATTTAATGTTTTTGGTCGCTTCACCTCCCCCAAACCAAAAGTGATCAAAAAGTCTTACACACCCCAGAATTGTATCAATGAAAAGTACAGTTCGCCCCTAAAAAAATGAGCCCTCACATAGCTCAGTAAAAAAAAAAAAAAACTAAAAAAGGTAAAGGGGTCAGAATATGGCGAAGAAAAAAAAACATTTTTTAAAGTTTTTTTTCCCCCAGTATTAAAATACAAGAAAAACTACACATACAGGTATGTGATAAACATACTGACCTGAAAAATGAAATTAATAGGTCTTTTACTGTATAGGGAACGGCACAAAAAGAACCCATAAAACTTGCAAATTGCGTTTTATTTCCCAATTTCACCCATTTTGGAATTTTTTGGCAGCTATCCACATTGCATGCATTACAAAATGGTGGAAATAGAAAGCGCAGCGTGTTCCTCAAAAAACATACCCTCAAATGGCTATGTAAACGGAAACATACTAAAGTTATCGCCCCAAAAAGGCAGGGAGTGTAAAACACAAAAACAAAAAACACTCGGACTGAAAGGGTTAAATGTGTATGATTATTGATGCCTCTTTTCATTCTACATTAAAATAATAACACCGATATAAATAGAAAAACATCACTTACAGATGAGGGAAGTCCTGGCGGAACCTTTCGAATTTTCTTAGGTTGCACATCTGCATTATAATAAAATTATATGGTTTCCAACTTGAAAGCATAGTAAAAATGTAAGCAATAAAAATTACAGCTCATCAGTTAAAAGGGTTTTCCGAGATTATAACTTTTTTTACCGATACGTATCCTCTGGATAGGTCATCAGTATCTGATCTGTGAGGGTCCGATACATGGGACCCCCACCGATCAGCTGTTTTAAGCAGCTTACCAAGCACAATGCTGCACTTGGTATTGCGCTCAGCCCCATTCACTTAAAGGGGGCGGAGATGCTCCTAGGTCACGTGACACATGAAAGTGTTGCAAATCAACCTAGGAAAAACAGAGAAGGCTGCAGTGCTACCGCAAGTGCTGTTGCTTTCTCAAACAGTGGATCGACAGGGGACCCGGGATAGGTCATCAATATGAAAATCTTTGAAAACCCATTTATTTCTGATGTCACAGCAGACAGTTGTACACAACCTCCTACACAAATACAGTAGCAGAACATATCAGCATAGATTATACTGCATCTGTAACAAAATATCTGCAGTGTGTACACATGGCTTCATAGAATTGGCCAATTATCTAGGGTACAAATTACACAAACACGATAAAGAACAATACCAAGATTGCTATCTGGACGCCGCCGCAAGCTGGTTGGGTATGAATAATAGTGTGAGGCTCCTTTTCCTCCACTGGGTGAAAGCGTATTGGGGCTATTTATGCCCAAATCACCAGGCAAAAATCCAGGCTGAAAAAAAACAAAAAAAAAACTATAATTACAAGTCACAAAAGGAACTTCGAATATGAACTTGGCAAAGTTGACATAGGCATTATGAGCGCCCTATTTCTGTTATATCAGAGGTAAAGAAAAACAGGGGGAAAAAAAAAATCATTTATTTAACCACTTCCAGACCAGGCCATTTACCTCCTCTTCCTGACCAAGACTAATTTTGTGAATCTGACTTTATGTGATAATAACTTTGAAATGTTAAAGCAAAATGGAGGTGAGATTTCAAAATGACACTTTTGCAGATTTTCCATTTGTCCTGTAACATACCAAGGGTTAACAAAAAAAATAAACCGCAATATTTATTACCCTGATTCTGTAGTTTACCGAACGACACTCACTCTAAACATGTGTCTGTTATTTGTATATGACTAAATTTACTAAAATGTCTGTACTTATAGTTCTGTTATTATACTCAAGACACTGGATTTATTTTAGTTCATTCCCTCAGGAAATTACATATAAACTGATAATTAAATACAAGACTCTTATTGTACATCTGCTACCATTATATTCAGATGCACCTAATCTGTATAAATGCCAATGATCTGTAATATTGCCATTGATTCTTTTAATTTACCCTCATTTCTAGATCCTTTCATTTGTTCTGTTAAATAAAATACTTTGCAAATATTCTAATAAAACTGAAAAGTGTGGTGCACTGTGGAATGGAGAAACAGATCAGAAGCACCACAGAGTGCTTCCGTGGATTTTCTGTCCGTGCTTTCACTGCCGCAAAAAAGTAGAGCATGCACTACTTTTTTGTGGTGCGAACCATCGGATGAGGATCGCGGATTCCATTCAAGTGAGCAGCAGGGGCCCGGCTGGAACACAAACTGACCTGAATGAACCCTTAGCTAAAATACACAGCACTCATTGAGCACAGCGATGTAGAAGACAGGGACATGGAGGAACGGCCACTGTCTTCTCTATAGGGTGTCCTGCCTTCACTGACTCAACATCTGTACGATTAGTAGTGGTTAATCACAATTTGTTTGAGTAGGTTATTTTGAGCATCAGTAGTTATCTATTTACATCAATTTGTGAAAGTTCTGGCAGGCTTCAGTTGTTTTTGAAAGACAAAAAAAAAAAAGTCCTGCCTGTTGTAAAATTTCTCCCATAAAAAGAAAAACTGCCAGAAATGACAAACTGATGCAAATCGTGCACAACTGGTGCTCAAAATAACCCCTTCAAACAGATGGTGAATAAAAAGGATTTTTTTTTCACGTTTTTTCTGTTCCTCTAACAGAACTGAAATACAGAAACCATAACACTAATGTGAAGGACTAGTACATGGTTCATATTATCTTAACTGACTTATTTAGCCTGCATGAGTAAACATTTTGAAACTGTAATACACAAAATTATTTGCAGTTATATAGTACGTGCTTAAATGCAATAATAAAACAAAGCAGGGAATACAACCCCCAAGTTGGTGCTGGTATTTTGCCTCATTACTCAGAACAATCTTGGCCAATGGATACTGTACCCATTCCACTGTGATAATTATTAATCTCTATAGGGGTCATTTATTAAGACCGGCGTTTTAGTTGGGATTATCTCCTCTTCTACTTGAGGTGAAAACTTGGTCAGGACTCTACCCTCTAAAGCAGGGATGTCAAACTCGTGGCCCTCCAGCTGTTGCAAAACTACAACTCCCATCATGCCTGGACAGCCTACAGGTATCAGCCTACAGCAGGGCATTGTGGGAGTTGTAGTTTGGCAACAGCTGGAGGGCCACGAGTTTGACATCCGTGCTCTAAAGGAACAACTTTTAGCAAATGAGGCAGTGGAAAAATGGCCCAAGGGTCATTGAAAAGGATTTAGGCAGAAACCTTTCTGTCCTGCATGGGGGGGCCTAGTTTGATCCTTGCTATGGGGCCCTTACTTCTCTATGTACGCCACAGCTCCAGCAAGTACTGCACCCTCTCCAATTAGCTGATTGGTGGGATTGCTAGTATTCACAATCCCCTTCTACTCAACTATTGATTTTTTTTTTGTGTATGACTGCAACGCAACATAAGGTCATTGTAGCCCATTTATATATACACCTTAATGGAACAGCCAGGTATCACGGTAACTGTTTTTTATGTGCATCTTATCTGCATACTATGGCATATTTGTACTGTTTCTAATTGATATAGAGTGGGTACGGAAAGTATTTCAGACCCCCTGAAATTTTTCTGTTATATTGCAGCCATTTGCTAAAGTCTTTTAAGTTCTTTTTTTCCCCTCATTAATGTACACACAGCACTCCATATTGACAGAAAAACACAGAATTGTTGACATTTTTGCAGATTTATTAAAAAAGAAAAACTGAAATATCACATGGTCCTAAGTATTCAGACCCTTTGCTGTGACATTTAACTCAGGTGCGGTCCATTTCTTCGGATCCTCCTTGAGATGGTTCTACACCTTCATTTGAGTCCAGCTGTGTTTGATTATACAGTTTGGACTTGGTTAGGAACGCCACACACCTGTCTATATAAGACCTTACAGCTCACAGTGCATGTCAGAGCAAATAAGAATCATGAGGTCAAAAGGAACTGCCTGAGGAGCTCAGAGACAGAATTGTGGCAAGGCACAGATCTGGCAAAGGTTACAAAAAAATTTCTGCTGCACTTAAGGTTCCTAAGAGCACAGTGGCCTCCATAATCCTTAAATGGAAGTCGTTTGGGACGACCAGAACCCTTTATAGAGCTGGCCATCCGGCCAAACTGAGCTATCTGGGGAGAAGAGCCTTGGTGAGAGAGGCAAAGAAGAACCCAAAGATCACTGTGGCTGAGCTCCAGAGATTCAGTTGGGAGATGGGAGAAAGTTGTAGAAAGTCAACCTGCAGCCCTCCACCAGTCGGGGCTTTATGGCAGAGTGGCCTGACGGAAGCCTCTCCTCAGTACAAGACACATAAAAGCCTGCATGGAGTTTGCTAAAAAACACCTGAAGGACTCCAAGATGGTGAGAAATAAGATTCTCTGGTCTGATGAGACCAAGATAGAACTTTTTGGCCTTAATTCTAAGCGGTATGTGTGTAGAAAACCAAGCACTGCTCATCACCTGTCCAATACAGTCCCAACTGTGAAGCATGGTGGTGGCAGCATAATGCTGTGGGAGTGTTTTTCAGCTGCAGGGACAGGACGACTGGTTGCAATCGAGGGAAAGATGAATGCAGTCAAGTACAGGGATATCCTGGACTAAAACCTTCTCCAGAGTGCTGAGGACCTCAGACTGGGCCGAAGGTTTTCCTTCCAACAAGACAATGACCCTAAGCACACAGCTAAAATAATGAAGGAGTGGCTTCACAACAACTCAGTGACTGTTCTTGAATGGCCCAGCTAGAGCCCTGACTTAAACACAATTGAGAATCTCCGGAGAGACCTAAAAATGGCTGTCCACAACATTTACCATCCAAGCTGACAGAACTGGAGAGGATCTAAAAGGAGAAATGGCAGAGGATCCCCAAATCCAGGTTTGAAAAACTTGTTGCTTCTTTCCCAAACAGACTCATGGCTGTGTTAGATCAGAAGGGTGCTTCTACAAAATACTGAGGGTCTGAATACTTAGGACCATGTGATATTAAAGTTTTTCTTTTTTAATAAATCTGAAAAAATGTCAACAATTCTGTCAATATGGGGTGCTGTGTGTACATTAATGAGAAATAAAAAAAAAATGAACTTACGATTTTAGCAAATAGCTGCAATATAACAGAGTGAAAAACGTAAGGGGATCTGAATACTTTCCGTACCCACTGTATGTGGTGGCAAAATGCATTATGCATAATCACATTTTGAAATGGGGTCTGTCATGGTTTCTCAAATAAGTTGCTCCAGAAACTATTTTACCACACAAACACTGGCCAAAAAACAAAAAACACAGAATATAGAGGTTTGTCCACTATGGCAGTGATGTGGTACTCTGTTGTACTATTGTTGGAATATGAGGCTTTAACCCCTTCAGGACCTTGCCATTTCTCACCTTTTTGGAAATTTGACATGTCAATTTATAAAATGCTTTTACTTATCCAAGCCATTCTGAGACTGTTTTCTCGTGACACATTGTACTTCATGATAGTGGTATATTTCAGTCAATATAAATTTTTTTTATTAAAAAAATAAATAAAATAAAAAATTTCAATTTCTCTGCTTTTAAAACAGATCATGATATCTCATATAATAGTTATGACTTTACATTTTCCATATGTTTACTTTATGTTTGGATAATTTTGTGAATGCCATTTTATTTTTTGGGGGCATTAGAAGGCTTAGAAGTTTAGACGCAAAGCATGAAATTTTTCTGAAAATGTCCAAAACCCACTTTTTAAGGATCAGTTCAGGTCTTAAGTCACTTTATGAGGCTTACATAATAGAAAAAACACCCCAAAATGACCCCATTTTAGAAACTACACCCCTCAAGGTATTCAAAACTCATTTTACAAACTGTTAACCCTTTAGGTGTTCCACAAGAATTAAAGGAAAATGTAGATGAGATTTCAGAATTTCACTTTATTGGTAGATTTTCCATTTTAATCCATTGTTTCCAGTAACAAAGCAAGGGTTAACAGCCCAAAAAGCTCAATATTCATTAGCCTGATTCTGTAGTTTACAGAAACAACCCACTTGTGATTGTAAACTGCTGTATGGGCACATGGCAGGGCGCAGAAAGAAAGGAACGCCATATGCCATATGCGTGCGCACTAGGCTCAGCAGATCATCTCAGGGTTGAGCGAAGTGCACATCAGGCTGGCGCATGCACACTTTGCACAAGGAAGTCGCTGCCAGCAGTCCGAATGGGCGCATCAGGCTGAGCCTAGTGCGTACTCGCGGGATCTGGCAGAGAGACTAGGAAGATTGCAAGGCAGCGCTGAGGTGTAGTAGGCGGCGCTGAAGACAGGGAAGGCGGCGCTGGGCACTGAACAGCGAGGGGTGCGGCCGGGCACCCTGAATCAACGGACCTCCCCTTGGACACCTTAAGTAAGTGATTGACAGGTTATTAAAGCCTGTTTTTTAGGAAAATAAAGCCACAGTTCGATTTAATAAGGTCAGCTTATGAATCCTCAGATTATCCTGGACATGAGCATATGTTTAGGTTGGGTTATATGTGGTGACAGAATCCCTTTAATTCTTTTCCCAAGTTCCTACTTTAATACAGAAACAATTTTGTAGATCGTCATTTTATTATTTCTAGAACAAAAATAACTCATAGCTTTTTAAACATATCAGGCACTAGAGCTCAAATTTTTTTTTACAGTACTCAAAACACCAACTTTTAATTTCCACTGCCAGCTGAAAGGTGATTAAATCGGTATGCATGTGTGAGAATACATACGTTCTAACAGGTGCTGATTATGTGGTTAGTTGAAGAGGATGAGGTGACATGTCCATGCCAAGAAGGAAGAAAATAAATCCTGGACCAGAAGATGGAGCTGTGGGATCTAGGGCAGAGGACCATAGTGGTGGGGAGCAGGTATGCTTGATCCTTTCAGTAAGGGAAGCAAGCTACCAGCACCTCTTAGAAATTAAGTACTCTGAGACTACCCCTTCCTAGTGCCAGGGGCAGAAAAGCCAGATTTGCTATTATGCAGGGAATATAAGGCTGGCTCAGTTTATGTAATACATTTGGTGTATCTACAGATTGCCTGTCAAACTTTAAGACATTTAGGGGCACATTTATTAAGACCATCGTTTTAGACTAAGTTCTTCATAACTTCGGCAGATCCTGCGCCGGTTCTAAATGTAAGACAATTTCCTAGGTGTCTTGCATTCAGACCTTTTTTAACGCCTGAAACAGGTGTAGAAAATGGTTAATGATACGGGTCTGCCAGCCCATCCCCTTCCCCACCCATGTCACGCCAACTTTTTCAGATCTGGCATGAGCAGGGAGGAGTCGCAGATAGTTGTTGCACTGCAATTTGCACCTGAAATACACCTAATTATAGGCATATTTCAGCTTAATTATGACCCCAATAAGTTCTCTCTTTCAGACTTCTAAGGTGGATATTATGCCTCATTTTGGCACAAAAAGACACATTTCGGTCATAACCCATTACTTGAGAAACCACACCACATTATAAAATAGCCAAACTCAATTTCTGGCTTCACTCGAAAATACTAGGAACCTGATTTTTAAAAACCAGCGTGCTCTATGTTGGTCTTGATAGGGCCTAAACGAAATGCCTCCTCCCGCAGTCCATGTGCCAGATTAATATCTACGGCAGGTCCTACTTATAGATGTTATTTACGCAAGTTTCTGGAGTAAATAATGATAAATTTTACCTCTATATACACAGTTTTGCATTACACTGGACCAAAATTAGAGAAATACAGTTGCACAATTGTAAATTTGGGCAATGAATTTATAATTTAAGTCTGTGGCTACTGTACCCGAAGAGATGAGGCTCTGGATTTATTAAAAGGGTTTTGCAGCAATATGGATGATCATAAGGATAGGGTAGGATATCGGATCTGTGGGGGGTGTAACACCTGACACCCCCACCATTAGCTGCGAGTGCCACTTCCTGGTCTTTACATGATGCATTGTCTCTAGTGTTGAGCAAAGTTCTCTAAAATTCGATTCAGCTGCTTTGCTGAATTTTACAAGAAAAATGTACTTTGTTACTGATAAATTTGTCACATGCACATTTCTTTATAAAATGTACGGATGCAATGACAGGGAACGGCAATTGTGCCACTCCCAGTCATTGTACTACCATGATTCTGTGGCTTACAAAAACACCCTACATGTGGTCGTAAACTGCTGTATGGACACACGACAGGGGGCACAGAAGAAAAGGAACGCCATATGGTTTTTGGAAGGCAGATTTAGCTGAACTGTTTATTAGATGCGATGTCCCATTTGAAGCCCCCCTGATGCACCCCTACAGTAGAAACTCAAAAAAGTAACCACATTTTTGAAACTACGGGATAAGGTGCCAGTTTTGATGGTGCTATTTTGGGGTACATATGATTTTTAATTGCTCTATATTACGTTTTTTGTGAGTCAAGGTAACTAAAAAATTGATTTTTTGGCAGAGTTTATTTTTTACAACATTCATCTGACATGGTAGATCATGTGCCATTTTTATAGAGCAGTTTTACATAATAAAGCATTTTTGAAAAAAAGTTGTGTCTCCATTTTCTGAATGCCCCATTTTTTTTATTTTTCTTCCGATCGTCTTATGCAGGGGCTCGTTTTTTGCAGGAAGAGTTGACGTTTTTATTGGTACCATGTTTGGAACATATGATTTTTTCGATCATTCATTATTACACTTTATGGGGCAAGGTTACCAAAAAGATTGGTTGTTGGGGCACAGTTTTTATTTTTTTTTCCAGCCTTCACCTGAGGGGTTAGGTCATGTGATATTTTTATAGAGCAGGTTGTTACAGATGCGACCAGATGCGACGATTCCTAATATGTCAACTTTTTTTTATTTATTTCACTTTAACACAATAGCAGTTTTGAAGCAAAAATAAATTATTATTTTAGTGTCTCCATTGTCTGAGAGTCATAGCTTTCTTATTTTTTGACCTGGTCTTAGGTAGGGGCTCATTTTTTGCAGGATGAGGCCTTTTTTTTATGTAAGGTGACAAAAATGGCTTTTTTTTACACTTTTTTTTTTTAATGGTGTTTATCGGACAGGGTGGAACATGTGAAATTTATAGAGCCGGTCATTACGGACGCGGCAATACCTAATATGTGCGTTTTTTTTTCAGTTTTTTTATTATAAAATAAGGGGAAATGGGCTTTTTCTTTTTTTACTTAACCCCGTAAGCACGCATGAGTCCTTAAGGACCCATGACGTACCGGTACGTCAAGTATTTCCGATCACCGCCGCAGACAGAAGTCTGATCAGTCTATGTAAAGTAAAAAAAAAAAATACAGTACACTATATAGTGTACTATACTGTATTATACCGACATCAGACCCAGTGGATCTTCAAGAACCAAGTGGGTCTGGGTCGAATTTTAAAAATAAAAACACATCACAGAATAAAAATAAAAATAAAATACACTACACATTGGGTATCGCTGCATCCGTAAAATATCACATGACCTGAACCCTCAAGTAAATACCGTAAAAAAAAACACAAAGAGGGTGTAAAAAAAAAAAAAAAGCCATTTTTGCCACCTTACATCACAAAAAGTGTAATACCAAGCGATCAAAAAGGTTTATACCTTCCAAAATAGTACCACTCAAACAGCCATCTCATCCTGCAAAAAATGAGCCCCTACATAGGACAAACACCCGAAAAATAAAATAATTATGTCTCTCAGACTATGGAGCCACTAAAGCATTATTTTTTTTTTTCTTCTAAAATGCTGTTATTGTGTTAAAGTAAAATAAATTAAAAAACAGTATACATATTAGGTATTGGCGCGTCCGTAAGAACCTGCTCTATAAAAATATCACATGATCTAACCCCTCAGGTAAATACCGTAAAAAAATTAAGTAAAAACAATGCAAAAAAAAAACATTTTTGTCACCTCACATTACAAAAACTATAATAGCAAGAGATTAAAAAGTTATATGCGCTCAAAAAAATGATACCCCACATGGGACAATCGCCCAAAAAAAGAAAAAGAAAATGTCTCTCAGACTATGGAGACATTAAAACATGATTTTTTTGGTTCAAAAATTATATTATTGTGTAAAACTTAAATCAATAAATAGTATACGTATTAGGTATCGTCGCTTCTGTAACAACCTGCTCTATAACTCTATAAAACTAACCCCTCAAGTGAACACAGCAAAAAATAAAAAATAAATACCATATCAAAAGCCATTTTTGTCACCATACATCACAAAAAGTTTAACCACTTCAGCCCCCCTAGCTTAAACACCCTTAATGACCAGGCCACTTTTTACAATTCCGCACTACACTACTTTCACCGTTTATTGCTCCGTCATACAACTTACCACCCAAATGAATTTTACCTCCTTTTCTTCTCACTAATAGAGCTTTCATTTGGTGGTATTTCATTGCTGCTAAAACTTACTTTTTTTGCTATCAAAAATGACCGAAATTTTTGCAAAAAAATGACATTTTTCACTTTGTTGTAAATTTTTTTTTAAAAAAACTACATTTCTATATAAAATTTTCTCTAAATTTATTGTTCTACATGTCTTTGATAAAAAAATAAAGTCCAACAAGTGTATATTTATTGGTTTGGGTAAAAGTTATAGCGTTTACAAACTATGGTGCAAAAAAGTGAATTTCGGCATTTTGAAGCGGCTCTGACTTTCTGAGCACCTGTCATGTTTCTTCAGGTGCTAGAATGCCAGGAAAGTATAAATACCCCCCAAATGACACCATTTTAGAAAGAAGACACCCCAAAGTATTCGTGGAGGGGCATGGTGAGTTCATGTATCATTTCATTTTTTTTAACAAGTTAGCGGAAAATGACATTTTCTGAGAAAAAAAAAAAAAGTTTCAATTTCTGCTAACTCCTGGCAAAAAATAAAAATTCTGTGAACTCGCCATGCCCCTCACAGAATACCTTGGGGTGTCTTCTTTCCAAAATGTGGTCACATGTGGGGTATTTATACTGACCTGGCATTTTAGGGGCCCTAAAGCGTGAGAATCCAAATGCGTAAAAATGGCCTGTGAAATCCTAAAGGTACTCATTAGTTTTAGGGCCCCTTTGCGCACCCAGGCTGCAAAAAAGTGTCACACATGTGGTAGTGCCGTACTCAGGAGAAGTAGGGCAATGTGTTTTGGGGTGTATTTTTAAATATACCCATGCTGCGTGTGAGAAATATCGCTGTAAACGACAACTTTTTACATTTTTTTATTCAAAGTTGTCAATTTACAGAGATATTTCTCTCACCCAGCATGGGTATATGTAAAAATACACCCCAAAACACATTGCCCTACTTCTCCTGAGTACGGCGATACCACATGAGTGACACTTTTTTGCAGCCAAGATGCGCAAAGGGGCCCTAAAACCAATGAGTACCTTTTAGGAGGGCATTTTTACGCATTTTTCTTCTCACGCTTTAGGGCCCCTAAATTGCCAGGGCAGTATAAATACCCCACATGTGACCCCATTTTGGAAAGAAGACACCCCAAGGTATTCTGTGAGGGGCATATCTCTGTAAATTGACAACTTTGAATAAAATTTTTTAAAAAGTTGTCGTTTACAGCGATATTTCTCACACACAGTATGGGTATATGTAAAAATACACCCCAAAACACATTGCCCTACTTCTGCTGAGTACAGCGATACCACATGAGTGACACTTTTTTGCAGCCAAGATGCGCAAAGGGGCCCAAATTCCTATGAGTACCTTTAGGATTTCACAGGGCATTTTTACGCATTTGGATTCTCACGCTTTAGGGCCCCTAAAATGCCAGGACAGTATAAAAACCCCACAAGTGACCCCATTGTGGAAAGAAGACACCCCAAGGTATTCTGTGAGGGGCATGGCGAGTTCACAGAAAAAAAAAATTTGGCACAAGTTAGCGGAAATTGTTTTTTTTTTTTTTTTACAGTCTCATATTCCACTAACTTGTGACAAAAAATAAAATTTTGCATGAACTCACCAAACCTCTCACGGAATACCTTGGGGTGTCTTCTTTCTAAAATGGGGTCACATGTGAGGTTTTTGTACTGCTCTGACATTTGAGGGTCTCCGCAATCATTACACGTATGGCCAGCATTAGGAGTTTCTGCGATTCTCCTTATATTGAGCATACGGGTAATGAGATTTTTTTTCCCGTTCAGCCTCTGGGCTGAAAAAAGAAAAAAAATGAACGGCACAGATTTCCTCATTCGCATCGATCAATGTGGATGAAAAAATCTCTGCCCAAAAATGTGCAAAAAAAAAAGTAGTAAGGCCCCATTCACACGTCCGCAAAAATGTCCGCATCTATTCCGCAATTCTGCGGAATAGATGCGGACCCATTTAGTGTGAATGGGGCCGGCGGTGATGCGGAGAGTACACTATGTGCTCGCCGCATCAGCATTTGCAGAGCTGCGGCCACAAACTTCCGGGTTTCGGCCACCAAACATCCGGCCGCAGCTCCGCAAAAGATAGAGCATGTCCTATTCTTGTCCGCAATTGCGGACAAGAAAAGGCATTTTCTATATAGTTCTGGCAATGTGCGGATCCGCAAAATGCGGAAAGCACATTGCCGGTGTCCGTGTTTTGCGGATCCGCAAAACACATACGGACGTCTGAATGAGCCTTACAGGGGGGTAATTAGTGTCAGGGGGGTGACAAGGGGTGATCGAGGGTTAATCAGGGGTTAATCAGTGACGGGGTGGGGGATGGATGGGGGGTCTGTGTGGTGATTGGTGCACTTATAAAAGTTTCCTTTGGTGGTCCCAAGCAAAAAGGACCACCAAAGGAACGATCAGCAAGCATATCAGACGCTGTTAACAAAACAGCGTCTGATATGCCATTTTTTTTAACTTCTACAGCCTGCCAGCGCACGATCAGCGCTGGCAGGCTGTAATTTACCTGGTCCCCGACGCGATCCTGTGAACGTGTGCGCGCGCTCACAGGAAATCTCGCCGCCAGCGCATCAGAGAGGAACAGACCGACCGCCTGCAGGACGCAATCCTGCGTTAGGCGGTCGGTAAGAAGTTAATAGCAAGCAACCAAAATGTCATATGCACCCCAAGATAGTGCCAAACAGTCATCTCATCCCGCAAAAACTGAGCCCCTACATAAGACAGTCGCCCAAAAAAAAAATATATGGCTTTCAGAATGTGGAGACACAAAGTATAAATTACTCTTACCGGTAATTGGTTTTTCCAATAACCTCCACAAAGGCACTGACAGGAGGAGGGTGTCCCCCGTCCCCAGGACAGGAAACAACGCAGGAGCATCGCTTTAAAAAGCCTCCTCCCCCTTCTACTCACCAGTCAATAAAGAGTACTCGGAGAAGATGCAAGAAAAGAAAATTATATTAAATATCAAATTACATCATTTGACAGAAATCAGTACTAGCGGATACAGAAAACCAAAATTCTTCCTTAAATGGGCGGGAAAAAAACTCAGTAAAACCAATTACCGGTAAGAGTAATTTATACTTTTCCCCGGCACTGACAGGAGGATTAACAAAGTAATCAATTAGGGTGGAACAACGGCAGTAAGAATTCTACGCCCAAAAGGAAAGGTCCTGGTTTTTTTGGACATCAAGCTTGTAGTGATTAAAGAAAGTCATGGGATTTGCCCAAGTGGCTGCTTTACAGATTTGTTCCAGAGATACTGAAGCAGATTCCGCCCAGGATGAGGACACTGCCCTGGTGTAATGGGCTTTCAATCCTACAGGCGGTGGACGGTCCTTTTTGATGTAAGCAGTAGAGATGGTATCCCGAATCTGTCTAGCTATGGAGGATCTGCTGGCAGCCTTTCCCCCATTGACTCCTTGGTGTTGAACTAAGAGTTGGTCTGACATCCTAAAGGTCTCCGTCGCTTTCAGATAGGATAGAACCGATCTCCGGACATCTAGATTGTGGAATCTTTTCTCCTTTTCAGAGGAAGGAGGAGGGAAAAAAGATGGTAATGATACTTCCTGGTCGCAATGGAAGGTGGAAACCACTTTCGGCAGGAACGAGGGGCAGTGTTTTAAGACTATGCGGTCGTCCAAAATCGATAAATAGGGTGGTTTGCAAGAAAAGGCTTGCATTTCACCGATTCTTCTGGCAGTAATTATAGCCACTAAAAATACTGTTTTGTACTTTAGAAACTTTAAGGGGATTTCATCCACTGGTTCAAATGGAGGGTCCATTAAGACTGTAAGTACTAGGCTGAGATCCCAGGGTGGCATCATGGACCGAACCGTAGGAAGCTTTCTGGTGGACCCTTTAATGAACAGTTTAATGAGTGGGGAATCGGCTAATTTGAGATCTAGAAAGGCGCTGAAGGCAGATACCTGGATTTTTAAGGTGGAAAGACTGAGACCCTTATTTAGTCCCAACTGAAGAAACTCCAAAACCTCAGGAATATTTGGAAGAAGGGAATTTTTTGAAAATTTTTAAAAAGCCTTCCAGGTTCTAAGATATATTTTGGATGTAATAGGCTTACGGCTTAACAGGAGAGTGGAGATTACCTCCTCCAATAGACCTTTTCTTCTCAGCGCCGACCGTTCAACTTCCAAGCCGTCAGGTTCAGTTGCCATATGGGACCCTGGAGAAGAAGATCCGGGTTCTGTGGTAGTGTCCAGCAAATTCCCTCGGATAGTTTCAGTAGCAGGGGGAACCAGGTCCTTCTTGGCCAGTAGGGTGCGATGAGAATTACCCGAGCTTGCTCTTCCTGCACTTTCATTAGTGTTCTTGGGATCAGGCTGAAGGGAGGAAAAGCATACATTAGACTGTCTGGCCAAAGGTGAGCCAGGACAACTATCCAAAGAGGATGACCGTGTTCCGACAGAGAACAGAAGTCCCTGGTCTGCCCGTTCTCGTTTGTGGCGAATAGATCTATCTTCGGATAGCCCCATTTTTTGCAGATTAAATCGAAGACCTGGGGATTTAAGCTCCATTCTCCTTCTTTGATAGTTTTCTGGCTTAGGAAATCTGCTACCATGTTTTGATCTCCCTTCACATGGACTGCCAAGAGGGATATTAGATTTTCTTCTGCCCATAGAAAAATGTCGCGAGCTACCACAGCTAGAGCGCGACTTCTTGTTCCCCCTTGCCTGTCGAGGTAGGCGACCACTGTAGTATTGTCGGACAATACTTTTACGTGTTTTGAACAAGAGGGCGTGTGAAGAGAGGTTAGGATTTTGAAAATGGGCATGAGTTATTTTAAGTTTGATAAGGAATCTATCATGTCTGGGCCCCATTCGCCCTGAATGAATCTCCTTCCTGAATGGCGTCCCCATCCTGAACCGCTGGCATCTGTGGTAATTAGCATAACGTCCATTTGCCTCCAATAGACCCCTGTGTCTAGGTGTTTTTGAATCTGCCACCATCTCAAAGATGCTTTTACTGGTGCCAGAATGAACACCTTTTTTTCTAGAGCAGAGACCATGCCGTCCCAAGAGGAGAGGAGGAACGACTGAAGCACACGAGTGTGACTCTGAGCCCACGTGGCGGACGGAATTGTGGAGGTTAATTGGCCCAGGATCGTCATGATGTTCCTGAGAGTGGCCGTTCTCTGGGAGACCGGAAGACTTCCAGAATCATTTTTTCTTTTTTGTCTAGAGGAAGAAAAGACATCAGAAGGTGGGAGTCTAGAAGAACCCCAAGAAAGATATTACTTTTTTCTGGGGACAGATCTGACTTTAAATTTACAATCCACCCCAGATTGGAGAAACAAGACTGAATCTGGGACAGCTGGAGCATTTCTTCCGAACTTGCGGCTACCAGAAAGTCGTCCAGGTAAGGTATTATTAATATTTTCTGGAGGTGGAGGTATTTTGTAACATCCTACATTATCTTGGAAAATACCCTCGGGGCTGATGCCAGCCCGACAGGAAGTGCCCTGAATTGAAAATGCCGAAGTTCGTTCCCCAAGAAGACTGCGATTCTCAGATATTTTTTTGATGTGGTGGATAAATTGGGACGTTATAATAAGCGTCTTGTAAATCTATTGTGGCCATGAGACAGTCTTGGGGAAGGAGATTTATTGTTGATTTTATGGTTTCCATTTTTGAATTTTTTGTATACTATTGACTTGTTTAGGGACTTCAGGTTTATTATGAGACGGAATGATCCATTTGGTTTCGGGACCAGGAAAACAGGGGAATAAACCCCTTTCCCAGACTGGTCGCCCGGAACTGCGAGTAAGACCTCTTTTTGTACTAGGGAGGAAATTTCCATTTCGAGATAAAGTTGTTTTTCTTTTTGGGAAAGCTTTTTGTTTATGATGAAACGATCCTGAGGGAGAGAGGAAAATTCTAGCTTTAGACCCATCTTTAAAGGTGTTTAAGACCCACGGGGAGGAATGAATGTCCTCCCAGGCTGGAACGAAAGCCCTCAATCTGCCCCCTATAGGCCTTCTGGCATCATTGGGTGGAGCGAGAAGGATTTTCGGGATTAAGCAAGAACCCCCTACCACGCCTTTGGTGGGCTGCCATTTTCTGGAGTTTTCCTTCTTTGGATCTGTACGGGACTTCCTCTGGTTCTGAAACGACCGCCTCTGGTGGAAGTATTTGTTTTCAAGAGGGAAACCTTTTTTCTTGTCGGATGCCTTTTCTAAAATGTCATCTAACCCAGATCCAAACAGTCTGTCTCCCTCACATGGGATGGAGCACAGGCGACTTTTGGAGCCCGCGTCACCCGACCATGAGCGAAGCCAGACTGCTCTCCTAGCCGCACTAGAGAGTGCGGCAGACCTAGCAGAAAATCTGACAAGGTCAGCTGAGGCATCACACAAAAATTTTAGGCTTTTTTTTTTAGCATAGAGAGGGATGCTAAGATTTCCTCTCTGGGGGTACCTGCGGCAATATGTTCCTCAAGTTGATTTAGCCAGACAGAGTTCTGGGCGTACAGGTGGAAGCAATGCTGGGACGTAACATTGCTGTATTAGTCTCCCAGGACTTTTTTTAATATACTTTCGGACTTTTTGTCCATAGGATCTCTTAACAAGCCCACATCTTCAAATGGGCGGGAGGATTTTTTTGGGGAAATTCGGGCAACTGGAGCATCCACCCTGGGTGTTTTATCCCATAGATTAGTCTCGCTTTCTTCAAAGGGGTACTTCCTTTTGAAGGAATTAGACACTGTTACTCTTTTTTCAGGGTCCTTCCATTCTCTCGCTATTAGGGCTTTTAAGTTATTATGAATTGGAAAAACCTTTCTACGTTTTTCTCATGGACCCTGAAACATGTGGTCCTGAATAGAGTGGACCTCTTTAACGTCCTCTATGCATAGTGGCACGGATAGTCTTTAAAAAGCAATCAATCAGTCTCTTCAGGAAGGAAAAGTGGTCTACCCGAACAGTCATCAGAAGAGGCTGATTCAGAGTCTGAAAACACTTCGCCCTCGTCTAATTAAAGGGGAATGTCCGAGGTATGGGATCTTTGAGAGGTGGATGGCCCTGGTGACTGGGAAGCCAATTTAAGATCAACCACTGAATTAACCTCTTCCTTTATGATTGCTCGCATGGAATCCAGGAAAGATGGCGATTCCTCAGACACAATTTTTTCTGTGCACTTTTGACATAATGCCTTTTTAATCTTTGAAGAAAAGGACTTTTTGCAGACAGCACACTTTCTGCAGCCTGCTTCGCTGGCTGGCTTGTGGGTCATGGTCTCAGTGCCCTAAGGAAACATAAGGAGCAATAGGACCATGAGCCACCATAATAAAAAAGGGCCACCACCTCACCCATGTGCACAGAAAGTACAATTAATTAGTGTACTGTCAGTTTAACCAGTCCCCGACCGCCGTACGCAGGATTGCGTCCTGCGGGCGGCCGGGATCTTCTGTTTGGACGCATCGGGGCGTCCTCTCGCGATGCGCGAGATTTCGGGCACAAGCGCCCGCGCATGCGCAGATCGCGCATAGCAGTGGATTTAAAAGAACTTGGTCATCAGCCTGCCAGCCAATCGGCATCGCTGGCGGGCTGATGACATTCAAAAAAACGAATCAGGAGCCATTTAACCCATCATATTAGTAAATATGATGGATTAAATGAGCTTGTGCTCTCTCCTGGGTCCTTTTCGTCGGTTGGACCCAGGAGAGAGCACACCTCTACAGTAAGTACACCAAGCACCACACATAGCCCCTGATCAGCCCCCATCACCCAAATTAACCCCTTGATCACGCCTCTCAGCACCTGTCAATCATCCAGTGAAAGGGAAAAAGTGATCAGTGTAAACTGTCACTTTTTTTTTTCACTAAGATTGACTGTTAGGTTTAGCTTAGTTTAGTCCCCTTTGGTAGGTAGTTAGCGTTAGCGCCAAGCCCACCGCACCGCAGTCACTGGTTCGCTGATTAGCGTAGCGCTAATCAGCGTTTGTACTTTATAGTATCTGTAAGTGATCAGAACTGATCACGGTCAGATATATAATAGTACTAGTGTCACTTTAGTTCGCCCTCCACCCCAAACGCAGTGTTTGCCCGATCAGACCCGATCGGTCGCCCACACCTGCGTTCACCCACGCCCACCCCGCCGCAGTGACAAAAAATTTTTTTTTGTAATCACTGCACAATCCCTTCATAAGCGCTGCGGCGATAAAAAATCAGTTTTGATATTTTTATCAATCGCAGCGGCTTCTGTACTTCGCTACCCTCTCAATTGTAAGACAGGCTTGCTTTTTTCTTGGGTAGTCTCAGGGAATACCCCTAAATTTAGACGGCCAAATGTCAAACAAGGGGTATTCCTCTGAAGAGGCCTACAGGATTCTGACCCAGTCGGATGAGGAATGGGAACCCTCATCTGACGAATCTAGCGGGTCAGAATACCAACCTGTAGAAAGCAGTGGCTCTCTGACCCAAAGTTCTGACGAGGAGGTGGAGGTCCCTGATAGAAGCAGGCGTACCCGGCCCCGTGTTGCTAGACCGCAGGTTGCGCAGGATCCGCTTCAAGGGCAGCAGAGTGGGGCTGGCGCTGCCGGATTACGTGGTGAGGCATACACCAGCAGCGCAGCCCGTCCTGGACCTTCTACCAGCACTGCCGTACAACATGGTGAAGTGGCGAGCACCAGAAGGGCAGTAGAAGCTGGTACGGTGGCACGTGCAATAGTTTCCCGTCGCAGCCACCGCAAAGACAACAGGCCCGTAGAGCCCCTAGAGTCCCTGAGGTGCTGGCAAACCCTGATTGGCAGCCCCCATCTTCAGCCGCACCAGTAGTTCCCCCTTTCACCGCCCAGTCAGGAGTTCGGGTGGAAACAGCTCAAATAGGATCGGCGCTGGGGTTTTTGAGCTGTTTTTCACTGCGGAGCTCTCTGACTTAGTCGTGGCAGAAACAAACAGATATGCCACTCAATTTATCGCCGACAACCCGGGAAGCTCTTATGCCCAGCCTTTCCGGTGGAAACCAGTCCAAGTTTCCGAACTTAGAACTTTTCTGGGCCTTCTCCTCAGCATGGGCATAACCAAAAACATGAATTGCGGTCATATTGGTCCACGAACCCAATTCATCACATGCCCATGTACTCTGCTGCCATGTCCAGGACACGTTTTGAGACCATCCTGCGTTTCCTGCACTTTAGTGACAACACCACCTCCCGTCCCAGAGGCCACCCAGCTTTTGACCGGCTCCATAAAATTCGGCCCCTCATAGACCATTTCAACCAGAAATTTGCAGATTTGTACACCCCTGCTCAAAACATCTGCGTAGACGAGTCCCTTGTACATTTTACCGGGCGCCTTGGCTTAAGCAGTACATCCCGAGCAAGCGCGCCCGGTATGGGGTCAAATTGTATAAGCTCTGTGAAAGGGCCACAGGCTATACGCACAAATTTCGGATCTATGAGGGAAAAGATCAGACCCTGGAGCCGGTCGGTTGCCCTGACTACCTGGGGAGCAGTGGGAAGATAGTCTGGGACTTGGTGTCACCCTTATTCGGCAAGGGGTACCATCTTTACGTGGACAACTTTTACACAAGTGTGGCCCTCTTCAAGCATTTGTTCCTAGAACAGATTGGCTGCTGCGGCAGCGCGCGACCTAGTCGCCGGGCTACTCCCAACGGCTTCTTACCACCCGACTTGCAAGGGGGCAGAGGGCTGCACTGTGTAACGACGAACTGCTCGCGGTGAAATGGAGAGACAAGCGTGACGTTTACATGCTCTCCTCCATTCACGCAGACACGACAGTACAAATTCAACGGGCAACCAGTGTCGTTGAAAAGCCCCTCTCAGTCCACGACTATAACCTCCACATGGGAGGGGTGGACTTCAACGACCAGATGTTGGCCCCTTATTTGGTTTCCCGAAAGACCAGACGCTGGTATAAAAAAGTGTCTGTTTATCTGATTCAATTGGCTCTATATAATAGTTACGTTCTCTACAGTAAGGCTGGGAGAACTGGATCTTTCCTAAAATTCCAGGAAGAGATCGTCGAGAACCTCCTGTATCCAGGAGGTTCCGTGGCCCCATCCACCAGTGTAGTTAGCCGTCTACACGAGCGGCACTTCCCTAGCGTTGTGCCGGGTACCTCAAACCAACCGCCACCCCGAAAAAATGTCGTGTCTGTAGCAGGAGTGGAATAAGGCGTGACACCCGTTATTTCTGTCCTGACTGTCCTGACCACCCTGCCCTATGCCTTGGAGAGTGTTTCCGAAAGTACCACACTCAGGTACACTTAGGGACCTAGGGACAGCACTACACAGGTAGTTTTTTTTTCCACTGAGGCTCTAGGGTCTCTCAGGACACTAGGTTTTGAGAGACCCTAACACATAGGGACGGTGCTGGTGTGCTACAGCAGAAGTGTGAAACGGTAGAAACCTCTCCTTTCACTTGGGATAACGCGTATAATGTACTTCGCACCATCTCTGTGTGATTTACACTTTACACATTGTCCCATGGGAAAGGAGAGGTTTCTGCTAGGAAAATAAAGAGTGAAATGGTAAAAAAAATAAAAAATTAAACAGGTAGCAAGAAAAAAATCTTGAGTTAGTTCAGGTTTTTATGTTCATGTTTTATAAAAGTTTTAAAATGTTCTGGTTTTATAAAGTTTGCAACGTTCAAGTCATGTGCCTGCTGCCTGTTTTTTCTTCTTTTTTTTTTTTCCCCATAACCACCCTTTATTTTCCAGGTATACCAACAGACCAACGGACCAACCGACGAAAACGCCGCAGCACTGATGTGAATTCTGAGAGAAGCACTGCGCTGCTGTCAGAAGACACGTGAAGTCAGTGTATGCGGCGCTGCAAGACGAGATTTCTCCTCTGCAGGACAGGTACGTTTGCCCTGGCATGTGAGCTGAGGAGAGGTGTTGGAGTTCATATGCTTTGACAAACACTTTGTATCAAAAAATCTGGCAAAGATGTCTTCCTCCACACCGATGGATTGATCGATGTGAATGGAGAAATCACGTTTGCCAGGACATAGGAGCTGAGTGGGTATGGATGTTTGGGCGGAGCCCCTATGTCCTGGCAATCGCCAGGCCCCTCTTTTTTTTCTTGCATATTTTTTGGCAGAGATTTTTTCATCCACATCGATCGATGCGAATGAGGAAATCTGTGCCGTTCATTTTTTCTTTCAGCCCAGAGGCTGAACGGAAAAAAAATCTCATTATCCGTATGCTCAATATAAGGAGAATAGCAGAAACTCCTAATGCTGGCCATACATGTAATGATTGCGGAGACCCTCAAATGCCAGAGCAGTACAAAAACCTCACATGTGACCCCATTTCGGAAAGAAGACGCCCCAAGGTATTCGCTGAGGGGCATATTGAGTCCATGAAAGATTGAACTTTTTGTCACAAGTTAGCGGAAAGGGAGACTTTGTGTGAAAAAACAAAAAAAATCAAATTCCGCTAACTTGGGCAAAAAAAAAAAATCTTCTATGAACTCACCATACCCCTCACAGAATACCTTGGGGTGTCTTCTTTCCAAAATGGGGTCACATGTGGGGTATTTATACTGCCCTGGCATTTTAGGGGCCCTGAAGCGTGAGAAGAAAAATGCGTAAAAATGCCATCCTAGAAGGTACTCATTGGATTTAGGGTCGATTGCGTAGCTTGGCTGCAAAAAGTGTCACACATGTGGTATCTCTGTACTCAGGAGAAGTAGGGCAATGTGTTTTGGGGTGTACTTTTACATATACCCATACTGGGTGTGAAAAATATCTCTGTAAATGACAACTTTTTAAAAAAATTATACAAAGTTGTCATTTACAGAGATATTTTTCACACCCAGTAGGGTATAGGTAAAAATACGCCCCAAAACACATTGCCCTACTTCTCCGAATACGCCGATACCCCATGTGTGCCACTTTTTGCAGCCAAGATGCGCATAGAGGCCCTAAATCCAATGAGTACCTTATAGGATTTCACAGGACATTTTTTACGCATTTGGATTCCAAACTGCTTCTGAAGTTTAGGGGCCCCTAAAATGCCAGGGCAGTAAAAATACCACACAAGTGACCCCATATTATAAAGAAGACACCCCAAGGTATTCCGTGAGGGGTATGGTGAGTTCATGTAAAATTTTATTTTTGGCACAAGTTAGTGGAATATGAGACTTTGTAAAAAAAAAAAAAAAAAAAAAATATCCATTTCCGCTAACTTGTGCCAAAAATAAAAACTTCCATGAACTCACTATGCCCATCAGCAAATACCTTGGGGTGTCTACTTTCCGAAATGGGGTCACTTGTGTGGTATTTTTACTGCCCTGGCATTTTAGGGCCCCTAAACGTCAGAAGCAGTTTGGAATCCAAATGCGTAAAAATGTCCTGTGAAATCTAAAGGTACTCATTGGATTTAGGGCCCTTTGCGCATCTTGGCTGCAAAGTGGCACACATGAGGTATCGCCGTACTCAGGAGAAGTAGGGCAATGTGTTTTGGGGTGTATTTTTACATATACCCATGCTGGGTGAGAGAAATATCTCTGTAAATGACAACTTTTAAAAATTTTATACAAAGTTGTCATTTACAGAGATATTTTTCACACCCAGTAGGGGTATATGTAAAAGACACCCCAAAACTCATTGCCCTACTTCTCCGAGTACGGCGATACCCCATGTGTGCCACTTTTTTGCAGCCAAGATGCGCAAATGGGCCCTAAATCCAATGAGTACCTTTAGGATTTTACAGGGCATTTTTACGCATTTGGATTCTCACGCTTAGGGGCCCCTAAAATGCCAGGGCAGTATAAATACCCCACAAGTGACCCCATTTCCGAAAGAAGACACACCAAGGTATTCTGTGAGGGGTATGGTGAGTTCATGTAAAATTGTATTTTTGGCACAAGTTAGTAGAATATGAGACTTTGTAAAAAAAAAAAAAAATCCATTTCCGCTAACTTGTGACAAAAATAAAACTTCCATGAACTCACTATGCCCCTCAGTGAATACCTTAGGGTGTCTACTTTCGAAATGGGGTCATTTATGGGGTATTTCTACTGTCTGGGCATTGTAGTACGTCAGGAAACAGGACAGGTGCTCAGAAAGTCAAAGTGCGGAAATTCACTTTTTTGCACCATAGTTTGTAAACGCTATAACTTTTACCCAAACCAATAAATATACACTTATTGCATTTTTTTTTATCAAAGACATGTAGAACAATAAATTTAGAGAAAAATTTTTAGAGAAATGTAGTTTTATTTGACAAATTTTCCAACATAAAGTGAAAAATATCATTTTTTTGCAAAAATGTCGGTAATTTTTGATTAATAGCAAAAAAAGTAAAAATGTCAGCAGCAATGAAATAGCACCAAATGAAAGCTCTATTAGTGAGAAGAAAAGGAGGTAAAATTCATTTGGGTGGTAAGTTGTATGACGGAGCAATAAACGGTGAAAGTAGCGTAGTGCAGAATTGTAAAAAGTGGCCTGGTCTTTAAGGGTGTTTAAGCTAGGGGGGCTGAAGTGGTTAAAAAAAAAAAAAAAGAATTTTTCATATCAAAAAGTTTCTTCTCGCCAGGGGAGAAGGCTTACCAGGCTGTGTGGGCTTGGGAAGACTAACCAGGCTTTCTGGTAGGATCATCCCCTGGGGCAAGCATGGTTTCTGGATTCCTCCTAGAAATTGCTGTTAGTGAGAGGCAGCAAGCTTTGAGAGGTTGATGGCGATGAAAAGCCGGCTGGTTCACAGCGCCGACATGCACGCTTCTCACTATATGCGGAAGTGCTGGAGACATCACGAGATTCTCTTGCCCAAGGAGAATCTCGCCTGGTGGCCGAAATCCCGCGCGAGCGGGAAGAGAGACATACTCCGAGAGGGAGGCAGGAGCTGCCGACGCCACTCCGGGAGGCCCCCCCTCCTGCACCAGCCCTCCCAAACATGGGGAAACATTCCAGGCTGGGCGAAGAAGATCTTCCTGCACTGCAGGAGTGCTCCAATGTCCCAAGGACAGGAAACGACTGGTGAGTAGAAGGGGGAGGAGGCCTTTTAACCACTTCAGCCCCCCCTAGCTTAAACACCCTTAATGACCAGGCCACTTTTTACAATTCTGCACTACGCTACTTTCACCGTTTATTGCTCCGTCACCCAAATGAATTTTACCTCCTTTTCTTCTCACTAATAGAGCTTTCATTTGGTGGTATTTCATTGCTGCTGACATTTTTACTTTTTTTGCTATCAAAAATTACCGAACTTTTTGCAAAAAAATGACATTTTTTACTTTCTGTTGTAAAATTTTTCAAAAAAAACTACATTTCTATATAAATTTTTCTCTAAATTTATTGTTCTACATGTCTTTGATAAAAAAAAGTCCAATAAGTGTATATTTATTGGTTTGGGTAAAAGTTATAGCGTTTACAAACTATGGTGCAAAAAAGTGAATTTCGGCATTTTGAAGCAGCTCTGACTTTCTGAGCGCCTGTCATGTTTCTTCAGGTGCTAGAATGCCAGGATAGTATAAATACCCCCCAAATCACACCATTTTAGAAAGAAGACACCCCAAAGTATTCGCGGAGGGGCATGGTGAGTTCATGTATCATTTCATTTTTTTCACAAGTTAGCGGAAAATGACACTGAGAAAAAAAAAAAGTTTCAATTTCTGATAACTTCTGGCAAAAAAAAAAAAAATCTCCCACGGACTCACTATGCCCTCAGTGAATACCTTGGGGTGTCTACTTTCCGAAATGGGGTCATTTGTGGGGTGTGTTTACTGTTCTGGCATTTTGGGCGGGGCTAAATTGTGAGCTGCCATGTAAAACCTAAAGGTACTCGTTGGAATTTGGGCCCTTGTGCACTCAGGCTGCAAAAGTGTCACTCATGGGTATCGCCGTACTCAGGAGAAGTAGGGCAATGTGTTTGGGGTGTATTTTTACATATACCCATGTTGGGTGAGAGAAATATCTCTGTAAATTGTCAACTTTGTATAAAAATTTTTAAAAGTTGTCGCTTACAGAGATATTTTTCACACAAAGTATGGGTATATATAAAAATACACCCCAAAACATATTGCCCTACTTCTCCTGAGTACGGCGATACCACATGTGTGCCACTTTTTGCAGCCAAGATGCGCAAAGGGGCCCTAAAACCAATGAGTACCTTTAGGATTTCACAGGGCATTTTTACGCATTTGGATTCCAGACTTCTTCTCACGCTTTAGGGGCCCCTAAAATGCCAGGACAGTATAAATACCCCACATGTGACCCCATTTTGGAAAGAAGACACCCCAAGGTATTCTGTGAGGGGTATGGTGAGTTCATGTAAAATTTTATTTTTGTCACAAGTTAGTGGAATATGAGACTTTGTAAAAACAAAATTAAAAAAAAAAAAAAACAATTTCCGCAGACTTGTGCCAAAAATAAAAATTCTGTGGACTCACCATGTCCCTCACGGAATACCTTGGGGTGTCTTCTTTCCAAAAATGGGGTCACATGTGGGGTATTTATACTCACCTGGCATTTTAGGGCCTCTAAGTGTGAGAATCCAAATGCATAAATGCTCTGTGAAATCCTAAAGGTACTCATTGGTTTTAGGGCCCTTAGCATCTTGGCTGCAAAAAGTGTCACTCATGTAGTATCGCCGTACTCAGGAGAAGTAGGGCAATGTGTTTTGGGGAGTATTTTTACATATACCCATGCTGCGTGTGAGAAATATCGCTGTAAACGACAACTTTTTACATTTTTTTATTCAAAGTTGTCAATTTACAGCGATATTTCTCACACCCAGCATGGGTATATGTAAAAATACACCCCAAAACACATCGCCCTACTTCTCCTGAGTACGGCGATGCCACATGTGACACTTTTTTGCAGCCAAGATGCGCAAAGGCCCTAAAACCAATGAGTACCTTCAGGATTTCACAGGCCATTTTTACGCATTTGGATTCTCACGCTTTAGGACCCCTAAAATGCCAGGGCAGTAGAAATACCCCACAAGTGACCCCATTGTGGAAAGAAGACACCCCAAGGTATTCTGTGAGGGGCATGGCGAGTTCACAGAAAAAAAAAAAAATTGGCACAAGTTAGCGGAGATTTTTTTTTTTTTTTTTTTTTTACAGTCTCATATTCCACTAACTTGTGACAAAAAATAAAATTTTGCATGAACTCGCCATACCCCTCACGGAATACCTTGGGGTGTCTTCTTTCTAAAATGGGGTCACATGTGGGGTTTTTGTACTGCCCTGGCATTTGAGGGTCTCCGCAATCATTACACGTATGGCCAGCATTAGGAGTTTCTGCGATTCTCCGTATATTGAGCATACGGGTAATGAGATTTTTTTTTTTCCGTTCAGCCTCTGCGCTGAAAAAAAAAATAAATAAATGAACGGCACAGATTTTTTCATTCGCATCGGTCAATGTGGATGAAAAAATCTCTGCCAAAATCAGTGACTGTGGTGCAGTGGGCTGGGCGCTAACTAACTGGTGGTGATAGGGGACCCTTATGCCCCATTCACACGTCCGCAATTCTGTTTGCGGAACGGAATTGCGGACCCATTCATTTCTATGGGGACAGACTTTGTCCCGCTCGGATCCGGAATTACGGATCCGCGCTTCCGGGTCTGCACTTCCATTCCGCAAAAATATAGAACATGTCCTATTCTTGTCTGCAATTGCGGACAAGAAAAAGCATTTTCTATATAGTTCTGGCAATGTGCGGATCTGCAAAATGCGGAAAGCACATTGCCGGTGTCCGTGTCTTGAGGATCTGCGGATCGGATCTGCGGATCGGATCCGCGGATCGGATCCGCGGATCCGTGAATCCACGGATCCGCAAAACACACATGGACGTCTGAATGGAGCCTTACAAGGGGTGTGATCAATGACAGGGGGGTGATCAGGGGTCTAGATGGGGTGATCAAGGGGTTAATAGGTGAGGGGGTTAGTGTAGTGTTTGGTGCAACTTTACTGTGTTACCTGGTCCTCTGGTGGTCGATCCCAGCAAATGGGACCACCAGAGGACCAGGTAGCAGGTATACCAGACGCTGTTCACAAAACAGCGTCTGGTATACTTGTTTGATGCGATTTATATCGCATCTACAGCCTGCCAGCGATTGATCATCGCTGGCAGGCTGTAGTCTAACTCTCCAGACGCGCGTTCCTGTGAACGCGCGCGCGCGCCTGCACGCGCGTTCACATGAAATCACGGGTCTCGCGAGAGGACGCGCCGATGCGTCCACTCAGAAGATACCGGCCGCCCGCAGGACGCAATCCTGCGTACGGCGGTCCGGGAGTAGTTAAAGCGATGCTCCTACGTTGTTTCCTGTCCTGGGGGCGGGGGACACCCTCGTCCTGTCAGTGCGAAAAATTTTATTTTTTTTTTCAAAAATGCTTTGTTATGAAAAACAAACAAAAAAGTAGTCATATTTGGTATTGTCGCATCCGTAACAACCTGCTCTATAGAAATAGCACAATCTAAGCTGTCAGATCAACTATACAAATAACAAAAAAATAAAAACTGTCCCAAAACAGGAATTTTTTTGCAAATTTTCAATTTTAATCCATTTTTCCAGTAACAAAGCAAGGGTTAACAGCCAAACAAAACTCAATATTTATTACCCTGATTCTGTAGTTTGCAGAAACACTCCATATGTGGTCATAATCTGCTGTATGGCCAAACGGCAGGGCATAGAAGAAAAGGAACGCCATATGGTTTTTGGAAGGCAGATTTTGCTGGACTGGTTTTTTGACACTATGTCCCATTTGAAGAACCCCTGATGCACCCCTACAGTAGAAATTCAAAAAAAATGACCCCATTTTGGAAACTACGGGAAAAGGTGGCAGTTTTGTTAGTACTATTTTAGTGTAAATATAATTTTTAGTTGCTCTATATTACACTTTTTTTGAGATAAGGTAACAAAAAATAGAAATGCTGAAATTTCATCTCCATTTGCCAATAACTCTTGTGGAACACTTAAAGGGTTAAAGTTTGTAAAATCGGTTTTGAATATGTTGAGGGGTGTAGTTTCTTAGATGGAGTCACTTTTATGGAGTTTCTTCTCTAGGGGTACATCGGGGGGCTTCAAATGGGACATGGTATCTAAAAACCAGTCCAGCAAAATCCGCCTTCCAAAAACTATATGGCGTTCCTTTTATTCTGTGCCCTGCCATTTGGCCATACAGCAGTTTACAACCACATATGGGGTGTTTCTGCAAACTACAGAATCAGGGCAATAAATATTGAGTTTTGTTTGGCTGTTAACACTTGCTTTGTTACTGGAAAAATGGATTCAAATGGAAATTCTGAAATTTTATCTCCATTTTCCATTAACTCTTGTGGAAAACCTAAAGGTTAACAACGTTTGTAAAATCAGTTTTGAATACCTTGAGGGGTGTAGTTTCTAGAATGCGGTAATTTTTGGGTGGTTTCTATTATGTAAGCCTCACAAAGTGACTTCAGACGTGAACTGGTCCCTAAAAAGTGGGTGTTTGAGAATTTCTGAAAAATTTCTAGATTTGCTTCTAAACTTCTAAGCCTTTTATCATCCCCAAAAAATGAAATGGCATTCCCAAAATGATTGATACATGAAGTAGACATATGGGGAATGTAAATCAATAAATTTTTGGCGGTATTACTATGTATTATAGAAGTAGAGAAATTGAAACTTGGAAAATTGCTAATTTTTCAAAATTTTGGGTAAATTTGGTATTTTCTTATAAATAAAAATGAAATTGTTCAACTCCATTTTACCACTATCATAAAGTACAATATGTGACGAAAAAACAATCTCAGAATGGCCTGCATAAGTAAATGCATTTAAAAGTTATCACCACAAAGTGACACTGGTCAGATTTGCAAAAAATGGCCGGGACCTTAAGGTGAAATAGGGCTTAAGGGTTTAAAAACCTATTTTATTAAGTACACTTTTTTTCTTTACTTTATTTCAGACATTCACTTTTGGGGGTCTGATGCCCTCTGCAATGCATTACAATACATCTGTATTGTAATGCATTGCCTGTTAGTCTATGACACTGAGTAGAAGGCAGGTCCCATAGAAGGCAGGTCCCAATGCCGTGCAAGACATTGAGCAGCCTCTGCACTGTATTGGGCTGCCTTCTCTCACATAGATTCCCCACCACAGCAGCGAGGGGACTCTAGGTGGTCCCGCATCCGACAACCCCCTTCTATGTAGTGGTCAGCGCAGAACACAGCATAGAAGGGGTTAATCCACCAGCATCGGCTTTTACAGCGATGCCGGCTGATACAGTAGGGGCCCAGCTACCATGGACTGCGGGACCCCTGCAGTTATCCGTTGCCCGCCCGATCACCATGATGTACTATTACGTCAAATTGCGGGAACGCAGTGGTTTCCATGACATAATAGTACGTTATGTGTCCAGAAGGGGTTAAGTCCATAATAAAGAAAATAAACTTGTACTTATCTCATCAATTTAATCACAAAGAGCCTGCCACCGCCATCTAGATTGAAGATCCAGAGTGAAATCTCGAGCGGCACGTTGTGACCTCAAATGGAAGAGGTACGTATGACTTTTTTTTACCACATTTCAGGGAAAAATGTGCTTCGTGGTCACAAACTAAGGAAATTTGGCTTTGCGGCTAATCTAGTTTTCCCTGAAATTGGGATCAAAGTCCATTTTATGCACTTGTGTGGGTCAGAATATGGCAAAACAAAGAAAAAACGTTTCCAAAGTTTTAGTTTTTTCAGTATTCAAGTATTTCAAGAAAAACTATATAAATTTATCACTGTAATCGTACTGACCCGGAGAATGAAGGGAACAGGTCAGTTTTACTGCATAAGAAAAACACAAAAACAAAACCCATAAAACTATGGTATAATTGCCTTTTTTTCCAGCTTCCCACTACATCGTATGCAATATTAAACAGTGCAATTAGAAATTGCAAATTGCCCTGCAAAACAAGCCCTTAGGCTACTTTCACACTCGCATTTTGGGCGGATCCGTTACAATAATACAACCACATGCATTAGTCATGAACGGATCCGTTTGTATTATCTGTAACATAGCCAAGATGGATCCGTCATGAACTCTAGTGAAAGTCAATGGGAGACGGATCCATTTTCTATTGTGCAAGATTGTGTCAGAGAAAAAGGCTCCGTCCCCATTGACTTACATTGTGTGCCAGGATGAATTAGTTTGGCTCAGTTTCGTCAAGCGTCCGCCTCCAGAGTTGAAAGGAGACTGATCGGAGGCAAACTGATGCATTTTGAGCAGATCCTTTTCCATTCAGAATGCATTAGGGCAAAACTGATCCGTTTGGGACCGCTTGCGAGAGCCCATGATGGATCTCACAAACGGAAAGCCAAAACGCGAGTGCAAAAGTAGCCTTATGTGTTTATTTTAAATGGCAAAATAAAAAAAATTGACGGTTCTTGGGACGCAAAATGTAAAAACGGAAAATTACAATTCACTCAAAGGGTTAAAAAATATAGAAAAAACAACAATGGTCAACAAAAGTCAGAATCGTTTGCCAGAGTTTTTTATTTTTAAGGTCTTTGTAATACATACAACCAGGCCCATAAATATTGGGACAGCGACACAATTCTAACATTTTTGGCTCTATACACCACCACAATGGATTTGAAATTAAACAGACTGTCAACTTTAAATTAAGTTTCTTTTATTTCATTCCAGAAAATGTCCTATAACCAGGACGCGTTTCGGCATACAAGCCTTTCTCAACAGGTACCCGTTGCGAAAGGCTTGTATGCCGAAACGCGTCCTGGTTATAGGACATTTTCTGGAATGAAATAAAAGAAACCTACTTGCAAAAGACACAGCTGCTGGGATTTATTGTTCTACTGTTTATTGGAGGGTGCTCCTTTCCCGTGCAGTGTGAAATTTGGAGCGAGTGCTGGCCTACTTCTCTGATTACTCTGGTGATGTCTATGCGTTCCACACTTCAGGCTGAAATTGACTGCAAAGGATTTGCAACCAAGTATTAAAAAGTGAAAGTTTGAGCTATGATTATTCTGCCCCATTACTTTTGGTCCCTTAACAATTTATGGGAGGCACACATGCAAACTGCTGTAATTCCTACACTGTTCACCTGATTTAGATGTAAATACCCTCAAATTAAAGCTGACAGTCTGCAGTTAAAGCACATCTTGTTTGTTTCATTTCAAATCCATTGTGGTGGTGTATAGAGCCAAAAATGTTAGAATTGCGTTGATGTCCCAATATTTATGGACCTGGCTACTTGGAGGTGTGTGTCACACAACAGTGGAAGTGGACCCACTGTGCTACAGACTGGCTGTAGTATGGAGGGGCATGACTAAGCAGCTACCTGGTCTTCGCTAGAGCCTCTGGTGGTGAGGATAGACTTGGGCCGTTAGGGTAGGCCTGGTACCACTCCAGGGCAGTCCCAGAGTCCGTAGCAGCTGGTTCAGGCAGACCAGGAGGTACATGCGAAGGTACCGACAGTACAGACGTAGTTAGGCAGGGAAGTTACCAGGAGAAACAAGGCAGGAATCGGTGGACAAGGCAGAGACGTAGTCGAGACAAGCAAAGAGTCAGGGCAAGCGGCACAGGAACGAAGTCAGACAATCCGGGTCGGCAACAGGAGGAGCGATGCAAGCAAGCAGCGATCGGACAAAGAGCGTAGTCTAGGAACACAAGTGGTAAGAAGCTAGATTGGACAAGATAGGACCTCGACTGAGGCACTTGGGTAGAGGACTGAGCCACTTAAATACCTCCAGCAGAGCCAGGGTAGGTCAACGGAATGACCTGACAACACAGACACACCCAAGGAGTGATGCGTACAGCAGCTGAGCACAAGCAGCGTTCAGGTTGACTGGAAGCTGGGGAGCGGAATCTCCAGAGCAGCAGCAGAGACAAGAAAGCACAGATCATGATCACAGGTGAGCACGGTGCCAGGAACTGTGGTGGTGAGCAGGGGGACAGCATCGCTCAGAGGATGCTGTTACAGTGTGGCTGCCTCCAAGTCTGATTGCACTCCTATAATCCCATCCATGGTACATGTTGGGTCATTAAAGATCGTGCCCGCCCTGAAGCTGAGTGGGAACCATAGCTAATTGTTACCTACTGTTTCACACAGCAGAAACCCGGGCTAATGCCGATCGTGAACACTTAACTTATCAGATGTTATGGTGAAATGTGACCATTGCATCTGAAAGCCCGAAAACCTGGAAATGTGCGCATGTCAGGCAGGTATTTTTTCCCCTCAGAGGAGATCGGGGAAGGCCTTCCATTGCAATAATAAGGCAGATTCTGTACTAGGTTTCCAGGCTTATTACTCGTATATTTCAATTCAGGCCTACAGATGGCAGGACTGTAATGGAATATACTAATCTTTGTATATTTATATATATATAAAAAAAATCAGCACACTATTGTTCAAATGGGTGCAAAATCAGGCCAATGCGTGCCGGCACCAGGCCCACAGTATTGCAAAAATAGAAAAAAAGCCAGCAGCACTCCGATATATTCCAAAAAGTGACAAAGGTTTATTCACCCAGTGTCCAAATAGCGACGTTTCACCCGCTTGTTTCAGTCTTTCTCAAGCTATGTGAACATGTGTTCAAACAATGATATATAAAGGTGAAGCAATTCATTACAATAATTGATCCAATTTAACATAAAAACATCATAATTCATCTGTGAAAGATACATATATCATATGATGTCAATCAATTCATATTCAGAGATTGCGCTTCTTCTCATGATGGCAAACGCGTAACTCACAATGTACTACAGTGCTGGAGGAACCTAACCAAAAATGGCCAGAATTCACCACTGATGTCTCTACGCGTTGCCACAGTCAACATCTTTGTTAACCCCGTTACAGCGTTGGTCTGACTGATGACTCGGCCAGTCCTCGGCTGTGTGACACCATGGATTTAGTGATGAATAATTCCAAATAATCTTTTGGAGTTCCATTGGGTTTATGGGTTGGCTGTGGACGTTTCGCTATGGTGACCTGTGGCGACGTCTACATCATCCATTTTTGGTGACTGCTTTGACTGGTGACCCGGCCAGCATCCGCCATTCCTCATTGTAACTCTGATTTTAAGTTCTGTTTTTGATAATTATTTGGTTTTGCGATCTGTATCATGTGACTTTGGTCACACGTTTTTGTGAAGGAGGTAACTAGGGTTTAGACATGCGTAGAGACATCAGTAGTGAATTCTGGAGATCTTTGTTTAGGTTACTCCAGCACTGTAGTTCATTGTGAGTTGCACGTTTGCCATCGTGAGAAGAAGCGTGATCTCACGCATGTGCCTGAACGAGAGTCGGACGCCACTGGGACCAAGTAGTGCATTGCCACTTGTTGCCAATGTAATGCAGGCTTGTAAGTTTTTATTTTTATCGGGACACATTGATAACACATGTGCACAGTTTATTATCAATTATACTGTATCATGCACTTTTTAATATGTACTGTAGTTTGCACCAGGCACTAGCACTTTATTTGTGAGAGATGTTCTGAATAGAATATGAATTGAATGACATTATATGATATATGTATCTTTTCACAGATGAATTATGATGTTTTTATGTTTAATTGGATCAATTATTGCAATTAATTGCTTCACCTTTATATATCATTGTTTGAACACATGTTGACATAACTTGAGAAAGACCGCAACAAGCGGTTGAAACGTCGCTATTTGGACAATGGGTGAATAAACCTTTGGAATATATCGGAGTGCTGCTGGCTATATCTATATCTATATCTATCTCCCCATCATAGGCATCGCCCCGTTCAAAAATGCTGGTACTAACGTATAACAAAAAAAAATCTATCCCATACAGTGAATGGCGCAACAGAAAAAAAAAAAACACCACTTGGCCTCCCATAAAAAATTGAATAAAAAGTGATCAAAAAGCCATACACACCTCAAAATTATATCAATAGCTACAGATTGTCTTGCAAAAAAATATTCTTACACAGTTCCGTTGACATAACTATAAAAAAATGTTATGGGGGGGGTCAGAATATGGCGATTAAAATTTGATTTTTTTCAGTATTAAAAACTATATACAAGAAAAACTATACATATGTGGTATTGCCATAATCGTACTGACCAAGAGAATAAAGGTAATAGGTTAATTTAACCACAGAGGGAACACCGTAAAAACGACTTCCCACTAAATCATATGCAGTATTATATGGTGCCATTAGACAGTACAACTTGTCCATCAAAAACAAGCACGCATATTGCTATTTGAATGGAACGGAAGGGAATAAAAAACACGTTAACGAAAAAATTTAAACTCACCAAGTCTGGAAGGGGTTAAGGGCTCTTTCACACTTGCGTATTTGTTTTCTGGAATAGAGTTCCGTCGTTGGGGCTCTATGCCGGAAAAATCCTGATCAGGATTATCCCAATGCATTCTGAATGTTCAGGACCGGAACGTTTTTTGGCTGGAGAAAATACCGCAGCATGCTGCACTTTTTGCTCCAGCCAAAAATCCTGAACACTTGCCTCAAGGCCAGATCCGGAATTAATGGCCATTGAAGGCATTAATCCGGATCCGGCCTTAAGCTAAACGTCGTTTCGGCGCATCGCCGGATCCGAAATTTAGCTTTTTCTGAATGGTTGCCATGGCAGCCAGGACGCTAAAGTCCTGGTTGCCATGGTAAAGTGTAGTGGGGAGCTGGGGAGCAGTATACTTCCAGTCCGTGCGGCTCCCGGGGCGCTCCAGTGTGACGTCAGGGTGCCCCATGCGCATGAATCACGTGATCGCATGGATCAAGTGATCCATGCCCATGGGGCGCTCTGACGTCATTCTGGAGCGCCCCAGGAGCTACACGGACTGTAAGTATACTGCTCCCCCGCTCCCCACTACTACTATGGCAACCAGGACTTTAATAGCATTCTGGCTGCCATGGTAACCTCAAAGCATTTCGAAGACTGATCAGGATCCTGATCAGTCATCTAATGCTTTCAGGCGACTTGCGTTCTGACGGATCCGGCGGGACGGAAGTGCCCGCCGGATCCTCAGAACGCAAGTGTGAAAGAGGCCTAAGAGTGCCGTTATGTTGTGCTTTTCTGTTTAAAGGTGATTGTGATCATAATTACCTAGTCCCTGTCAGTGTGTTCCAGCTCAATTGCTCAACAGCCACCTCCGCAGGTTTCAGGTCTTTCGCAAATTGCCTGTTGACGGAGGTCATGTGACCGTTGATGGCAATTACTGGCCACAGAGGTGACATCTCAGCCATGCAGTACTTCTCTGGGTCCGCATATCTATCATATCATAAATGATGCGTTACCCTTTGTGTGTTCGTGTTTTTTGTATACACTTTTTTGGGCTTGTAAAATATGCCATCAAATGTATGTACTTTACAAGTATTTTTTATCATAACATGCTGGCCAACATTTTTGCAGTGTTTTTTCCTTTAGAGAAATTTATGTAAAAACACTGGAAAAAAATAAGTTTTCAGGATAGGGACCGGAAGACCCCTGAAGAGAGCCAGTATGGAAAGGGGGAATAATAATGCGTGGCAGCGGGTATAGAGTGGGGGGGTTACTAAAGGAAGAGTCCGTTTAGGAAGCACAAAAAGCATGCCTGAAAAATATGTTTTTAAGGCATGTTTGAAGGTAGGGAAATTGGGAATTGACCTGATATTCCAGAGCAGGGCATTCCAGAGTAGGTGCAGCTTGAGAAAAATCAGGAGTGAGAATTGTGGAGGATGTTAATCTTAGATCATTGGCAGAACACAGAGCATGAGTAGGGTGGTAGACGGAAAGGAGGGAGGAGATGTATGAAGGTGCAGCACTGTGGACAGCTTTGTGGGTGAGAATGAGAAGTTTGAACTGTATTCATGGTGGATGTGCAACCAGTTAAGTGACTGGCACGGGGTGGTCAGATAGATGAGCCTGGCTGCAGCATTTAAGACAGACTGAAGGGGGGGAAGAGTTTAGAGAGGACGCACAAATAGTAATGAATTCCAGGTGTCATGACTAGAGATGAGCGAATTTTTCAAAAATTCGATTCGGACAGTCCGCCGAATTTTCCAAAAAGATTTGATCTGAATTTATTCATGACGAATCTCTTTAAAAAAAAAGCTATTTCCTGGCTGCAGAGAGCTTGTATATTGGTGTAGAACACTGTGCATTGCCAAAACATGCATAGGTAGTCCACTATGGTAGTGAAACAGTTACTTTGCATCTGTATGACAGACAGTTGACACTCTTAGAATCACTTCATAGTTCCCTTTTTTTAGTCAGTTAAGAGGCCAAAACCGACTAAATAACTCAAGTGTGAACTTAACCTTATAGGTCAATGCTAGTGTCCGGTATAAAGAACCGTGCAGTGGCCCAAGATTTTACTATAGAGTGAAAGACCGCACTCCTTTTTCAGTCTTCAGCTGATTCCACATAGATTTCTACAGAACCTTTTCTGTTACATGCTGAAACAAGTAGTGCTCCCATGACAGAGTGGAGAAGGTGTCAGCAGTAAGTTTGTGTTGACATCACTGTTTATTTTGCCCTTCTTCTGAACCCATCAGAAGACAACCCCCTGTCTTTTGAGCATCTGCAGTCACATGGTCAGCATTTGGTCAGTAATCCATCAGTATTGCTAAGGCCAAAAAAAACAAAAAAAAAAAACAGGAGTGAATCCAAAGCAGAGATGAGATGTGATCGGAAAGTTTGCATGTCTTCTGTGTTTTGTAGCCACTCCTGCATTTGCCTTTCAAATCATAAGCATATCCTGATGCAAAAAAGGGAACGTGTGATACAGGCCTTACAGATGTTCCAAAGACAGGATCCATTGCGTTTCTCATTTTTCCGTCCTTCTGACAGATGAGAAGGATAAAATAAATAGTGATGTCAAAAAGGCCAAACAGGGACAATAGTGGCCCCGTCAAAGTGGTGAGGGTGGCAACCACATGAGGAGTCAACACAGTGGCCTAGTCAGAGTGCGGGGCAACAGCACAAGATCATGGGTGGCAGTAGGAGAATATTGCAGCTGAGGCAGCAGGTGTGTGGCATCAGAATAGTGGGTGAAGCAGGTGGCCATTAGAAAGTTTGGGTGTGGCACCCAGAATGATCTAGTCCAGGCATGCCCAACCTGTGGCCCCCCAGATGTTGCAAAGCTACAACTTCCAGCATGCGCAGACAGCCTACCGCTAACAGCCTACATAAGGGCATAGTGGGAGTTGTAGTTTTACAAAAGCTGAAGGGCCACAGTTTGAGCATCCCTGATCTAGTCTGATGCATCAGGCACTGGTGTGTGGAAATCTCCTGGCTGATTCACACCTGATTTATCTTTAGAAAGAGATAATTACTCTTACCGGTAATTGGTTTTTCCAATAGCCTCCTCAACGGCACTTATAGGAGGGTGTCCCCGCCCCCAGGACAGGAAAAAACTATGTAGAAGCAGAAGATTTAAGGGCCTTCTCCCCCTTACCTAATCAGTCAATAAGAGAGGACACGGAAATGATGCAAGAAAAAACTTCTGTATTAATAAGCAAGAACTCAAAACATCAATATAATACACTGGAAAAAGAAAACCAATCATCATACTGAATTTAAATTAGGGAGGGAATCCCTGTGCCATTGTGGAGGCTATTGGAAAGACCAATTACCGGTAAGAGTAATTATCTCTTTTCCTGGCGCCTCCACAACGGCACTCATAGGAGGACTAACAGAGTAAAGGATTAGGGAGGGACAACAGCAGAAAGTACTCTGCGTCTGAAGGACAAGTCCTGGTTTTTAATAACGTCCAATCTGCAATGGTTGAAGAAAGTCATCGGACTGGCCCAGGTAGCTGCCTTACAAATGCTTCCCAGAGACACAGAAGCGGACTCAGCCCATGAGGAAGCTACTGCTCTCGTAGAATGGGCCCTCAGCCCTTCTGGGGGCTGGACCTTCTTCAGGGGATAGGCCATCCTGATCATGTTCTTTATCCATCTTGATATTGTAGACTTGCTAGCTGCACGACCACTATTGGGCCCTTGGTAGTGTAAGAAAAGTTGATCAGATATCTTGAAGGATGCGGTTCTTTTCAAGTAGCAAAGTACACGTCTCCTTACATCCAGGTTGTGGTAGTTTTTTTCCCTTTCAGAGGTTGGTGATGGACAGAAAGAAGGTAGCGATACCTCTTGTTCACAGTGAAATTTAGACACTACTTTGGGCAGAAAGGCTGGGCAGTGTTTCAGGATTATCCGGTCACTCTGGATGTTTAGATAAGGGGGTTTGCAAGAAAAGGCTTGGATCTCCCCGACTCGTCTAGCAGTAGTAATAGCCGTGAGGAAAACGTTTTTTTTAAAGTGAACAACCTAATTGGTATTTCTTCAATTGGTTCGAAAGGAGACGACATCAGAACAGACAGCACTAAGTTGAGATCCCAGGGGGCGATGGTAGATCGAGCTATAGGGGAACTCCTGAAGGCACCTTTAAGAAAACATCTTACCAGAGGAGATTCTGACAACTTGGTGTCCAAAAAAGCGCTTTAAGCTGAAACCTGCACTTTAAGGGTTGCAGGCCTAAGTCCCTTGTCAAGTCCAGCTTGAAGAAAAAGCAGAATTTGAGGAATGCTTGGAGAAGTTATGTTATCTGAGAATTTTGGAAAGGCCTTCCAGGTTCTAAGATACATTTTTGAAGTTATGGGTTTTCGGCTGAGCATAAGGGTGGAAATTACAGCATCTGAGAATCCTTTATTTTTTAAGATTTTGCGTTCAGCCTCCAGGCCGTGAAGTTCAGCTGTTTTACATTTGGGTGACTTACCGGCCCTTGATGAAGAAGATTCAGTATGGATGGGTCCAGAATTCCCCTGCGGAGAGATGGAGCAGTAGGGGAAACAAAGATCTTCTTGGCCAGTGAGGGGCTATAAAGATTACATTGGCGCTTTCTTCTAGAACCTTCATCAGAGTCCTGGAGATCAGACTGAATGGGGGGGGGGGGAAATGCGTAAAAACGATATTTCGGCCAGGGACGAGACAGGGCGTCTACCCATAGTGATAGATCTTTTTGAGAGAGAGAGCAGAACTGTATGGTCTGCCCATTTTCCCTGGTTGCAAACAAGTCCACGGCCGGAGTTGCCCACTTGAGACAACTGATGAAATAGTTGGGGATTTAGGCACCATTCTCCTTCCTTCAGGGTCTGTCGACTGAGGAAGTCTTCCAATGAGTTTTCTTCCCCTTTGACGTGTAAGGCTGTAAGGGAGACCACGTTTTTTTCTCCCTAGGAGAAGATTTTTTCACTTACTGCCGCTAAGGAGCGACTCCTGGTTCCTCCCTGTTTGTTTAAGTAGGCCACTGCCGTAAAAGTGATTAATTCATTTCTCTGACACCTCCACAACAGCACTGATAGGAGGATTATCAGAGGAACAGAAAATATTTAGGGAGGGACTGCTGCAGATAACACCTTGAGACCAAAAAGTCCTAGTTAGTTATGGAGAAAATTCAACTGATAATGCCTAAAGAAGGCACTTGGATTTGTCCACGTGGTCGCCCTGAAATTCTGTTCAGATACAGAGGCATTCTCCACCCAGGAGTCTGAAATAGCCCGACTGGAGTTAACCTTAAGACCTACAGGGGGAGTTAAGTTTCTCTGGGAGCAACAGAACTCAATAGTACTTTTGATCCATCTTTCAATAGTAGCCTTGCTTGCTGCTGATCCTTTTTGAGAACCTGGATACTAAATTCTTCTGAGGCTTTCAGTTAGGCTAAAATGCATTCTCACACATCCAGATTAGGGCTTAAATGGTTACTTAATTGAATTGAGTAATTTGACAAAAAAAATCATTGATACAAATTTTTTGCATCAAGGATTCGTTTGTGTCATGTGACCACTGAGTGTGAGTGAAGCACTTGCTACTACTCACAGCTCCGGGGGTCACCCGCTGGCCTGCACTGTAAGCATGCACTATGACCAGACGCTGTGTGACTTCAGGATGACAGTGCAGTGTGCGGAGAAGATAAATGAGCTGTGTAGCGGCGCCCCTACAGGAGAGTTAAGTGTTTTATTTCACTGGGGCTGGGGACATGGCTAGGAGAGGCAGCTGATGGCACTTGGAGGGGGCTGATGAGTTTTTATAAAGAAAAACGTTCTTTTAATTCGTTTTTTGTTATTAGAGTACTTGATTAATCGTTGGCTTAATCAATAGAATACTCTTTCACAAAAACAGTTTATAGCTGCAGCCCTAATCGAGATTGTGAATTTTTTTGGTACGCATCTGAAGGGGTAGGACAAAAAGATGGTAATGGCATTTCCTGCTGACACAAACTTCGAAACTACTTTTAGAAGAAACAAAGGGGTGTGTTGTAGAATTATTCTGTCCTACAGAATCCTGAGATAGGGAAGTTTACAGGAAAAAGCTTGGTGGTTTTGAAAGATAGGAGTGTTAATGAGATCTCTTTTATAAGCTCAAATGGAGACTGATAGTACCAGATTCAAGTCCCAGTTTGGAAAAGTGGAGGGGAAGGGGGGAAAAAGCCTTACTGCCCCTTTTATAAATGGTTTGATTAAAGGTAGATTTGCTAACTTAACCTTCAGAAAGGTACTCAATGCTGAGACATGAACCTTAAAGGGAACCTGTCACTGGGATTTTGTGTATAGAGCTGGGGCCATGGGCTGCTAGATGGCCTTTACCACATCCACAATATCCAGTCCACAAAGCTCAGTGTGATTTTATTGTGTAAAAAAAAAAAACGATTTGATACATATGCAAATTAACCTGAGATGAGTCCTGTCCCTAGACTCATCTCAGGGACAGGACTCATCTCAGATTCATTTGCATATGTATCAAATCAGTTTTTTTTTACACAATAAAAGCACACAGAGCTATGGGAACTGGATATTGTGGATTTGCTAGTGGCCATCTAGCAGCCCATGTCCTCAGCTCTGTACACAAAATCCCGGTGACAGGTTCCATTTAAGGGTGGTTGGTCTGAGACGCGTGTCAAGCCCTGATTGTAGGAACGCCAATATTAGAGAAATGTCAGGATTAGTTTTATGATGCCACTTATTTACTGCTAATGACAAGGCGGCCTTGAATGCTCTAAGACTACTTTTGAGTCAGAAAAACACCACCTCCAAAATTTAAGTGGAGATTACAGAATCAAACAGACCTCTCTCTTTTAGGCTAAGGAGTTCAATCATCATGCTGTTAGGTGTAGTTGGGGGACTTTGAAATGGGACACTGGGCCCTGATGTAGCAGACCCAGATATGAGGGGAGAGGACAGAAATTTCCTGCTGACTTAAAGGGGTTGTCCAGGTTCAGAGCTGAACCCAGACATACCCATAATTTCACCCAGGTAGCCCCCCTGATGTTAGCATCGGAGTATTTCATGCTCCGATGCTCTCCCTTGCCCTGCGCTGGATAGTGCAGGGCAAGGGCTCTTCTATTTACAATAACACTGCCGGGTGGAGACTTATGTCTAGCAGTGTGTTCGGTGATGTCAGCGGCTCGGATAGGCAGGCTTTAGCGCTGCCCTAGCCGGTTTACAGGCTATACGGTGACCTCACTGGGCTCACTGCTGGGTGGAAGCCTCCGCCTGGCAGCCCTAAGGAGAGCCCAGTTAGTCACGGGAACGCCACAAAATGGCTTTGCCCTGCGTGATTCAGCGCAGGGCAAAGAAAGCATCGGAGCATGAACTACTCTGATGCTCCGGTCAGGAGGGCTTCCTGGGTGAAATGGGGATATGTCCAGGTTCAGCTTTGAACCCGGACAACCGCTTTAACAGGAGAGAGAACCAAGATCATTTTGGCCAGAAGGGTGTAATTATTATTACCTGCGCCTTCTCCTCTGCGGTCTTCATAAGTGTTCTTGGAATGAGGCTAAATAGGGGTAAGGCGTAGAGCAGACCTTTTGGCCATGAGAGAGACAGGGCATCTACTAGAAGGGGTTAATTCTGTATGGAGAGGTAACAAAACTTTTCCAACTATCCATTTTTCTGTGTTGCAAATAGATCCAGATCTGGTGTAACCCCATTTTGCCATTATCTCCTTCTTTCAATGTCTCTCTGCTGAGAAAATCTGCAACCAGATTTTTGCTGCCTCTTAAATGAACAGCAGTTAGAGAGGCCAGGTTTCTTTTCCTTGTTCCTCCTTGCCGTTTTAACCTCTTCCGGACACATGACGTACCGGTAAGTCATGTATAGTTCCGATCACCGCCGCCCATGGGGCGGTGATCGGAACTGGGTGCCTGCTCAAATCATTGAGCAGTTACCTTGGGTCCATGCCGAGGGTGGTCCCGAGACCCCCCCCCCCCCCCCGTATCGGCGATCACTGCAAACCGCAGGTCAATTCAGACCTGTGGTTTGCAGCGCTTTATGCAGTTTCTGATCCGAAATCAGATCAGAAACTTGTAACTGCTTGAATTAGTATTTTTTTAAAAAAAATGAGAAACAATTTGAAAAAACAAAAAATTGACTATGGAGACACTAAATACAAGCAATAGTTCAAATGGCTGCAGCTCTCACCTCTACCTTTAATCCAAGGATCACGGAAAAGAGACCAGAACTGGGCCTTATGAAGTATCCAATGAAAAAATGGAATCCAGCTTCTTATGGAATAAAAAAGGTTCTTTATTGGCTCATCATATAAAAGCCATCAAAGTCACAGAAAATGACATCAAAGTGACGCGTTTCGGGCTACAGAATCCAGCCCTTCATCAAGACATAACAAAGTGTATTAAAACCATTCCTTTTATACAGCACAGGGTCCAACCCCTTCTAATTAGCAAGATATCCTGCACCTGGAACCTAGAATGTGAGCCATTCAGTGATCCAGGGGAGGAAATCCAGCATCACAGGTGGTGCATACATATACATAATGAGAACATCTTAGTTGTATTGCAGAGTAAGATCATGTTTCATATTTAGCCCATTTGGCATACAAAAAAAAAAAAAAAAAACGCGGTATCCAACTCGTCGGAAATAAATGACAATATTCAGGTAATTAAGCTATCCTCAGTGCCCATCTCCGCTATTCAGGAGGGGGTACTGCAGAAGGGTTTTTCTTTCTTCCCATCCTGCTGTTTTGACCTGTATCACACGATCATTGATATTAATCGTCTTGCTAGAAATCACTATAAAAAAACACTTCTCACCCAATAAAGACGCAGTGAGTGTGAAGACAGGCCAAACAAGCCAAATAGCAATGAGTGTAGATGCATGTCAAACAGCAATAAATGTGAACATGGGTCAAACAAGCCAGACAGCAGTGAATGCGAACACAGGTCAAACGAGCCAAATAGCAATGAGTGTGAACACATGTCAAACAGCAATGTGTAAACATGGGTCAAACAAGTCAGACAGCAATACAGATGGTTCCTACTTTTAATGCTACACTGATGTAATATCCAATGTTTGACTTTAGAGAACTGATCTGTGTTTCAACACTTCAGGAATCTTGTCAGAGGGCAGAGAACTTATAACTACAAAATGTTTCAGAAACATTTAGGATATCTAATAAGGGTTTTTACCTGATACAATCTCGTTCTATGGCTCTTGACAAGTTCCAGGAGTTAGTGGAAAAAGATCTGTGTACTTTGGAATTAAAACATAGATCCAAGCAAAAATGTCACAATCTTACTAAGGAGGAAATTAATGCTTTGCAGGTTTTACATGATATGCAGGAGATTGTGATTCGCAAGGCGGATAAGGGAGGAGCGGTGGTAATCCTGGACAGCAATATATACAAGGAACAAGTTCTAAATATGCTAAATGATAAAAATACTTATTTGCTGCTGGATTCCAATCCGCTCCTCCCTTACCAGGAGAAGCTGTATAGCATTCTGTTGGAGGGCCAGAGACTGGGAATTCTCTCTAAAAGAGAAGTGGAGTATATCTATGTGGAACATGCAACCACACCAATTTTTCACGCACTCCCCAAGGTGCATAAACCGGGTTTTCCACCCTCTACGCGTCCGATTGTGGCGGGCATCGGATCCTATTCTGAGAAGTTATCAGAGTGGACCGATTCCCTGCTACAACCACTCATACCCCTGATGCCGGGTTACCTGAAGGACAGTCACACAGTGCTTCAGAATTTCTATAATTTGTGACTTTGGTGAATTTTATATGATGAGCCAATAAAGAACCTTTTTTATTCCATAAAAGCTGGATTCCATTTTTCCTATGGAGACACTAAAACATGATTTATTTTTTTCTAAAATGCTGTTGTGTTAAATAAAAAAAAAGTATACATATTAGGTATCGCCGTAAAAACCTGCTCTATAAAAATATCACATGATCTAACCTGTCAGGTAAATGGCCTAAAAAAATTTAATAAAAACTGGAAAAAAAAAAAAAAAAGATTTGTCACCTCACACCACAAAAAGTGTAATAGCAAGTGATCAAAAAGTTATATGCACCCAAAAATAGTGCCAGTTATCTAATCCCACAAAAAAATGATACCCTATATAGGACAATCGCTTAAAAAAATTAAAAAATATGGCTCGCAGACTATGGAGACATTAAAACATGATTTTTTTTGTTTCAAAAATGATATTGTGTAAAACTTAAATAACTAAAAAGTATACATATTATGTATCGCCGCATCTGTAAAAAAACTGCTCTATAAAAATAACAAGACCTAACCCCTCAGATGAACACAGCAAATAAAATATAAATACGTTGTCAAGCCATTTTTGTCACCTTACATCACAAAAAATGTAATAGCATGCGACTAAAATGTCATGTTTCATATGTTCACCAAGATAGCGCCAATCAAACATCTCTCATCCCGCAAAAAATGAGCCCCTACATAAGACAGTCGCCCAAAAAAACATAAAAAAAATATGGCTTTCAGAATATGGATACACTAAAAAAAAATCATTTTTTTCAAAAATGCTTTATTATGTAAAATGGAAACAAAAACCCCCAAAAGTAGTCATATTTGGTATTGTTGCGTCTGTAACTACCTGATCTACAGAAATAGCACACGATCTAACCTGTCAGATCAACGCTGTAAATAACAAAAAGTGAACTGTCCCAAAACAGCAATTTTTTTGCAAATTTTCCATTTTAATCCATTTTTCCAGTAACAAAGCAAGGGTTAACAGATAAAAAAACTCAATATTTATTGCGCAGATTCTGTAGTTTGCAGAAACACCCCATATGTGGTCGTAAACTGCTGTATGGCCAAACGGCAGGGCGCAGAAGGAAAGGAACGCCATATGGTTTTTGGAAGGCAGATTTTTTACGGTTCTTGAACTAGAAAGACTGGGGAATAGAATCCTTCTCTGTACTGGTCTTCTGGAACTGGAATTAACAAGTTTTTGAAGCAGTGTAAGTAATTCTGATCCTAAGGTAATCTGTTTTTCCACTGTGAGGAAGTGACTTGTTCAACATGAAGTGTTTTGAAGGTGTTGAAATAAATTCCAGTTTGTAGCCTTTTCTTATGGGATTTTTAACCCATGCGGAAGATCCGGTGTTTTCCCAGGCTGAGGCAAATATTTTGAGCCAGTCATTGTGTGGATTTTGAGGAATTTTGCAGATTGAAGAACAATCATTTTCCTCTTCCTCTAGAAGACTGCAATGTTCTTGTAACCTTTTTTCTTCCTCTGGTCTCGATTTTCTTTGGTTCCGAAAGGAGTGTCTCTTTTGAAAAAAATCTAGATTCTGAGGGAAACACTTTTTTTCTCATCTGATGTCTTATCTAGAATATCACCTAGTACAGGGCCAAACAGTCTATCCCCCTTTACAATAGAGGGGACTGGAGTATTGGTGGTCTACCGTTTTCGATACCTCCTGGTGCAATGACACGACCTCAAGTAGTTGGAGACAACTACTTGAGATTGTGTCATTGCGCCAGGTTGTATCAAAAACAGTGGACCACCAATACTCCACACCCCTCTATTGTCTCTCATCACTCCTCCAGAAGTACTGGCAACTCCAAATGTGAGGAGCAAATGATACCGGCAGCACCGACCATTATCTAAACATACGCCTACACCAGTGTTGTGCCTATGCTTGCACAAGACAAAAAGGTGACCATAACCATTACCTCCTTTTAAACCAACTCACTAAGAAACTATTGCCCTATATGCACCTCTCCCTTTCTTGCAACATATGCTATCCCCCTCACAAGGGATAGAACATAAAAGGTTCTTTGCACTGTTATCTCTTAATCACAAACTAAGCCATACTGCTCTGTGAGTGGCATTAGTAAGAGAAAAGGATCTAGCAAAGCGTTTCACTAATGCAGCTGAGGCATCAGAGAGAAAGTTTGAAGCTTGTTTTAACATAGGTAGAGACAAGGATTTATTCCCTGGGGGTTCCTGCTGCTAGATGTTCCTCTAACTGGGACAGCCATACCAACAAGGACCTTGCAGTTCATGTGGCCGCTATACTAGGCCTCAACTTGCTGTACAGTAGCCGTAATTTGTCTCCTAGGCTTATTTTTGCAGCCCCTCACATTTATTTTTCATTGGCTCTCTTAGAAGACCTATATCCTCAAATGGAAGGGAGGTTTTCTTGGAAATAAGAATCACAAGCGCATCTATCTTGGGAATTTTGTCCCACAGTACCGAATCTGTAAATGGATATTTTCTCTTAAAGGAGTTTGGAATTGTGTTTGTTATTTCAGGGTCTCTCGATTCTCTGGCAATTGACTAAGCCTGTTTGGGCCTTAATGACCAAGCCAGATTTTGGAAATCTGACATGTGTTAATTTAGCAGAGGATAACTTCGTAAAGGTTTTGCACATCAAAGTAATTCTGATATTGTTTTCTCGTCACATATTGTACTTTACTTAGGTGGTAAAATGTTACCGATAAAATATGCGTATCTTTATTAAAAAACTTGGCGTACTTTCCTATTTTCAACTGCAATATTTCACATACATACATAAATACTATTTAATATTTTTATCAGAAATATATTTCCACATCTTTACTTTAGTTTGGCTGCACTTGCAAAAAAACTTATTTAAATTTAGGAGACTTACCTTTTTAACATGTTAAAAATTTCTAGTACATATTTTTTCCTGCAACAAGCCAAGTTTGCAGAGGCTTATAAGTGTCAGAATAATATAAACCCCCCAAAAGTGACCCCATTTTGAAAACTATACCCCTTAACGTATTCATCTATGGGTGTAATTAGTTTTTTGACCCCCCAGTTTTTTAAAGAAATTAATGCTTAGGCTATTTTCACACTAGCGGCAGGGGAGTCCGTCAGGCTGTTCCGGCGGGGGAACAGCATGTCTGATCAGTCCTGCTGCTAGTTCACGTGTGCTCCCGGACTGTCGCTCTGTCCCTATTGACTACTTTTAGTCTGGCTGCCCCTCGCCGTGCGCTGCCTGAACTCCGCGCCCGCCCCCATTATAGTCAATGGGGACGGAGCGGCAGTCCAGGGGCACACGTGAACTAGCGGCAGGACCGATCCGACAGGCTGTTCACCCGCCAGAAAAAAATCTTATTTTTACACAAAAGTATCAATTTAAAGACAGTTTTTTCTCCTACAAAGCACATGAAAATAAAGTACACCCCAAAATGTATCACCCCATTTCTCCAGTCTTCAGAAATACCCCCATTGTGGCCCTACCCTTATGTCTTCACACACAGCAGGGCTCAAACATAAAAGGAGCACCCAGTGGCTTTCAGATAAATTGAAAATGGTTCAGACCCCACTGCACACTTTTTATTGAGTTAAACTGCCAAAATGATAGAAACCCCCATAAATTATCCCTTTTTGAAAACTAGACCCCTACGGTGTTCATCTAGGGGTTTAGTGAGCTTTTAGACCCCCTAATTTTTTGCAGAAATTAATGCTAAGCAGGCGGGAAAAACAAATTCTTTATTATTTACACAAGTGTTAATTTAAAGATAATTTTTTTTCTACAGAGCACCTCCTGTCTTCAGAAATATCCCCATTGTGGCCCTACTCTTACATCTTGACACACGGCAGGGCCCAAACATAAAAGGAGCACCTGGGACCTTTCAGATAATAAACTGAAAATGGTTCAGGCTCCATTGCACACATGTAATGGCGTTGAGCTGCAAAATGATAGAAAACCTTTATAAATAACCCCATTTTGAAGGGGCACATGCGCACAGTTTGCATGGCAGACGTGTCTTTCTGAGCCCCGCTCCGCCCGCCAAACTTAACCCACCATTAGCGCTGTTATTTCAGCTCCACAAGCTCACCATCTGCATGCTGGGGACCCCGAAGATGACCCACACCAAAGGGAGAGCCAAACCAGCAGGAACACCCGCTCCATTCACAGACCTTGCCCAAGCTCTTCAGACACTCCAGGCAGGCTAATATGGCGGATCCCACTTCCTCACCAGCCAGCCCGGCTTCCTCTGCAGATGGTGGTCGCTCACCCGTTCCGGATCCAGGTCAGGCTGATTTATCCACAAATATCGCCTCCTTATTCGGCACTGAACTTTCTCAAGCGGTGGAAGAGTTCTCCCACCAAATCCAGGATCTGGGGACTCGTGTCTCTGACCTGGAAACACGACCTCTCAGATGCGCTGGGGACTGACAGAGAGGATATTAACTCTCACGTTTCACAGATTGCTGCTCTTGAACGTAAACTTGAGGACCTGGAAAATAGGTCTAGACGGGGAAACTTCCGAGTAAAGGGTCTCGCCAAAACTTTTACAGACCTGTAATCTATGTCCGACCTGTTTAAGGCTCTACTGCCTCATGCGAAACCGAATCATCTAAGGATGGATAGAGTTCATAGGGCCCTGGGAAAATCGCGGGCCGCTGCCTTATCGAGGGACGTTGTCCTCAGATTCCATCACCCTGAGATAAGGGATCAAATTTTGGCAGCCGTCCGAACCAAACCAACCTACCTGGGCTCCCTTCCTCCATACATCTTTACGCAGACTTGGTGCCATCTACTCTTCACAAACGCAGGGAGATGAGGCCAGTGACACAAGCATCCCAAAAGGTGCAGGTGCGCAATAGGTGGGTGTTCCCCTTCGCTCTATCCTTCCAACTCAAACTCCCGTGACCATGTGGTCCGCTTACCTGCAGAAGGATTTGAAGTCCTACAAAAGGTTGGGATCCCCTGTGAACAAGTTACCATTACGGCTACTTCTCCAAGGCCTCAGCGACCTGCCAGAGTGTGAACCAAGGTTCCTTCGTCGTCTTCTGCGACCATATTGCCGATGACCTGAGCCTCTTCGCTTGCTTGACAAATGCTACCTCCGTACGAACGTGGAGAACTGCCGCCGTATACTGGTTCGGAAACCGGTGTCCCTTTTCCAGTGATTCAACGTGATTTCTCATACTTCGGCTGTATTAGGTTTAAGCTTCACCTTTTTCTTTTCACATGGGTTTGTCGCGACGGATTTTCATGTTGCCCTCTACACTAAGGCTGCTTGGCGGGGAGTAGTTAGTCATTTTTGGGCCACGTCCCCCTCCATGTAACCCGCCATTTCAAGCTGGCCATGCCAGGCAAAGCCACCTCATGGTTTCTAGTGCATACTAGCACACCATTATTGTTTTGTTGGTTATATGTTTTGTTTTCCTACCTTAGGGGGAATATTCCTACTACCAGGGGGTCAGTACAGAGATCTCTCCCATCATCTATTTAACCCCAGGACTGTCACTGTGATGAGGGGACATCCTCTGCGTCTGGAGAAAAGAAGGTTTGTACACAAACATAGAAGAGGATTCTTTACGGTAAGAGAAGTGAGACTATGGAACTCTCTGCCTGAGGAGGTGGTGATGGTGAGTACAATAAAGGAATTCAAGAGGGGCCCTGATGTATTCCTGGAGTGTAATTATATTACAGGCTATAGCTACTAGAGATGGGTCGTTGATCCAGGGAGTACTTCTTTCCTCTGGATCAACTAGCAGGATGACAGGCCGAACTGGATGGACAGATGTCTTTTTTCGGCCTTATGTACTATGTTACTATGTTAACGCTCTGTGTAATGGCTGGAAGTATCAGATGATGGATGATGAGGATGGCCTTGGGGTGGATCGACTCGGGCAAAATCAATATAACTTGGCGGTATCTTACATATCCCTATTATATGTAAGTTACTAACCCACAATGTGAGGGGATTTAACTCCCCCAGGAAACGTAAGTCCGCCTTTTCAACTTACGTAAAACATTTGCCGATGTGATCTGCCTACTGGAATCTCACTTCACTCCCACTTCCCATCCGAAATACTTTCATCCGCAATACACGCGGTTCTACTCCTCTACCTATCCCTCTAAAAGCAGAGGAGGAGTACTCACTTTGTTGAAAAATTATTTCCCATTCTCTCTGGTTCGATCTATTATTGACCCCAAAAGGAGGATATGTAATATTAACAGGTACTTACAGGAAGGAGACCCTTTGTATTGTTAACGTATATGCTCCAACTGAGGATCCCATTGCCTTTTTTATGGAAATGCACTCCATTATTGAACCCCTCTCATACCATAAGCTTATGTGGTGTGGGGATTTCAAACTTTGTATTTAATCCCATATTGGATCGCTCATTCCCCACTACTCATGCTCTAACGGCTCATAACGGTTCTCAAAGGGGCTACACCTATTACTCTCCGCTCCACCAGGTTTACACTCGCATCGATAGATACAGATCTCAACGTCCTGCCTGCCCCATCTGACTTAACATAGGCATGTAGTCTCCTCATGGTCTGACCAGGACATCGTTTTGGATGACATTCTCATAGCTGATCGTTCCAGCACTCCTTATTCTTGGAGAACGAGTCTATCTTAACACGCCCCACAGTGTATGGTCCACTTCATGATGATCTTAAGACCTTTTTATAGAGACTTCTACCCCAGGAATGGATCCAATGGTGCGGTGGCTAGCTCATAAAGCTTTTATGTTTTTATGTGGAGTAGGTTGATCAGGGTAGCCTCCCAACTGAAAAGAGACAGGAATTCAACTCAAATTGCACTGGAGGCTAAGTTGGGCAGGCTAGTATGAGCTCACCAACAATCCCCATCTTTATAGCTCCTTAAGGAGGTGAAGGATACTAAATTGAAACTTAATATGCTGCTCTCTAATAACACAGAAAAAGCGCTTCATTGGACATCTTCCTACTATTATAGGTTCGCCAATAAGCCAGATGAGATGTTAGCGCGCCAACTTAAGGCTTGACAAAAATGTATCTAGTATATCAAATACGTATGCGTTTGGGACAAACCACATCGCATCCTGATGTCATTTATGATACATTCCATAGTTTTTATAAGCTCCGGTTGGGAACCATGGATCACGGAGTTAACTTTCTGTCCTCAGTCCCACTCCCTAGGGTCTCCCCTGAGGCTCTAGCAGATTTGAGTAGGGAAGTCTCGGGAGAGGAGGTAGAATATACAATTAAAGCCCTAAAGCTGGGAAAGGCCCAGGGCCTGATGGATTCTCTGCGCATTATTATAAAAAATTTGCCCAACTATTAATTCCCCACTACTGCAATCAATTATTGAAGGGATCGACACCATCTGAATTTCTCTCTGCCAAAATTACAGTGATTCCTAAGCCAAACAAGGATCCCCTACTCCCCTCCAACTATAGGCCCATATCCCTTTTTAATCTAGACAACAAAATATTTACCTCCATATTAGGGCGTCGCCTTAACAGACTACTTCCCAATCTTATACATAGGGACAAAGTCGGGTTCATCCCTGGCAGGGAAGCCCCAGACAGCATCAGAAAAATATTAAATCTGATCCAGGAGGCCAATAGAACCAATACTCAACTCACCGTACTGGCTTTAGAAATAGAAAAGGCCTTTGATGCAGTGTCCTGGAATTATCTATGTCAGGTCCTTTACTCTATGGGTATCGGAGGACCCTTACTAAAAGCAGTCCAGTCCCTATATTCTACACCACAGGCTAGCCTTAAACTCCCAGCCACACATGTGTCACCTATCCCGATTTACAGAGGTACACATCAGGGCTGCCCACTTTCCCCAGCTCTATTTGCTTTAGCAATGGAGCCCATGGCCATTTATATTAGAACCAACCCAGATATTACATTCTGTGCCTCAAACTGAGCGTCCTGTAAGACAAACCTTTTTGCAGATGCTCTCCTGCTCTCCATTACCAACTCCATTATATCCTTCCCTACTGAACATACTGGGGGCCTTTCTCGGCTGCCTTGGGCCTCAACATTAACCATGACAAATCTGAACTCCTCCTTTGCAACATACCGCAGCAAATTAGATCAATCCTACTACACAAGTTCCCATTTCAACATAAACCCCATTACATTCCTCATCTAGGGACTTTATTATTCTATAAGACCAATTATCTACCTCTATACAGCAAAATCAGGGAGGATCTTAAATCTTGGGGTTCCTTCCCAGTTTCTTGGGTTGGGTGGATTCACGTTATCAGAATTGTGGTCCTCCTGAGACTTCTCTACTTTTTAGAAGTCTTTTAGAACTCTTCTAGTCCCAGTACCCGCCTCTGACCTACAGACCCTCCAAGCAGATATTATGACGTTTGTATGGGCTAATAAACGCCCTCGCATATCCAAGCAAACCTTATGTGATATTACAAAGCGGCCAGATTGGCCCAACTCTTCTTCACACATTTGGATACTCAATCGCACCCATTGTGGGTTTCACTAGAGCAATCTATACTCGCTCCATACTCTTAGAGGGCCCTGATGGTCTTCCCTTCCTCTTCCAACTGCCATCTGCACTAAATCCCTGCTGTCCCATTACTTCCCTTCTCCCGTCTGCCAGATTTAAGTTCGCTACAATCCAAACTCTCCCCTTTGACATATCTCCTGGGTAATCCCTCCTTTCCTCTTGGACTTCAGGCGAGTACTTTCTCATGGTGGACCTCGAATAAGTTGTGTTCTCTTCAGGCATTCCTAGTGAGGGGTAAACTGATTTCTCTAGCGGACTTTAACGACAAATACTCCCCCCTCCTAAGAGGGAGCAATTTAACGTACATCAAATATTCTCGTTCCTTTACTCCCTATGGAAGACTACTCAACAATTGATTTTACTCCTTTTGAATTGTTAATGGCACATTCATTGTATAAGCAAGGACTGTTGTCTCGGATTTACACAATACTCAATGCGGCTCCGAAAGGAGCTAAATTGCATTTTATGAAGGAGTGAGAGGAGGACATGCATGTGGAATATCCATCTTCCAGGTGGTACCAGCGCTCCAAAACACTTACCAAGGGATCTTGGCAAACTACATTGGCAGAGACTTCTATAAAAATCCTACATAGGACCTATATGGTCCAGACCAGATTACACCGTATTTATCCTGAAGTTCCCTCCGGGTGCTTTCGAGGCTGCGGCGAGGAGGACACAATGCTGCATATATGGTGGACGTGCCCTACGGTGTGGAAATTCTGGAATTAAATCAGCAGCTTGTTATAGTCGTTGTTGGGTTGTGCCTTCCCTACATCCCTCCCTCTTTGCCTTCTAGGGGATAAACCCTCTTGGCTTACTTACGCCAAGAGGACTCACAGCCATTCGTATGGATGGCTGTGAGCTCACAGCCACTCGTATGGACAAATTTACTGTTTTTGTAAAAGTATGGGAGCCCTGGCTGTCCTCTTACGCCACTGACTTTACTCACTGCATTGCTTTACAGATGGGTACTCTCGTATAATGGATTGGAATATGTAAACTGTGGATTATGAGACTCCCATTGCTGTCCCACGCTTCCGATATACTGATTGCTATATACATCATGCTAGGAATACCCCCCAATATTACTTCCACTGTTTTGTTATATATTCTTTACTCTGTAATGCTTTGATTTATTGTGTTAATCTCCCAATAAACAAGCCTTTGAAACATAAATTTATCCAAAGCGACTTGGAGCTGTGATTGCCGCAAAAGGCTCTACAAAGTATTGACTTTAGGGGGGTGAATAGTTATGCACATTGACTTTTTCTGTTATATTGTCCTATTTGTGGTTTGCTTCACAATAAAAAAATAAATAAATTCTTCAAAGTTGTGGGCATGTTTTGTAAATTAAATGATGCAAATCCTCAAACAATCCATGTTAATTCCAGGTTGTGATGCACCAAAATATGAAAAAAAAAGTCAAGGGAGCCCCTTTTTAAGGGCTTTATATCTCTTTTGAGAGCTCATCCGAGTCCATTGTTAATTTAAAGACCTGAAGCATATGAGGGGAAAGCATTTGGCTGAAAGTTTTATAGTATGCATTGGACAGTCCAACTGGACCTGAAGATTTATGACTAGGGAGTCTTTTGATCATGTCTGCGATCTCATCTGCAGAGAAGGGAGTATTTAACGTAGCTAACTGGTCCTCAGTTAGGCGAGGGAGATCAATAGAGCTCAGGAAGCTTTGTATAGCTGCAGATTATATAGGGATTCATAGAAATCCCAGAAAGAGTTGGCAATCAATTGGGGGTCAACCACTCTTAAGCTCGTACTTGGGAATGTAAGAAACTGGATTTTTTATTTAGCTTTTCATACTTTCAGCCTGTGGGCTGGCAGCTTCCCCACTTTGTTGTTCTATGAATAGTAAGAAGCTTTGATGGACTTTAACTGCTTCTCATGCTGGTATAGAAAACACTCTTAGTTGAAGAGCTCCGTGTCCTGCTTTTATAAAGATACCTCTGATGAATGCCTTATGAGCATTCCATAGAGAGAACGGATTCTATACGGAGCCCACATTGGTCCTGAAGTATTCAGAAACATAACCATAGCAAAAGCAGGTTCACTCTGCGTCAATACTTAACCCTCACACTGATAAAATTGAGGGGTTAGTTCGACATATCCTACTAGGAGGACATGTCTTAAGCTCGGACACCACGGCAAGGTCCCTCAAGGTCCCTACCACTCAACCTACCTGAGCCGTATGGGCGATACCAGGAGCCGTTGGGCATTACGGGAGCGTAAGGCCTGACTGTAGGTTGAGTGGTAGGGCCTCGGGCTACTTGAGGGACCTTGCCGTGGTGTCCGAGCTTAAGACATGTCCTCCAAGTAGGATATGTCGAACTAACCCCTCAATTTTATCAGTGTGAGGGTTAGTATTGCCGCAGAGTGCACCTGCTTTTGCTATGGTTATGTTTTTGATTGTTCTACACATCCACATTATTGCTATCGTATGTAGGATGGTTATTGTGGTACTTGTAGTCCGTTGCTGGCATCTTCCATTGTATGCATTTTTTGCTGTTGATTGCCCCTAGCAACGGACTACAAGTGCAGGATGTGCTCCCCTAGATACATGCACAACTGCATATGGGTTGAGCATATCCTGTTTGTTAAACACCACACCACGTTTTCTAATGACCTGAAGTATTCAGACAGGGCTGCGGAGATATCCGCCTTATATTTGAGGTGTTCCACCATACGGTTTATGAAGAAGCTGAGTGAGCCTAGGACAAGTTCAAGGTAATTGGGGCGTAAAAGAAATTTATCCTTGAGTAGGAGTTGTGTGCAGCTGAAAAAAATAAAAATAAAATAAAGTAATCTCTGTCCTTCGTGGTGGATCCTCCATACATCATAGAGATCCTCCTCCAAAAACAATGGAGCTAGGGCGGAGGGATGGTCTCTGGCAGGAGCTGTAGATAGGCAGCTATCTTAATAACCATTCTAAAGAATACAGATGCTTAAGCAGAGGCAAATATGGAGAGAGAAGTAGTGTGTACTTGCAGTCAGGAGGAAATCAGCGGTTAGGCCTTCTTTTCTGCGACACCACCTGCCACTCGGGAATCATACAGGATGCAGGCCTTGAATCTGCACCAGCGTCTTCCATAGATATATTCCAGGCATCCAGATGCTGTTTCTGGGAATCCAGGGAACAAATCCAATGGAGAGTCATTGGTGTTGAATGAGGACTTTTGTCAGGAACCCCCAGCGATATGGGATATTGTGTTTCAAGGCCACGGTGAAGAGGCCCAGGGACAGTGCTGCTGTAAGGTGTGAGCAGATAAATCTGCAAACATTTTGATCGACTCATAAGGAGAGGGTAAGGAATCTTTCTTCCTCGCACCAGCCATAAATGCTTCTTTTTTTATTGGAAGAAGTGCACTCTAGCCATCACCTCCCTGAGTGCGGTATCTGGAAGGTGTTTTGGGTGGACCACTCTGTGTGCCCCATCTATGAGAAGGTAGTGTGAGGAGACATCCAGTAATATAGCTTTCATGAGTTCCAGCAAATAAGAGAGTAGGTCTTTAGAGGCAATCTCCTTAGGTATCCCTCAGAACTTAAAGGTAATCTGTCACCAGGTTTTAGCATATTAAGCTGTCACCATTGCCATGTACAATAAACTACCTTTTCCTACAGGCAGTCGGCGGTACTGCGCCTGTGCAAGATTTGGAATGTATTAGATGATGTAGTGAAGGGGGCAGCGCCGTTCAGCTCGGCTGTGGGAGGATATTTCTTGAAATTTCTTGAAATTAAGGCGGGCTGTGCACTGCAGGGGGCTGTTACTTGGCTCAAGAAAAGAGGATTAACATCCCTCTGGGCACCTTGGAGGTTCATTTGCATAACACAAAAAGCGCTTATCAAAAAGACACCATGAAACGAAAAAAGAAGACCACAGCAGGAAAGAAGGTAGCTTATTGTACATGGCAATGGTGACAGCTTAATATGCTAAAACCTGGTGACAGATTTACTTTAATGTTGTTCCGCCATGACCTGTGCACCACTATGGCTTTTAGATGGTCAAGCTCCTCGGCCAGCTCATTATGGTCATCTATAACCTGGTTATGGGATGTAGAAAAATCACCCTTTTTGGATTCAATATGGCAGACCAGTTTGTCAATACCCGCAACTGAGCTTTGAATCGGGAGGAGTAGGGCAAATAGTCCTTTTCAACTAGATGATGCACAAGGACTTAACATTTCTTTTAGAAGATTGCCCGATGCAGGCTGATCTGTGGTAGGAAAGACCTGCAAAGATAGTGATATGCGGTCTCTCAGCTTCACGCCTGGCATGGACGAAGCCTGAATCCTAGCCCTTTGTTTAGCGGGGCTGGTGGAAGGGGATGACGCAGCCAAACCTTCCTGGTGGTTCGCACTCGACAGCGGGTGGCCTGAGCCATCTCAGAGCTTTCTTTGAGGCAGTCCTCCCTGAAGGTGAGGAGGTTTGGGTGGATTGAAGGACACCAGGGGTCCCCTCCCATGATGGGTCTTGGGATGCGCAAGATGCAGCTGGCAAGCTTGATCTTTGCCTCGTTCAAAGAAGAAGTCTAGCTTCCCCTTATTTTTCATTTACCGCTTGCCTCTGACCATTATCTGTGAGGTATGGCTGACTTGTAAAGATATGAAGCGACGGGTTTATCCTGTCCTCTTCTCCTTGATCGCTGGTAAGGTGCTGGAGCTCAAGTCTCACACAGCCATCTTGCTCGACCGGCAGACCACACCCCACAAGAACCATCTTTTGACTATTCTGAGTTAACATCTGAAAAGATTTCTCCCTCATCTGAGTCAACTCCACCCAAATATTCAGGAGTCTGTGACTTATGGAAGGTACAGTAGATGGTTGAGTAGAGGATGGATGTAATTGAGTCCTCTGCAACTGTTACTTCTTCCTTTATAAGACTCTTGATGAAATCTAAGGAGGTTTCCTCCGAAACCACCTTATTTGTGTATTTAGGACAGAGTGGCTTTTTAGATTTTGTAGTCAATGTTTTCTTGCATATAGCCAGAATCCTACTTCACACTGATGAGGGTCAACACCCTGAAACCGCTGTCTGTGGATGGATAACTGGCTTAAGTCTTCCCCGTAACATCCTTGAAGCTTGTAAAAGAGTGGGATCTTGACATAGGGGCCACTTAATATGGTAGATTTGGTGATCTCTGAAATGGGGACACCTCTTTGCTCAGTTTTCCTTCCTTTGAGGGATATCTGGCTTCCACTGTGTTGAAGACCCATAACTGGGGCTCCACAGTTATGCATATTCTTGAATATAGCACATTTTTCCCCAACCATATTCTACCCCAGATGTTTTAATGATGCTTGTATCTCTGCCCTATAATATGAAGATGATAAAAAAAATAATTTTAATTAGGGCCAGAAGGGACCAAAAGGAAGAAGTTCCAGCACCAAGTCACCAATGGGACGGAACATAGGGTTTAAAAAACCTGCATTAAGTTCCAAAAAAAAAAACAATAGCAGAAGCAAGCATGTAAGGAAGCTTACTGGGCTCTGGGCTGAGGTAGGATGCACAGGCTTAAGGAAGGGGATTGGTGGAGTCCGGAGTCGTCTACATCCTGTACCGCGGGTCTCTGCCAAGATGGCTGCAAACAGACAAACCAAATGTTCCCTCTTCCCTCTTCCCCTAATATCCGCCAGCCCTCCGATGTCATCCGGACCAGAAGTGACATACAGGAGGCACAGGGGACAAGACTCTCACACCCAGAGAACCTCTTCCTGTACAGACACATGCACATTAGATCCCTCGTTCTATTATGGCGGCCTGAACGGAAGCCCAGGGCTGCTGTCAATGAAGGTCTTATACCTAAGGAGCGGAAAAGGGAGGCATGCGTCCCCGGAACCCCCATTCTCTGCACTGGGCCCCCTCAGACTGGGGCAAAGAACAGTACCTAGTTTCACACTATATGATATCTCAATAAGTTAGCAAGACTTCTAACAGTCAAATGACTTTCTTTTCAGTAACTTGAATGAGGCTTTTTCTGTTATTAAAAGGGTTTTCCAAATATTTTTTTTTTTTTTTTTACACTGAATGTTATCCGTATCTGATTAGTAGGGGTCCATAAACTGCATACATCTAAAAAGGGTTCCTAATAATCTTACCCAAATCTAATTCAAAAGCATAACAACGCTACAAAGATGACAATTTAATAATTAGAAGATCAGATAAGGGAGGCTCTCTATTAAATGCAATATTATATATATTTAAATATTTATTTAAATACTTTGTAAGACACATGTTCATATACAGGCCTCGAGTCAGATCACACGCTAAAATAGAAGCATGAGTTGGATATATTATTGAAAGAGGGTCTGACACTAGGCATGACACCCAGGTTTGTTTCAAAACCCGAGACCATGTACATGCTTTTTAACTACTTTTTCACCTAAAAATTATTGGACTGTAGTGCTGAAGTCTTCACATTTCAATACAGCAGTGACATAGCCTACCTGATTGATCTAGAAAATCTGCAACCCAAGACTTAATTTTTGATATTCTCTCTGCCAGAAGAAAACATTTTTTGATTGGAATTCAAGAGGATTCCTAATAAAATTACTTCTTGTGAGGGAGAAGGATTGGATTTCTTCCAGTTTATCACCACAGTGGTACAACTGACTGACCTGAAAAACCTTGCTTCCTAGATCTGATGCGGAAATTCCCAATATAAAAAGATCATCTAAGTAAGGAACAATCTGAATATTTGCACTCCTCAAATGAACTACCACTTCCAGCATGATCTTATGACAAACTGGAATATGTTAAGTAGAGACATCATAAAACCTCCTTTTCATACGGAGGTGTTTTTCACCAGCAAAGCTGTGGAATAAAGTATATTTACCAACGCATTCATGGAAACTGAAATGAGCACCTTCATTGATAATAAATCCAGTCTCTCTTGTTCCACATTCTTTTACAGAACTGGGGTAACCTTGAGGGTTGGGTTGAGAGGAAGACTTAAACATTATTCTGTATCCGGTCTGTAAGGTTTCAGAATCCTATAGCTTGTGGTTATACTTTTATACTGGAATAACATTTCTGAGCCTTCCTCCCACCGATTCCCTTGCATCATTTCTTGGCAGCTTCAGAGGTACTAGAATTAAACAAGACCCTTCTTTATGATCTTTTACCTTTTCAGATTTTGTGGTCTGGAAAAAAGTTTTTTTGCATTTTTTAAAGATAAATTTTCTCTTCCTATCCATAAGAATACGAAGCTTTCTCCAAAATCTTTTCCAAATAATAACCCACTGTGAAAGGTAATGCTACAGAGTGAGTTTTTCAATGAATCTTCAGAATCCAGTTCATGCTGCAATATAATTTACTCTCCTTCCTCTTATACTAATGTCAGCCTATTACAACCACGTCTGACATATAGCTAAGGCAGAATGCATCTCCTGTCTAATAATGTCCTTCATTTCCTCCCTCAATGATAGAAGAACATTTTCGGCTATATTTGAAGTGTGCTGTTGGCACTGTACACATGAATTTAAGGCGACTTGGACAGGCATTTTTTTGTTTTAGGTGCCGATTTAGGATTATGAGAAGAATCCCTTTTTCCACTGCTCATCACACACATTCAAGGGAGCAAAAGATACACACAAACACAAGTAATCCAAATAGGAGCCATAAGAGCATTTCCATATGTGCTGCTATTACAACTGTGGTGCATTAGGAAGTCTGCATGCTGTCTCCTAAATCAGACATTAAAAAGAAACACAGCAAGACCCAAGTAAGAACTTATATAGGCATTTCATAACTCAGATCAGTGGGAGACATCAGCCTTGAATTTCATGCTAGAATCACTACCGCCCACACCACGCATAATGTGGACCCACACCAGCCCTCAGGCACAGCATAGCCACCTCAATCAGGTCCATTCCAGTGTCACGTGCCAGAGCTAAACATATCAGTTAGCAACAGGGGCATAAAGGGAATGTGTGATCACAAAGTGGCCTATTATTTAAAATCACATTTGTATGCTTAACGTATTTCAGTATCTATATTTAAACAAAAAACATAAAATCCTGCCGTTTTCGCATTGGTCACTAAGCCCACTTCTTGGTCTGTACGGATCACTTTACTGCAGTTTCCTGATTATCTATACACAGATATCATTACAGGCAAGATTAGAAGACCAAGACAAGATCCACCATTCCCAATATGTGATTTTCAAAGCTTATCTGTTCTTTCCTTGTACAGTGACCTCTGAACAGGTCACAGAGCATGCCTAGATAACTCTCCCATAGAAGTCAATGAGGTCTGTGGACCATGGAGCTGCCGTAAAGCAATTTTCTTAATACTTTGTAAATGCTGTTAAGAACAGCAAGATGGCAGCCCCATAATAATGTTCAGAAAATAAAATTGAATAAATCTGGAAATCAGAAAATAAAAAGAAATTTGAAAAAAAAGGTTTTTTGAGACACATTTCCTTTAAGGCAGGTTTACACAGGGCCAAGTTAAAGCCGATTGTCGGGAAAGAACGCCTGCTGCTCGTTCATTGAAGGAGATGATCTCCTCTTCAGTTTCAGAGCAGGAGATTAATGTTTAAACCACATAATCTGCTGCCCAGAAACGATAATTTACATACCTGCACGAATGACAGGATCACCCGATGAACAAGTGTTTTGTTGGTTCATCAGGTGATCGGTGACACATTTGGAGAGGCAGATAATCTGCCTGAATATCAGGCCATGCAAGACCGGATGGACTCCACGAGTGTCCAGTCACCACACGTATGACCACTGCCTGATGCCACAGCCAACCAAAAAAATGAGGAACTGGCTGCCACATCCAGGTAAAGACAATTGCCGGTGCATGGTAGGCATATGACTAACTTTCTTCTGCTGGTGACTATGATTACAGATGAAAAAAATATATATATCTAAATTGATCTAAGTTTTGATACTTTAAAACAAGTAAAGCCTATAAAAAAAAAAAAAGAAATGATTCTGTGAAACCCTTTTCTCCCATTTTAGGTCACCATATTATCTTTTATTTTTCTGGGGATGGTCTTGTGTGATGGGGTACATGTGACTTTTTTTGATCACTTGATTTTATCATTACTAGAGAGCAAAGCGACCTAAAAAGGCTTTTTTTTTTTCCCCAACGGCAGTTCACCCGATGGGGAAAATCACATGCTATCTTTATAGAGCTGGTCATTACAGATGTCTATTTTTTTACAATAGTAAATGATTTGATGAGATAAAGTTTTTTGGTTTTTTTGAACGCTTGAAATCTTTTATTTTTATATCTCACATTTTTTATTTTAGTCCCAGTGCTGTATCAGTTTTACATTGACATTACAGCTGGCAGACAGAAGCATTTGTAAGGCAATGACTGCGGCAAGAGGGTAATTTGCTGGCATCAGAGTTTTCATGGATGATAATGGCTACTAGAGGGGCTTGGCTTTGACAGTCATGCACCTATATTGATTGATCATGGCCTATAGCCACATGATCAGTGTGCTACAAGTGCATGACGGAATGAGGGAACTCCCATCCCGCTGCGCCATAAAGGTAAAGCGCATGTCGGAAAGTGGTTAAAAACTATGATTTGTAGGATTTCTTCTAAGACATAAATACAAAAACACAATTGTGTATAATCAGTACCTGGTTCATTCCAGGGTCTCTGCCAAATGTGGAGTATGATGCTCGCTCATCTTTTGCTGAAATACATAAACCAGTAAACACAAGATTATGCATTCTCAAAGTGACAACATACACATTTATTGTACAAAGGCTAGAATTTATTAAGATTGTATGAAAACAACTTGTGTCTACATAAGCATGTCTGTTCTGCAAATTATAGAACATGTTCTATAGTGGTTGCAAAATGTAGTCCATTGATCCTTTGAACTCAAAAGGGCCAGCCATACAAATGCGGATGGAACATGGACTGTATCCGTATTTTGTAGATTCTTGGTTTGTGTGCCGCAAAAAATATATGGTGATGTGCATGTGGTCCAAGTTCACAAGTAAGCCAGCTGCACACAATGCATTTCTGTTTAGGGTACTGCAGTTAAAATTCCTTCTAGGTTACATACAGATTTCTGTAAACATTCTATGAAGGTAGCCACAACAAGTCCAACCCAAACACAACTTAACTAGAGCTGGAAAAGTGTATAAATGTAAAGAGAAAAGCCACTCACCAGCGTTTCATTTCAGTAACAAGGCTCCCATCTCTTCCCCTTCCTGCCCCCTGTGGACTGGAAGTGTGATGTCCTATCAGTGGTCACATGCATTGATGCAGCCATTTATTGGCCTCATTTGTGTCATGATCCCAAGTGGCATGTGACCGCTGAGGCTCTGACTGGAGTATTGAGTAGGTGAGTCTTTATTTCCTGTTCATTTACACACTCTCCTGGACTTGGTTAAAATTTAGTTGGGTCGGACAACCCCTTTCATCTTTTTTTCTATACATAATCTAATTGGCACCTTGCTTCTAATTAGCCCATAGAGGTAGACCATGCTGCTGTTGGAGGCCCTGGAGAGAGAAGGCTCATTCTAGGTTAGTTTCAGCGTCATTTAATGGGTTGCAAGAAAATGCAAGTTGAAGTAGTATAATAAATTACCCAAGTCAAAACAATGAGTGAGTAACCAATGGCACGTGACATAGCTGGTAAGGCTGGAAAAAGACATGTCCACTAAGTCCTAAGTCCAAAAGGTGATTAAAAGCATTGTGATGACCTGAAGACAGCCTCATTTATATCTCTGCTATGAGACCCCCTATAATCTATGGAGTTCTGAGAACAGCCAAGCAAGTGTAGATCTTGGGAGCTGTAGTTTTACCACAGCTGGCGTGCCAGAGGTTAACCATCACAGATCCACTGATACTCAGCCCTGCCCACATATACATTTTCAAGCTAAATTACAAGAAACATAACATACTGAAGGTGCCATATATATTAGTCTAAAGTTGAATAAAACAGATGATCTCAACTAAAAGAGAAGCAAACCAGATTTTTACGAATAGGGTTCGTTGCAAACTCTGCATTTTTCAAATTACAGATTACTCCGAACCTTTTCAGGTCAGTTTCGGACAAATTTAGTAAAACAGTGCATAGCGCCATTTTAATGCACAGGAAAAAGCACTAGGGAGGATGACAAAGGTTGCTTACATGATCCCAAGAGGAAATTGGGGGGAGAGATTGCCTAAATGAGCAAATCAGTGCTGCAGCAGACAGGCTTCATTCACAGCACAACACATTGTATGTTGGGCGGTGAATGACTGTGCATGGATACTAGGCCCCTTGCAGACGAGCGTGAGCGGATTAGGTCCGGATGCGTTGCGGATGCGTTCAGGGAAAACTGTGTGATTTCGCAAGCAAATACATTCAGTTTTGGTTGCGATCACGTTCAGTTTTAATCGTGCGGGTGCAATGCGATTAAATGGGTTTTGCATGCGCGTGCTAAAAAAACTGAATGTTTACAAAATATCTCTTAACAACCATCTGTGAAAATCGCATCGCATCAGCACTTGCTTGCGGATGCGATTTTCAGGTGGCCCCATTCACTTCTGTGGGGCCAGCATTGAATGAAAATCGCAGAATATATAGAATAGAAAATGCTGCGATTTTCACGCAACGCAACGCAAAAATGATGCGTGAAAACCACCGCTCATATACAGATCCATTGAAACGAATGGGTGCGGATTCCATACGGGCGCAATACGTTTGCATCAAGCATTGCAACCGCGCGGAATACTCACTTGTCTGCAAGGGGCCTTACAGTGTCTGCCAGGAAAACGATCGTTGGGAGTCAAGGACAGTCAAAAAGTCACAGTCAAGCTTGTATTCTACTGTCAGGGACTGTAAAGATAAATGCTAGAATTGTGCCTGTAGAATAGGAACGGGCAGGGAAAGCTGTTAGACAGGGAGTGAGGAGATGAGGCTGGCTTTGCTTCATAGCACAACTGCAACAAAACAAAAAAAGCAGCTACCTGCAAGGACATTACTTTTATTTATTTTTTCCATTTTAACAAATCCTTTTTTTTTGGGGTGGGGGATATGCACAATACTGTACAACACGTGTTCTACCTTCAATGTAGCATTTAAAATTTCACTGAAAACCCATGAAATACTTGTCTGAACTCCATGTCAGGGCATCTCACCTTAAAAGGTTTTTTAAGTTTTAAAAACTGTATAAAAATATGCACAGTAGCAGACAAAATATCAGTAATTGGAACTGTGTGGAGAAAGAAATTAACGCATTTAGCCTTTACCAATTTTTTTTTTCCTTGGGTTATTGAATTTATTCAAACCAGCATATAGGTGATTATTACAGCAATACACAGGGTAGCACACAAAAAAAATATCTAAATGATAAAGAATTTAGGCCTAAATCAGTTTACATTTTATTTCTTTCTCCCGTTGGTTCAGATTTATTTTTTGGGGTTGTAGAATTTATCAATTAATGGATCCAGCACAGATTAAAATCCAACAATACCTTTATTCAATACTCAGAGCAATAGACAGTGGGAAGACTGTATCCTGATTATTAGTTATGACTAAGAACATGTAACTTGTCTGAAACAAGTCAGAGTATCAGGGTACTGTCTCCCCAGAAGCAACAATGTAAGAAGAAAAAGCGGCTCCAAACATGAATAGATGTCCTCTTTAAAACTTCTCCTTTATTGCAATTTAGAACAGCAGATACATCCACATTGTATACAGTGATCACTGTTCATGTTTGGAGCCGCTTTTTCTTCTTGCATTGTTGCTTCTGGGACTCGCACAAGACTTCAAACCGTGGGAGATACAAAGACCAGGGAGGTGAGCTGAATGAATATTTGTGAAAGTACTGTCTCGGGGGGTGTTACTGAATTTATTCAAACCAGCATACAGGCAGATAATACACCAATACACATGGTAGGGCACAAAATTATCAACCCTTTTCCGTTTACTTCTGTCTCCAAGCAGTTGCATTTTTTTTTGGTGTTGAATTTAATAAGACCACCATACATGTGATTACTACACCAATACAGAGGGTAGTGCACAACATTATCTGTGAGTGATAACGAAGTTAGGCTTCAATCCCTTTCCATTTATTTCTGTCTCCACACAGTTCCAATTTTTTTTTTGGGGCATCCGAAGGGGGGGGGGGGGGTGGCTGAAATTATTAAAACTAGCATGTAGGTGATTACTACACCAATACACAAGGTAGCACACAACTTATCTGTGAGGCTCAAAAATGTCAGGGCTACGAAAGGGTTCCAAATGAAAGACTCAGTATGTGGGTAGTAGCAGCACCAGCAATCTGGCCAGTAGTATTAGGCCGCAGTTGTAACCTGGCTTCGGAAAGGTGCAACATTAGCGTTGAGGAGAAAGAGGATGACATTGTGGATTGGATGGCTCAGTCCTTCTCTTAGTCATAGCAGGAGCCAGAAGTCAGTGTTCCTCATGCCCCTCTCCTTGCAGCTCCTGAGAAGTCTTTTAGTGGAGTCCTCTCTGTCTTCACTGCCCCTTCCTAGTGGGGAACTTTGCTTTTTTCCCCATAACAAGCGGCTGAAAAATCCCACCAAGCCTTATGGCAGATAGTCAAGAGAGTCTCCTTGTTGACTACTTGTTTGAGAGAAGTCACTTCTTGGGCTGCCCTGAGGAAGAGGATTGTGGAAGAGGCTGGGGACACCATGCATAGCTGTGTTTATGGTGGTGGTAGCCATGGCATTGACAGTGAGGGCAGCGACAGTCTTGGAAAATGCAGAGCAGGGGAGGGGGGCCCAACATGATATCTCCCAGCCTGATGGCAAGGAGGGTGAGGATTCCGATGACGATTGTGTGCTGGACAGGACCTGGGAGCCAGACCGGGGTGCTCAGCATGAGCAATAAAGAGCAGAGGCTACTCACTTCCCAAAGAGGCAGGGCCACGAATGCTTCCGGATCTAGTGATACCACTGACACTGTTGACAAGTTAGGCTCAAAACGTGCCAGAGCTAAGTCGAGCTTGGCTGCCTGTAGCTCTGTGTGAGCAACAAAACCACAGTCGTGTGCAAGATCTCCAGGGTTAAAATATTGCAGCACAAGAGGCACCACAACAGGATCCTTTGGGAAAATACAACTGGCCAACATTCCCAATCAGGACAAATATGTCCGTATGCTGGTTCTCTTTGGGGCAGCCAACCTGCATCCCTAAGCTATACGATATTTTTGTCATCATCATCTTCTCCTGCTAAGATTCCTCTTTGTCCTTAGCAATAGTTTTTTCAGAAGCACAATTTCCACCGGAAACATGCACCCTCAGTACATCAGGATCCTTTAAACAAGGATTATGTGCGGGGGTGGTGGGAGATACAGACACTTGATACCTATATCAAGAACAAAATAGTACCCAGGGGAGTACGTATTCCATTTTTGCCGGCACTGAGACTTCAGTTACTCGAATTCTTTAAAAAGTGGGAAAGGGAGTTAATTGAGAGTTCATAGTAATTAATGACATTACTCCTGGAAGAGGAGAGGAGAGGATAGTGTATAATAAAAATAGACAATTATTCCAGGAACAAATCGCAGTGACAAAAAGTTCTCAGACAGCCCAGACTTTGTTGAAGGATTAGTTCCTTGCAGGCAAACTATTGAATGGTTTATGGCCCAGCTAAAGGAACGAAAACATGCACAGTACCTAAGGGATACTGCAGACTTTAGAGAGGGCCGTATACTTGAATTTGGGGCAAAGGCTACTAAGATTCTAGAGGTGGAGACTGAACCCTCATCGTCGGAAGGTGAAACTGAATCTGAGGGAGTTACCAATCCTGTTACACAATTCCCCATCTTGCCAACCTTTAGGGGTAGAACAAGAGGAAGAGGGGGCAGAAGTAGGAGACCCCGTTATCGGGGTGGTTTTTTAGGGACACCACCAACAACGGCCATCTATGCACAAAGGGACAGAAAGAACCAATAAGGGGCCCACAAATATATAAGGATACAGTTATTTCATCCGAAAATAAAGTCACGTATAAACCTAGGGAGACTGATTATTTACAATTCATCAATCTTTCTGATAGACCCCTCAACCTAGCGGAAATGCAGCTCTTAAAAAAGGCCTTTCATTGTTCCTACATGTGCATTTAACCTCTGAGTGGGTCAAAGTTCTGTCCCTCTTTGTGAGGAAACTCAAGAGGAATTATTTTTTTGCCACGCATGATAGGCAAATGTGTTGAACTGGAGATTGACATTGATGAACTACCTGATGGAGGAAGGGGGGAGAATTCTGGGCGAAGGACCATTTACAGATCTCAAGCTCCTATCCACAAAAAAAATCCACCAATGGGAGACAACACCCAAGTCCCCAATGGATATTTTTCTTCAGGTACTGACGGACCAGTTAAGAACAATGTAAGATCAGGGGATTGTTAAATCCAATCTATCGAGATCAGAAATTGAGTCACTTCTTTCCCTTGAACGTGACCCTCTATTGTCAATAAAAATCTGACGGGGGGGGGGGGGGGGTAATATCACATTCATGGGTTATGAACAACATTAAACTATGTGCCTCAATAGTATCCACAAAATAGAGAAAAGCACAGCGCCACTCACCATCAATCTTGAATTGCAGTTGCAGTTTATTTCATTGTTGCATAAAAGTGGTGGATGCAGACAATACATAGGTGCATGAATCGGCTACAGCTGTTTCACGCTAACTTGCGCTTTGTCAAGCCTCCAGTGATGCAGAGGGGAGGGAGCTATAAATCCTCCCCCGAGCGTCGATGGTATACATATACGTGAAATATAAAGACATATATACTTAAAAACAAATCAAATGAAGACAGCCAAATCATTTTTTGTCATTTAACCCTAGAGGTCCAATGGCTTGCGTTTTTATTATCCATGCGGCTTCTCGCTGGAGAAGGATGCGTTTTCTATCCCCCCCTCTCATGGGGGTTTGTACCTTTTCAATCCCCGCACATTTTTAAACTCTACTGTTTCCCCCATGTTCAGCATTTATATGTTCAATTAGAAACCAATATAATGTCCCTATCGTTCATACAACCCACACATCTGTCACAAAGATCGTGATCGCCGAACAGTGTGCTGTCTTCCTGGCGCTAGAGTTCGACACATCGCAGATCGGGTTGACAGATTACTGGGAGGGGCTGGAGAAGATCCAGCGGTCATGGTCCATATCGGAACCAATGACAAAGTTAGAGGAAGGTGGAGCGTCCTTAAGAATGATTTCAGGGATTTAGGTCACAAGCTTAGGGCAAGGACCTCAAAGGTAGTATTTTCCGAAATACTGCCTGTACCACGGGCCACACAAGAGAGGCAGCGGGAGATTAGAGAGGTTAACAAGTGGCTCAAGAACTGGTGTAGGAAGCAGGGTTTTGGATTCATGGAGAACTGGGCCGACTTTGCTATCGGCTACAGGCTCTATCGTAGGGACGGGCTGCACCTCAATGGGGAAGGGGCAGCCGTGTTGGGGAGAAAGATGGCTAGAAGGTTGGAGGAGTGTTTAAACTAGGGACTGGGGGGGAGGGAAATTACATTATAGGAGGGGAAGATAGTGCAGATAGAGACCGGGGGCAAGGTAGTGGGACTGGGGGAGAAATGGAAGGAGAAACTAGAAAAGTTCAGAAGGAAAGGTGTAGGGCAAAAAATATGCATAAACCTCTCAAATGTATGTATACTAATGCCAGAAGCCTGACTAATAAAACTGGGGAACTGGAATTAGTGATGTGTGAGGATGATTATGACATAGTGGGAATAACTGAGACATGGCTGGATGATAGCTATGACTGGGCTGTTAATGAACATGGTTACAATCTGTTCAGAAAGGATCGTCAAAACCGGAGAGGGGGAGGGGTCTGCCTTTACATAAAGTCCTGTCTAAAGCCCACACTCCAGGAAGACATCTGTGAGGGACACGAAAATGTGGAGTCATTGTGGGTGGAGATAAATGGAGCCAAAAACAATAATAAATTACTAATAGGAGTTTACTATAAACCACCTAATATACCAGAGTCCGCAGAAAATCTATTACTAAACGAGATAAACAAGGCGGCAAACCATAATGAAGTCGTTATCATGGGGGACTTCAAATACCCAGATATAGACTGGGAAACTGAGAGCTGTACATCCCATAAAGGAAACAGGTTCTTGGCAATAGCCAAAGACAATTACCTTTCCCAAATGGTTCAGGACCCAACTAGAGGGACGGCCATACTGGACTTAGTATTAACCAATAGACCTGATAGAACAACAGACGTGCAGGTCGGGGGACACCTGGGAAATAGTGACCATAAAGTAATAACCTTCCAATTATCCTTCAAACGAGAGTTTCTACAGGGAGGAACAAGAATACCGGACTTCAAAAAAGCAAAATTTAGCCAACTAAGAGAGGCCATAGGCCCAATTAACTGGGACATAGTCCTCAAAAATAAAAATACAACCACAAAATGGGAGATTTTTAAAAGCATTGTAACATCTAATTGTGATCGATGCATACCTTATAGAAATAAAAGGCTAAGAAATAAGAAGAAACCAATGTGGATAAATAGAACCGTAAAAAAAGCAATAAATGACAAAAAGAAAGCATATAAAATCACTAAAACAGGAGGGGAGCCAGGAAGCACTGATAAACTAAGGAAAAAAATAGAATATGTAGAAAACTAATAAAAACTGCCAAACTAGAGACCGAGAGATTAATTGCCAAAGAGAGCAAAACTAACCCTAAAATGTTTTTCAATTATATAAATGGTAAAAAATATAAACCTGAAGGATTCGGCCCTCTACATAGCAATGAGGGGGGAGTTGCAGAAAGCGACGAGGATAAAGCCAAGCTATTAAATATTTTCTTCACCACTGTTTTCACTGAGGAAAATAAACTGTCAGATGAAATGCAAAATGTAAAAGTAAATTCCCCTTTAAAAGTGCCCTGTCTGACCCAGGGAGAAGTACAGCAGCGACTTAAAAAGATTAAAATGGACAAATCGCCAGGACCGGATGGCATACACCCCCGTATCCTAAGGGAATTAAGTGATGTCCTAGCCAGACCCTTATTTTTGATATTCACGGACTCCATACTGACAGGGAATGTTCCACCAGACTGGCGTATAGCAAATGTGGTGCCAATATTCAAAAAGGGTCCAAAAACAGAGCCTGGAAATTATAGGCCGGTAAGTTTAACATCTGTTGTGGGTAAACTGTTTGAAGGTTTTGTAAGAGATGCTATCTTGGAGTATCTCAATGAAAATAAGCAAATTACACCATATCAGCATGGCTTCATGAGGGATCGGTCATGTCAAACTAATTTAATCAGTTTCTATGAGGAGGTAAGTTCTAGACTTGACAGCGGCGAATCAATGGATGTCGTATATCTGGACTTCTCCAAAGCATTTGACGCTGTACCACATAAAAGGTTAGTATATAAAATGAGAACACTTGGACTAGGAGAAAATATCTGTATGTGGGTAAGTAACTGGCTCAGTAATAGAAAACAGAGGGTGGTTATTAACGGTACACACTCAGATTGGGTCACGGTCACTAGTGGGGTACCTCAGGGTTCAGTATTGGGCCCTATTCTCTTCAATATATTTATTAATGATCTTGTAGAAGGCTTGCACAGTAATATATCAATTTTTGCAGATGACACTAAACTGTGTAAAGTAATTAACACTAAAGAGGACAGTTTTCTGCTACAGAGGGATCTGGATAGATTGGGGGCTTGGGCAGAGAAATGGCAGATGAGGTTTAACACTGACAAATGTAAAGTTATGCACATGGGAAGGAATAATGCAAGTCACTCGTACATACTAAATGGTAAAACACTCAGTAACACCGACATGGAAACGGATCTAGGAATTTTAATAAATAACAAACTAAGCTGTAAAAACCAGTGTCAGGCAGCTTCTGCTAAGGCCAATAAGATAATGGGTTGCATCAAAAGGGGCATAGATGCCAGTGATGAAAATATAGTCTTACCACTTTACAAATCACTAGTCAGACCACACATGGAGTACTGTGTACAGTTCTGGGCTCCTGTGAACAAGGCAGACATAGCAGAGCTAGAGAGGGTTCAGAGGAGGGCAACTAAAGTAATAACTGGAATGGGACAACTACAGTACCCTGAAAAGGTATCAAAATTAGGGTTATTCACTCTAGAACAAAGACGACTGAGGGGAGATCTAATAACTATGTATAAATATATCAGGGGTCAGTACAAAGATCTCTCCCATCATCTATTTATCCCCAGGACTGTGACTGTGACGAGGGGACATCCTCTGCGTCTGGAGGAAAGAAGGTTTGTACACAAACATAGAAAAGGGTTCTTCACGGTAAGAGCAGTGAGACTATGGAACTCTCTGCCTGAGGAGGTGGTGATGGTGAGTACAATAAAGGAATTCAAGAGGGGCCTGGATGTATTTCTGGAGCGTAATAATATTTCAGGCTATAGCTACTAAAGATGGGTCGTTGATCCAGGGAGTTATTCTGACTGCCTGATTGGAGTCGGGAAGGAATTTTTTCCCCTTAAGTGGGGAAAATTGGCTCTACCTCACAGGGGTTTTTTGCCTTCCTCTGGATCAACTTGCAGGAAACAGGTCGAACTGGATGGACAAAAGTCTTTTTTCGGCCTTAAATACTATGTTATTATGTTACATGCAAATGTTCAATTAGCCTAGTTGCTCAATACATAGTTATTGACTTTTTGTGCTCCCTGAAACGTACATACAGACACCTGTGTGTCTTTCCAATGTAATATCTCCCGCATAAGCAAAAAATCACTCATACCACCTACCAGGTTTTGCAATGTATGAATTGTTTAACAACATGACCCACACTTCCCATCTGTAAGTATTTCTGTTTATGCACATGCTCACACATGGAGCAGTGTCCACATGCAAAATTCCCCTTAGGAGCACTCCTTCCCAGCCAGTTATCAACTGGGCGGGAGAGGTTGCTCCTAACGATGGCATCACCTATTGTTTTGCTTCTACAGAAGCTAATAATGGGATAGTGATCTACTTTTACTGATAGGGACGTGTCCCTTTGTACCATTTGCCAGTTATTTAAAATAACTTTTTGGATTGTGGAGGCCATCTGGGAGTAATCGAATGTGAACACTGCTCTATCACCACTACCTTTGCTATGCGGTCTTCTCTTATTCTTTTTTGTATTTATGTTGTGGCCTAAAGCCTGCCTTTTTTGCATGATTTTTATGTATGCATTATCTACAACTTTCTCTGGGTAGCCCCTTTGCAGGAAGAGTCTCTGCAAATCTGCACTATGTGTTTTAAATTCTGTGTCATCTTTCACAATTCTAGCTAGACGCATGAATGGCCGTATGGAATTGCGGTTTTGATGTGCGGTGGGTGGTAACTCGTATAGTGTAACAATGCATTTGTGGACGTTGATTTCCTATGGATGGTAGGGCATAACTGCCCATCTCTTACCCTCACTTTGACATCAAGGAAATCTAGTTCATCTCCACTTATGTTGCTGGTGAACAAATATTTATGTGAACATGTGCATAAACAGAAATACAGATGGGAAGTGTGGGTCATGTTGTTAAAGGATAACTGTCACATTTAGACCCTAATTTCAGTTTTCATATATGTAGTTACTAATATCATAATATTCCTGAATCAATAACTATTAGACTTACTTACCCCATATTTTATAAGATTCAGCCCTTAGCAACCAGTCTGCATAAAACTGCAATTTCACTATTCTGTTAAGATGGCCGCCCTCAGCCCTGAGGCTAATCCATAGAACACCTGCAGTGAAGTTAGTGAAGACCAGCTCTGTATAGGGGGGTCTTGCAGTGAAGTTCCCAGGTCTGGCTGAAGCCTGTAGTCCTTCTACAAGCTCTCCTCTTCTCAGATAAGGCTGTCATTTATACACTGAGCAGCCGGCATATGTACATTCTCCAGAACTGCTAAGGGATTGTCTGCCAAGCATAGGCATGTGGAGAAGTTCACACACACAGCCCAGCACTGTTATCTCCTGCCAGGAAGAACCTGGCTTTTTATACATTCCCTTACAATGTTAACTCACTATCAGTTCCCAGTCCTCATCTGGTAGATGGAAGGAGCATAGCAACCTGATTTTATCTCAGGTAACAATAGCCAATACTGGGGACTTTTAGGGGTTATTTATTAAATAATCAGAAATTAAAACAGGGCCAACAAGGCGATATTAATCACCAAAATCCAATAGTAAAAAAAAAAAAAAAAAATTGACAGTTATACTTTAAACAATTCATAAACCTATTGTAAAACCCAGTATGTGGTATACATGATTTTTTTGCCCATGCGGGAGATATTACATTAGAAAGACACACAGGTGTCTGTATGTACGTTTCAGGGAGCACAAAAATTCAATAACTATGTATGGAGCAACTAGGCTAATTGAACATATACATGCTGAACATGGGGGAAATAGTGGATTTTAAAAATGTGCGGGGATTGAAAAGGTACAAACCCCCATGAGAGGGGGGGATAGAAAACGCATCCTTCTCCAGCGATAAGCCGCATGGATAATAAAAATGCAAGCCATGGGACCTCTAGGGTTAAATGAAAAAAAGTGATTTGGCTGTCTTCATTTGATTTGGTTTTAAGTATATATGTCTTTATATTTCACGTATATGTATACCAGCGACGCCCATGGGGGGGAGGGAGGTATTTATAGCTCCCTCCCCTCTGCATCACTGGAGGCTTGACAAAGCACAAGTTAGCGTGAAACAGCTGTAGCAGATTCATGCACCTGTGTATTGTCCGCGTCCACCACTTTTATGCAACAATGAAATAAACTGCAACTGCAATTCAAGATTGATGGTGAATGCCGCTATTAAACGGACTATGTTATCAGCAGAGCACCACCGCAAAGTCCTTTGAATGCTAGTGCGATAAAGCTATTTTAGTGATTGTAGAGACAAGTGGCAGTGCCGGCCACGATACCTCTCATTCCTTGCACTATGTGCCTCAATATCCTTAACCCCTTAGTGACCACCCATACGCCTTTTTAAGGCGGTCACTAAGGGGCCTTAGGCTGGGCTGCCCAGTTTCACATGAGAGCCAGGGCCCTGCTCTAACAGCCCGGACCGACAGGCGTGCCGATCTGGGCTGTTTAACCCTTTACATGCCGGACGCATTGGCGCCCGCCGCATGTAAAGTAGTGACAGAGGGAGCGGACTCCCTCTGTCTCGCATCAGCACCCCGCAAATGCGACTGCGGGGTGCTGATGTGTTGGGAAGCCTTACCTGGCTTCCGGTCAGGGCCCCGAGCCTGTCTTCACTGATTTCCAGCAGGCTGTGCCTCTCTGGTGCAGCCTGCTGGTCAGTCTTGGAATAGCATTGCTATTGAAATGTAATGCATTATAGAGATAATGCATTACATTTTAAAAGCAATCAAAATACTGTATGTTATAGTCCCCTTGTGGGACTATTAAGTGGCAAAAAAAAAAAAAAAAAATTAAATAAAAAAATTCCATAAAAAAAAAAAAAAAAAGCGCTTTTCCATTGAAAATACACTTTTCAATGAAAAAAATCTGCAAAAAAACCTCCTCCCCCATGTGTGTGGTATTGTCACGTTCGTAACAACCCAGACTATATAAATATCAAATTATCCACTACGGTGAACGCCGTGAAAAAAAAAAAAAAACATAATTGCTCATTTATTCTTAGTTTCCATCAAAAAGTGCCATTTACTTCAAAATGTTCCCAATGAAAAATACAAGTCGTCCCGCAAAAACCAAGCCCTCACACAACTCCATAGAAAAAAATAAAAAAAATGTTATGGGTCTTGGGAAGCACCAATGCAAAATCATTTTTTTCTGTAAAAAAAAAAAAGGGGGGTTTTAGTGCAAAAAAAATAGTAAAAAGGTGTGTAAAAAAAAAAAACTATATGTATTTGGTATTACTGTAATCGTACGGACCCAAAGAATAAAGATATTATGTTATTTATACCGAAAATTGAACGCCGTATATTTTATAACCTAAAAACGCAGTGGCAGTATTGCTTTTTTCCCCCCCATCTTCCTCCCAAAAAGAGTTAATTAAAGTTGATCAGAAAGTTATGTGTACCCCAAAATGGCGTCATTAAAAACTACAACTTGTCCCGTAAAAAACACGCTCTCAAAAAGCTATATAGACGGAAAAATAAAACAAGTTATAGCTCTTGCAACGCGACGACGAAAAAAGGAAGAAAAAACGCTTGGTCATAAAGGCCCGAACGGGCTTGGTCACTAAGGGGTTAAAGACAGCCATTGTTATCCGATTCTTGATAGCAACCACACTGATTTTCTACAGCAAATTGAAAGGTATACTATTGGCAGCAGGTGATAAACTAACCAGAATGTCTTTCTGCTTCCGAGATTCCCACAAACCCCCTGTTTCTACAGTCTCCCTAAAGTTCACAAAGGCCTTTCTCCTCTTAAAGGAAGGCCAACTGTCTCAGGAATGGGGAGTCTGACACAAATCATCAGCACTTGTGGACAATGTCCTTCGACCATTTGTTCTGGCTCTCCCGTCCTATGTATGTGACTATGGACGTAATAAAAAAAACTGGAGGGCATCCAACTGGCCGAATATACCATGTTGGCCAGCTTGGATGTGTAGGCGCTTTACAGCTCCATACCCCATAATAAAGGGTGTGGAGCTGTGGTGGCCTATCCAAGTCAGCACAGTACGCACCTATGGCAACATGAGTTTGTGTTGGAGCTGCTTCACTTTATACTGGGGCACAGTGTGTTCTTGTTTGATGGCCACACGTACCACCAGCTCAGGGGGTTGGCAATGGGGAGCCCCTGCGCACCCACTTTTGCTAACCTACCTGGACTGGTGGGAACAAGAAGTTATTTTCACAGAAGAGAATAATAAATGCGCTGGCTACATCAAACTATGGTTGCGATACATCTATGATGTATTGATGCTCTAGTCCGGGAACACTGCGAACTTTAACAACTTCGTGAAGGATCTCAATAAAAATGATTTGGGGCTATACTTCGCATCGGAAATCCACAATAACCAGATGACCATCCTTGATGTGACTATCTATAGAGATTGTTCTGAAAAAAGACCGCGACTAACAGTTTGTTACAGTGGGATAGCTGCCATCCCATGCCCCTTAAGCAAGGTATCCCTAAGGGGCAATATTTAAGACTGCGTTGCAATTGCTCCAGGATATCGGACTACCGTGTGGCAGCTAGAGACCTGCAAAAAGGTTTAAAAACAGAGGATATCCCTAACATGTCTTAGCCATAGCTTACCAACATTCTCTGGCAGTGAATCGGGATACAAGGATGATACGTCGCAACACACAACGACTCGTATCATTGCAACCTTTGATGTGGCCCATAAGACCATATGCGAGTTCCTCACAAGATACTGGGGTATCTTGAAATCAGACCCCGATGTGGGGCACCTCATTGAGGATAGACCAGTAATTACAAACCGGCGCGGACGCATCCTTAGGGATAGGCTCGTTCACAGTTTCTAGCAATCCCCTTCCACAACCACCTGGCTAAGGTTAAAGCCCACTGGATGTTTTCGATGTGGTAACTGTGTGGCATGCAGTGCGATTGGAGTAGGAAACAGCTTTACCAGTACAGTCACCAAAAAAGCGCATACAATTAGATCTTTTATCAATTGCAAACCGAGAGGAGTCATTTATTTAGCCACATGCGGGAAGCAATACGTGGGAAAGACCATCCGGGAGTTCCAGAGACGGATTGGCGAGCATCTCAACGATATCCAGAAATGCTCAGATACCCCAATCGCACGTCATGTGGCTACGACCCATGATTACAAAATAGAGGTGATGAGATTTCAAGGTATGGAGGTGGTGAGAAGATCCCCAAGAAGGAGGCAAAATTTATTTTTAGATTGCGTCCAGTGCGTCCAGAGGGTTTGAACGAACACATTTCTTTTGTATGCTTTATCCAAGACCTGGACGACTTCTGTTTAGTTTACATCTGGGATGGTGACGTCTATTTTTACATGTATTCTATTATGGATTGGAATGGTACTATTACCACCTCTCATTTCCTCCTTCCTTCCCCCTCCATTGAGCTAATTTTGTTATCCAGACATTCTCTTCCCCCCATATTGTCATTTTGTGTTTCCCTGCATATTCATATATTGCAGACCATGTAAAAACATGTAGAGTAGATGTTAGGGTATAGCTAGTTTTACACAAGTTATGTTTATTTAATAATTGTGGCGTAAATAGCTGTGTCTTAATGAATGTTGCGGGAGTGTACATAGAAGCAAGGGGGATTCTGTATTATGGGAGGAACTGCCCAAGGATGAGATGACTCAACTAAGTCTCCAACACTGTAGCAACCTCCGCTGCAGAACACTTATACACCACAGTGGCTGATTACTTTGCTGTCCATAAGCGCTACAGCAGACAACACACTATCGTACAGCTAACCGTTTTACGCAGGTTTTTATGCTGTTCAGCGGATGCTAGCCATCTACCTAGTTATAGAAATGAGGGCATATACTTCCTCAATAACTGCAGGTATTAACTCATATTTGACACTTTTTGATATATATTATTACCCCTTCCTATAAGATTTAACCAAAGTATTTAATAAAGATTAAGTGTTTTAGTTTTCAACATTCATATTAGCATTAGCAGTGATTGTTAGTTTTGTTAGTGGAGCTTAAATCATACCATTACTTTCTACAGTGATTTGTTCCACCTTAAAGACATCTATAACGGAATGTTAGGCAATGAAAAAAAAACTTCACCAGTAATTAGCTTGTCTGAAAGCTGAACCTACACCTGGCCACGTTGCCGTTGTAGTAGTGCCTTGTACTCTCAAAACGGCAGAGAACACAGGCCGCTCCTTGCGATTCTTGCTGTGCAGCAAGCTGCTCTCCACGGTTGACACCTGGACTCTCACTGCCAATGTAAATGTTTCTTTGTGTCAGTGGAGAGGCAGCACCCCAGCAACATGGCCGGGTCCTTTTGACCCCCTCCTCTCCATATCATAGGGCTGGGCTCCCACAGCAGGCAGAGTAGCCACACAGGGGAGCTAAAGTACATGAAGCAGCAAACATCCCGCTGGCTGTAACCTGGCGCACTCCGGGAAAGGTGGTCATCGACAATGGCCTGAACATCCTGGCCGCCCTGAATCTGGGGGAAATAACATTCTCTTTGCATGGCCCTTTAAAAAAAAAAATGCACTGGCTTGTGCTAGTTGCTGGCACTGTCCAAAAGACTGTCCCTCTTTTCAATCACTCATGTGATGAGGATCATTAAAATCAAGCAGCCTGATGATTACTCGATAGCCATGCACGATGGAGCAGCTGAAATGTTACAATGAAAGATTGTTTTGCCAGACCAATGACAGACCATTATCGTTTGAAAAAAAGTTGGCCATGTCAAATCTTTTCATCCGATAGTCAAACAAAAGATCTTTTGTTCAAAGAAAGTTTGTTCGTGAATGAGAGATCTTTTGTTCAAAGAACATTCTCAAAGATCCTTCATCCATCGCTTGGTTTTATTGAACATGTATGGCCAGTTTGAACAACTGTTACAGCCAATATGGACTAAAATGTATACAGCCATGTCTGAAACAAACTTTCACCAGACATTTGTTTGTTCAACCATGACGCTACATCTATCTAAGGTGTATGGCCACCTTTAGAGTATAAGAATTTTCTTTTTTGAAGTTCACAAACTTACCCACAAATCCTGATGACAGAAAAGTTGTAGATGACAAATTGCCTTCATGCGAGGGTATATCCCTGTGTTCCTCATAATGACTAGTGTCACCATAACCCTGAAGGAACATGAAACTTTGATTAGAATGGGTAGCCAGTTTGTTATATAGTTATTATTAGCATAGCTATTTTACTGGATAAAGAAAAATAAAACAAAGAAAGTACTTTTGTTTTAGTTGATTGGTACTAATTATACATGTTACGTGCACTCTAAAAACCTTTCTTACTCTGCCCTGGTCAAATGTGGATCCATCACTTGTTGTCCAAGACCCAGAGCCAGTTCTTTCTTCTATCCCTGTCAGAAATAATAAAACACAGCAGTTAACGTACTGTAATGTTTGGTAATGATCATTTATTGGCTTGAATTATGCATATAAAAGTTCTAAAACAATGTTCCAGGTCTTCTATTGCAGACAATATAGTAAGATAGTATATAAGGCTGAAAAAAAAGACATTTGTCTATCCAGTTCGGCCCGCTTTCCTGCAAGTTGATCCGGAGGAAGGCAAAAAAAAAACCTGTGAGGTAGAAGCCAAATTTCCACAATGCAGTCGAAAGGTCCTTCTTCTGAAGCCATTTGTCTTCCACCCAGACAAAAATTTGTAAGGAGGTGGTGGCTGTTTTCCTGGGATATGTATAGAAGAATTCTTTATATAACAAGGCAGTCCCAGAAAAAGAAAGTAATTTTTTCCCCAGTGTTTGGAATACATCATCATTTAAGAAACTTACATTACAATTTATAAGGTATTTTCAGCATTTGGCACTTTTGGTAGGTAGATCATGTGACCACTGAAGAGACTTCCTGGATTCCATAGTGTAGTGTCTGTTTTGTGGACAGGAAGTCAGGTTCTCTAATCATTCCTATTAGGGCTCATTCAGATAGTAGTATGCTGTCCGAAAAAAGGGGATCCATTTTTTGCGGACAGTTCAGCATGTCCACAAAAACAAATCGCATTCTGATTTTCACTGACAAGTATAGGACATGTTTTAGTTGTCTTGCGGAGCCGTAGAACGCAAGAAAAGGGCCCCATAGAAGTGAATGGGTCCGCATCTAATCTGCAAAAAAATGGATCTGCATTTTTGCGGACAGCATACTACTATCTGAATGAGCCCTTTGATTGACATCAAGAATCTTATAGGAATGTAGAGATAAACTGACTTTTGTCCACAAATCAGACCCTAGAGCAGTCATGTCCAAAGTCCGGCCCGCGGGCCAATTGCGGCCCATGTTCTGGACTGAAACAGCCCCCCAGAGGTTTCCTTAAATACTGGTAATCCGGCCCCTGGCTTCTCTCACTGCAGTCACCGCCGGCTAACGCAGGAAAGGCCAAATCTCGCGGCCACGTCCGACATCTCGTGAGATTTGGCCTTTGCCTCATGGAGAAGGAAAGCCGAGATCTCGTGCGATTTGGGCTCAGGGAGAAGGACAGCCCAAATCTCGGACGTCACGAGATTTGGGGTTTCCTTCTCCCTGAGCCCAAATCTCACAAGATCTGGGACGTCACGAGATCTCGGCTTTCTTTCTCCGTGAGGTCAGAATAGCGGCGCCATTGCAATGGACAGGGCTGTAAATTATCTGGGATACCCTTTTCCCATCTATTATTAATAGTGATATACTCCTGGCTGAGGGTTGTTAGGGGCAGCATCAGCCCCACACATAAAAATAGTGGGCAAAGTGTGAACCCATCGGATCACTCACAACCACAAGTGAGTTTATGCAGGACTAATTGCTTGCCGTTCCCTACATACAATTGGACAAGTGGTCTCCCATAATGTATTAAAAGGTGTCATACCGCACATAAAATAGAATTGTGATACCTTATACAACGTAAGTAAGAGTTTGTTGAGGTCTCCCACCCCCACGCATTTATACTGTGTGACCATGTGGCTCAAGAAACATTGTGAAGGTCATAAAACTTTGCAGAAGAACAAATTTATTAAAACGTTCCAGGCTGCATTTTAGCGCTGAGTTTTAGGTCCAACTGGTGTCCTAAACATCATAATCAAAGTCTTCACTAATTAACATCGCCGCGAGATTTGACCTTTTCTCATCACTGCGCCTCCACAGGCCACAAGGCCAGGGCAAACATAAGGGCTATTGAGCCTATTTGAGTCTATAGAGAAAAATAAAAAAAAACAACACTGCCAGGCAGGCAGGGCTGTGAACTCAGTTTTATAATAAAGCAGAAAAGGGAGCATAATCCGAATCTGTGGTAGCAAGCCGTCATACCCTTCATTAACCCCTCAATGTACGTCACTGTGCTATAATTTGATTATCTGATTGTGCTCCTAGTCCTCGAAAAAAGTTTGGACACCCATGCTCTATGAGGTCCGTAGGCTCTGTTCGGCTCAGTTATTTGCTGAATCCGTCCTGCTCCTATAACAGAGCAGGAGAACGGAAAGGCTGAACGCTGATAACTCGGCCTTATCTGTCAACTGCACTAATATTTTATGTTTCACTCCTCATATTGATATTTTTTGCTTGGACATTACTTGTATCTTTTACAACACTGTCCAAAGCTATGTAACTCTTTAGATATAGTGTTATACAATGTTGGATGAAGAAACTTTGAAATTCGTGGTTAACCATAAAAGCTACTGAAGACGCAACCTTTATCTTTCCTGTCTAATGACTAATATTGTACAAATCTATTCACTCTTATTTATATAGCAGTGAAAAGTTTTTTTTGGTACTTCACCGCAGATCTGATACAAAAAATTGTGCACAGCATAAAAAATAAAAATGGAAAAAAGTGAACCAGCAAAATGACGAGACAACGCGATACCCTTCAACCATGGAGCTTTTCTGCCAACAACCCTCCCCCATTCCTCTCATCACGCTTGAGAATTGGTTGTTAATTACTATCTAATTTACATAAGTATTCATATTAATCTCTGCTGCTCATGCATATTCATAAAGCATCCTTGGAGAATTTTATTTTTTTAAAATCAATGAAAGGGGGGCGGGGGGCATAGAGGGAGCTTGAGGTTTCGAAGGAGAATGCACACAGAAAATATGGGAGCACTGTTCTGTAATGAAATATCCAGCAGCAGAAAAACTTTTTGGAATTATTTTTCATAAAGCATCTGAAAACTGTTGTAATAATTTACACTAATGTAGAATTCTAAGCACATATACATTACATACATGGGAGATATATCAAGACTGGCTTTTCCTATGGAAGTCAATGTCTAGTGTGGTGAAGTTAGACGTGTTTATTTAGAAACAGATGGGCTCCACACAATCCCCCCCCCCCCCCAACCAGCAGCAAACAGTCTAAGCTATACCAGAATGCAACTTACCCAGTTCTATGTTGGAAAGTGGAACAGGTGTAATTATAAATAGGACACTCATTCCGCATTTCTTAATCTATTTACACCAGTGGCATAAATACATTGATAAATCTTCTCTTCTTCCCTTTACACAGTACATTATAAAACGGGAGCTTGCAGCCACTACTATGATGAGCTCAGGGCATAGGAATGTGTACAGTTACCACTGATTTTAATGTAAGTTGTAAATTTGTTGCATTTATGGAAAATTCAGTGAATCAGTCAAGAATAGGAGAAACGGTTCAGTGCTAGACACACACCCCCGCCCCCCACTCTCCAATAAGTGTCACTTTTGAAGCCAAAATCAAGAGTGGATCAAATAGATAATCCATCAAGGACAGATACTTAATTTTTTTTTTAAATCTACTTTACGTTTTGGCTTTCAAAGCATAAAATCTTAACATGTGGTAGCACCCCAAGTAAAAAGAACGAATACTTTGTTGCCTCCTCTCTTTTTTTTTCCACCTCCTTGTTTTGCCTAAAGGACAGATACTAGCTCACCTTTTAGTCAACTTTTGACTTATAAACCTGAACCTGAAAACACAGCAAAACTGAAGATATTGAATGTATGCCTTTTAAACTTCAAGTGCATTTTTACCCCTTTAGTGATGTAACTATTTTTACTAGTAAAGGTGTTACGCAGCTTTAAAGCGCCATTTAAAATCTGATCAGGATATAGTACTTCCTTTGCTCCTTCTGGTCCCCATCCTATAAACTTCCAGACAGGGTCATGTGTGCAACTGCATACATTCACTGTCCTCAGCAGTGATGTGCTGCTTGGGGACACTAGACATGGAGTCTAGTGAAGCCTGCAGCAGTGCACATGACCCCATCTGGAAGTTTACAGGGTGGGAATCAAGATGAGAACTAAACGGGTCCTTGGCACAGAAAGGGCTAGGACCACATGGTGACAAAGATTACAATACTTCACAGTGATATTGCAACTAAGGCTAGGGCTACAAGGCGACTGACAAATAAAATGTTTAGTAGTTAAAGATTTCAGTATCAGGATGCAACCTTGCAACATAAATGAAAGTGAATGTTATCACGATGTGACCTGCAAGTTGCAAGAGATGTAGCAGGGTTGGATTTCTGCCTACCTCTAACTGACTTTTAGGATGCTACATCACATCATCATCACACAGATCTGTAATCATGTAGAACGTCATGCAACATACCACAGCACACCTGTTACCAAAAATCCAACCGTGCTGGAATTTTGGTCACAAGTGGCATTGCTAGCAGAAATCACAATGCAAGTTGCTTGCAATGTGTTTTTTTTGTCCCAAAGCCAAATCACAAATTTAAAATAGTCATTAGAGTTGATCGAGCATGCTCGGCCGAACACCAGCCAATAAACGTGCAGGGAGGTACTGGCACGCACTGTAATGTTGTAGCCATGTTGGCTACTGGCATTACAGTGGCTGGCTGGCCGGAACGCATCAGTTGCTATATAGCACCCGATGACACGTGTCTGGCTCAGTATTAGTCAGGGAGAGCTGAGCATAGGAAGGGACAGACAGTGTAGGGAGTGTTATTGTAAGATTTTTATTACAAAAACGTTTCAAAGACCCAAAAGTCCTTTTAAGAACTATTGTGTGTGACAGCAGCAATATATGTTTGTAGCACAATCTGCGGTAAATTGCTCAGTCTTAGGGAGAGATGTGCATAAGAAGGGACAGACCGTGTAGGGAGAGTTATTGGAAGATTTTTATTAGTTTATTAAAAAAACTTTTCAGAGACCCAAAAGTCCTTTTAAAGGACCATTGTGTGTGAAAGCTGCAATATATATTTTTAGCACATCCTGCGCTAAATAGCATCTAATAGGCCGCTGAACACAGTTAAATTATCAGCGCCACATCTCCTGTGTAAAGTGTGCGCATTCCTAAAATATCAGTGAAATTCAGTGTACTTTTTCTGTAGACTGTGTCCGGACAGTGATATGGACAGTGATATTAGTTGCGCCACATCTGCAGTGTAACGTGTGCATTTAAAACAAACAGTTATAGGAATAATCCTATTACACCTTGGTGCACTGACTGGAAAACCAAATTGCCACTATACAGCTCTGTCATTCCAGCAAACCGTTCTGGTTATCAGGGTGCAAGTGCTGTTTGATACAGCCATTAACAGGGTTTATTACAAGGAAATATTTCTACAGTACGTCTTATTTGCCCTTGTGCAGTGCAGTTATATGTTGTAAAGCCCCTTTTGCCATGTATTAATGGCAAAAGAATAAATATATTCGCCTTTTGCGGTGCAGTGATATATTCAAAAGCCCAGTTTGCCGTGTATTAGTGGCGAAATAAAAATATATTCGCCGTTCAGCATGGCACTTATCTGTTGAAAAGCCATTTGTGTTGTGAAAAGTAGAAAAAAAAAAATGAGGGCCTAATTGACATTCTGCGGTCCAGTGAAATATTGTAAAGCCCAGTTTGCCGTGTATTAGTGGCGAAACAAAAATACATTCTCCATTCAGTGTTGCACTTATCTGTTAAAAAGCCATTTGTGTTAAGTGCAACACTGAATGGGGAATGTATTTATATTTTGCCACTAATACACAGCAAACTGGGCTTTACAATATTTCACTGGACTACAGAACAGCAATTAGGCCCTAATTGGCCCTAAACACAGGGGAATGGCTGAGGCCTACATGGTTCTGGCGCAGGCACAGGTCGCATGGCAGTAGGGGTCACAGTGAGAGGCCTGAGCTCCCGATGTCATCTAACAGTTGTATCTTGACCAGCAACTCAGCGGTTCTTGAATGGTTGACTTGGTCATTCACTTTGTCCCAAGTGAAGTCAGACACCCCCAGCCAAGAGTCCATGTGTTCCTCTGACACGACGCTTAGTTGGCATGGCCCAGGAGCAGGCCCTGTGCCTTCACTTGTCCTCAACCTGCCTCTGTCCTTTTGTTCCCTCAGCCAGAGAAGTATTGTTTGATGTGGACTCGGCTCCACTTTTGAGAGAGAACGAGCTACTAGAGGACAGTCAGCAGCTACTGCCCAGCCAACATCTGAAGGAGACATCCGCTGCTTCCTCCACTAGGCGGGCAAGTAGTGATGGAGAGTGATGAGGGAGCTGGTGTTGCAAGCAGTCAGGCTTCTGACCTAGAGGCCGTTGAGGAGGACATCAGTGACATGCAGACCGCACTCGATGTAGCTGATCGCACTTGGGAGCCGGGTGACAAAGGGGCTTCATCATCAGGAGAAGAGGGTGGCAGATTGCACGTGAAGCAGCAGCAGAGCCAGCAAGTCGCTAGCATGGCCAGAAGTCAGCAGGGTGGCATTAGTGGGAGGTCAGGAGCGAAATGTGCCTGGGGTAGACCACCAGCTTAGCAGGAGCCTACCTGCCCGGGAAGTATCAGTGCACGGGTTCAAGGAGGCAGGGGCAGTAGCAGTCAGTCAGTGCGTAGAGTTGAGGGTGAAATCAGCTACTCGGCGGTGTGGCAGTTTTTTGTTAAACCGCCGGAGGAGATGAACATGGCCACATGTAGAATATGTGGGCAGAAGGTGAAGCGTGGCCAGAGTGCCAATGTTAGCACCACAGCCCTGCGACAACATGTGCAGCGTCACCAAAAAGTGGCCTGGGAGAACAGTGGCTCCGATGTGGTAGTCCAGCCAGAATCAGCAACTGCTGCATCACCCAGTGGCACATACCCAGTTTGAGGCAGTCTAGGCTCCACTGCCTCAGGCAAAGGAAGCAGTCTGTCCTTCCCATCATCTGCTGGTCCTGATGCTCCTGCTCCTTGTCAGTCATGCCGTCAGCAATTGATCACAGAAGCGATTGCCAAGAGACAACAGTATGCGCGCATTGATCCAACGGCGCAGAGGCTGAATGCGCTCCTGTCCAAGTTGCTGGTGCTGCAGTTCCTCCCTTTCCAAGTGGTGGACTCTGCATCTTTCAGAGAATGGATGGCTTGTGCCGAGCCAGGGTGGAGAGTCCCAAGCCGTCATTTATTTGCCAAAAAGGCAGTATCAGCCGTGCACACATGTAGAAAAGAAGGTGTGCCAGTCCTTAAACCTGTCGGTGTCTGCCAAAGAGCACAGCAGCGCTGACGTGTGGAGCTTTAACTATGGTCAGGAACAGTACATGTCCTTTACTGCCCACTGCTGAATGTGGTTCTTGCACAGCCACACAAGCAACTTGGCTAGGTGACAAAGCTTCCGCCTCCACATTGCCATGCCGTTGGTGCTGCGAGAATTTCCGCCTCTGCCTCCTCATACTCTGTGTCCCGAGACTCCACTGCAGGTACAATTCACAGGGGCCCTCCAGAATACAACATGTACAGAGCACGGCAGTGTCACGCTGTTCTGCACCTCGTTTGCCTGGGCGAACGGAGTCACACAAGGGAAAAACTGCTCCATGCCAGCTCATGCGCAACACCTGCCGTTTGCTCAGGCCCTTTGAGGATGCCACGTTATTTGTCAGTCACCAGGACTACGGGATGAACAACGTCATTCCACTGCTTCATGTCCTGGAACAGATGCTGGTAAATCTGGCTGGCCAGAGGACTGGAGATGTGGTGCCTAGATCTCACGTCCACATGAGCCCTGTGGGGGTTGAACTGGAGGAGGAGGACATTCGAGCACAAGCAATGTGTAGCGAAATTGGTGGTTTTTCTTCACAGGTGACAGGATAGGAGGAGCAGGACCAGCCAGAGGAGCTACAGGGCGATGAGGAAGATGAGGCAGAGGACCCAGACACACCGTGGCAGTTTGCAGAGGAGATGGAGGCAGGAAGTCCCTCCAAATCACTTGCACAAATGACCCGATGCATGCTCATTTGCTTGCGTAGTGACATACGAATTGTCACCATTCAGCAGAGGGATGACTTCTGGCTCTACACCTTGTTGGACCCTCGCTACCAGTCCAAAATGGGGCTTTTTTTTTTTTTTTTTTACACACCCATCGAGAGGAAGGACAAACTTAATTACTACAGAGACTTTCCCCCCACCCCAGGAAAGAAAAATGAGACGCACAATGGATCCAGTCTGTGTAACAGCTGTAAGGCCTGCATGACATGGTCCCTATTTTGCATCAGAACTGGCTTATGATTTGGTAGCCAAAAGCAGGAGTGGGTACAAAACACAGAAGACATGCAAATATTCCAGTCACGTGTCCTATCCGTTTTGGATCCACTCCTGTTTTTTTAGGCATTAGCAATACTGATGGATTATGGACCAAATGCTGACCGAGTGAAGGTGGATGCTCCACAGACGGGATCCGTTTTTTGGGAGTTATTGTTCTGACGGATTAGAGAAAGAGCAAAGTAATCAGTGACGTCAACACAAACTCACTGCTGACACTTTCTCTATTCGGGGAGCTCTACTTGTATAAGCATTTAACAAAACAGGTTTTGCTGACATCTATGTGGATTCAGCTGACAACTGTGTAAAAGGAGTTCTTCATGGCTCTAACGTCGACCTGTAAGGCTGAGTTGATACTCAAGTTATTTGGTCAGTTTTGGCCCAGTAACTGCCCAAATAAGTGAAGTGTGCAGTGATCTAAGAGCGACGCCTGTCATCTGCATGTCATACGGACTCTATTTTATTTCACAAGCAAAGCAGACTCCTTATGCATGTTACTGCAAGGCACAGTGTTCTGCACCACTATAAAGGCTCTCCCCAGCCGTATTTTCATGTAATTTGCCACAAATTCGGATCGAACAAATTCGGATCGCTTTTGCAAAAAGAATACAGCGGCGTCCCGCTGAAACAAAGTCTTCCACGTGTGTGGCCAATGCCGGCAATACTAAAGAACGGTAGTGAAGCGAAATCTTACCGCTGGGTCCTCAAGTGCCTGGATGCGGCTGTTTGCAGGTACTCTTTCCTATGTGTCCCGCCAAATTAGCTCAGTCTTCGTCGTGCTGGTGGGCAGTGGATGCGGAGACTTCGATCCTGATATCTGGTCTCTCTTAGTCGTCACCCTTAGCCCGTTTTTCACGTGTTCACGATCAAACATGAGCAGCACTCTCCCAGTTGCAGTTAACTTCCTTTGTGGTTCTTCAATGATGTTACACTCAAGGGGTCTGACCATATGCGTTTCGGGGTACGTGTCCCCTTCCTCAGGGGACACGTACCCCGAAAATTATTGTTTGAAAACAATTGACTGTTTCCCGCGGCCAATATCATCCTATATACGTGATTCAGGGTGAACAGAGTTTTAGGGGGATGTCATTGACCACCAATTTATATTGATATTGCTCTAGTTTGCTGCTGTATTTATTTTATTATTTGCATTTTATTCCTTGATTTTTTTAAAACTATTAAATTCAATATTTATCCCATTTATCTGGAGAGTGCCCAGTATTTCACTTACACTTATAAATACACAAATAATAAAGTAGAGATATCAGTAATATATAGCCACTTACAGCACCCAGAACAGGGGCGGTGGAGAGTTGTGCTGAGCTGCTGTCCATGACTGATCCTTCTGGCTCGAGTCCTGGTATGAACACAGGACCTGCAGAATACCAGCCGCCAACTTTGTTCCTAAGCATCACTTTACAAGTGCCTGCCTGAAAGCTCCTATTCCCAGATGTATGCACTGAATCAACACAGCAGCAAGAGTACGTCCTCAGCACCACTACCACCACATGCAGTCTCCTGGGAATCCTGCTGTCTGTGTGTGGTGAAGGAAGAACAGGATGGTTTAACATTTACCAGGTATTGCAATCCCATACAGAGAAATCTGAAGGGGCACGGAGCTACTCGTTATGCTACCATTCACTGTAGTTCAAGTAAGGCTGGGCAAACCTAGCCCCAAAGCTCTCCAAGGCCTGCACAGGGACAGGAAATACTGAGAAGGGGGGAAAAATTATAGGGCACATTTATTAAGACCGGCGTTTTAGACGGTGGTCTTAAAGGGGTTGTCAGTTATTTTTTTGTTCTTTGTATGTTCCCAACTAGGCAAAAGTAAAAGCTTTCCAATTAACTCACATTACCTCCAGTGGCTGGTTTCTCAGATTTCACTGAGGGTCACATGACCTGTGATGTCAGCTTCTCTCCCTGCTCTGATAATGTTTGGGCACAAGCCTGTACACAGAGATGTCACTGTGCTGGCCACACACCCCTTCACTGCTGGCTGCTGCTTATTGCTCTCCCAGGATTAACCCCTTCAGCTGCACAGACTCAGAGCACAGTGTTTACTGTGTAGCTGCAGGCAGTGAGGAGACAAATGCTGGGCACAGGAGCTGAAAGAAGTTCTGCAGAGCATTGCAGGTAGGGGGAAGATCCTGTGTGTATTAGCAGTGTCATTGTACAGCTAGGACTTTTAGTTCTACACATACAACATGCTGCGGAGTCTCCCAGCACTCAGGGCAGCTCTTGTATTCACTCCCTTAGTAGTGTCATTATACAGCTAGGACTTGTAGTTCTACACATACAACATGCTGCGGAGTCTCCCAGCAGGAAGACATGTCACTCAGGGCAGCACTTGTATTCACTCCCTTAGCAGAGCAGGGGGAGGGGTAGAGACTGTTACTGCAGGTATTATATTATTATATTTTTTCCATAACTCTGACAACCCTTTTAATAAAGCCCTATAGCTGGAGGAGGATCCGCCGAAGGTAGGAAAATCATGAATGAGACGGGCATCCATGCTCGTCCCTGCTACACCCACAATTTTAGACCCGGTGTGAGCGGAGAGAAGTCGCAGATAGCAGCCCAACTAACTAATATAGGTGCATTTCAGTATCATAAATGACCCCCTATGTTCTCTGAGCTCAGAGGTGGCATTATGGAGACAACTAGGAAAAAGACCATTTTAAAGAGGACCTTTCACCGGTCCTGACATTTTCATGTAAATAGCTGTCAGGGTAGGGCATACTGAAGGCATTTGAGATTCCTTACTATTTTTTCTATGCGTTACACAGTTCCCCTGCTGTGGCCCCCGTTCTTGTTTCCCGTCTAGTATGTAAATCCATACCATCGGTACAGGAGGAAGAGATGGCCATGTTTCTCAAGGGGAGTCTCCTTCTCCCTGGCTGTGACGCTCTTGTAGAGAAGCTTACATTGGAAACTGAAGAAAAAAAAGATATTCAGAACATGCTGCATTTTGGAAAAAAGAAAATAACACTGACCACAAAACGCTGCAAACCAAAACTCTTTAGGTCGTGTGTATGGGACAGACCTTAACCCCTTCCCGACCAGCAGGACTCGTAAGTGCCGCGGGCCCCACAGGCACCAGCGACTAATGTATGCGATCAACAATAATGTTGATCGCATACATTTAACCCCTCATGCTGTGGTAATGTTTGACGCTTCCAGGTGTGCTCTGGAATCTCCCTAGCAGGGATCGAGGGACCTGTACAGTGAGTGCCGCAGCTTCGGTGCTCCTGAATGATGGGAGGCTACCTCACATATGCTCCAGTGCCCCCAGGGCTTCTTAGGAACAACATGTATTCCTTAGACTCCAGTGCTAATGCATTGGAGTCTATAATAGAAGCAATCTGATGATTAGTTCCCCATAGGAGCTATAAAAAGAAAAAAAAAAAAAAAAATAAGGTACAAAAGTTCTTGAAAATATTTAAAAAACAAAAATTACCTCCCTTTCCTCAAAATGCATAAATAAAAAATGTAAACATCATGGATACCACGAAGTGTGAAAGCACCCCTACTATTAAAAATCTTTATCCCACATGACAAACAGCAAAACATGAGAAAAAAAATGCTTTCTAGTCTAGTGATCAAAAAGTCATACACAACCCAAAATGGTGTCTTTGAAAAGTACAGATCGCCCTACAAAAAATTAGCCCTCAGAACGTTCCGTACACCTAACCAAAAAAAAGTTAAAGGAGTCAGAATATGGTGATGAAAAGAAAACACTTAGATTACACTTGCCGGTAATCCGTTTTCCATGAGCCAATGACCACACCTGAGACACCATTCCCCATCCAGACAGGAAACCGTACTTCCAAAATCACTTAAAGGCTGGGAACACACCTAGGCGTTTCTGAATCGCGCGTATGACGCGCGTTTTACGTGCGTTTTTGAATGCGTGTTTTTGTAACTAAGAAAAGCGCGTCATAGGCGCGATTCAGTGATTCTCCCCTATGATAACATTGTCCATAGGCGCGTAAAAACGCCCCAAAGAAGCTCATGTACTTGTTTGGGCGTTGGGCGTTTTACAGCGCGTTCAAACGCACTGTAAAACGCCCAAACGTGAACCATGCCCATAGGGATGCATGGCTTTTCACATGTTGAGCGTTTTTCAGCACGTTTGAACGCGCTGAAAAACGCTCAGGTGTGTTCCCAGGGAAAAGGATCCATCTCCTCAGTTTGTAAATAGATCCTTAGGGGAAACCCATTCAATTCTCTCTCTCTATATATATATATATATATATATATATATATATATATATATTATTACTTATTTTTTTAAGGGTGACAATAAATTAGGTGCTGACATAGGAGCAGGGAAAATTGATTACCTGTAAGTGTAATCCTAGTATTTCCATTACTCCCCATGACAGCACTTGTTAGAGGTTAAACTAGATCAGGGGTGGTAAGAAGGAGGGAGGCTTAGCAGTTCCTAACCCCTGGGTGTACCAACTGGCTACTCAAGGCCAACATTTCAGAGGCTGGCTGGACGTAGGGACATTAGATATGACGGGTTAGATATATAGACAATACTTGAAGGACAGAGTTGATGTCACTATTGGAGATGAAAACGACAGGATCCGGAATAGCCATATGCCGAACAATGTACTCGGTGTGGCAAAGGATTAAACAATTGAGGGGAATATCTGAACTCACAGAATATACCTTATTGTGGCAGAGCGCGGTCATTTCTGAATTCATAGCCCTATCGGGTTTCGAGGACTGGCAGAAGAGGGGTGACTAGAATAGGACACCTTCTAGACAGTGGAGTGTTTAGATCCTTTGCCAACATTCAAGAACTATATGGTATCCCACATAGGATCTTTTACCAATATTTGCAACTGCGTCATGCATTTACTACAATGATTAAAAAACGGGGCGGTACTAGCTCAGAGAGACAACGCTGCATCAGATTGTGTCGGAAGGGGGAAGTCTAGGACTGATCTCCTTAACGTACAGGCTGTTATTGGACAAATACCTTGAATCTTACCCATTGAGTAAATTGCGCAAGTGGGAGGCGGATGTGGGTAAACTCACGAATGAGCAATGGGCGGATATCTTATAGGCAGTGCCAGTGTCATCTTTAAGTGAAAGTGGAAAGCTCTCGCAACTTTTCATAATACACAGGGTGTACAAAACGCCAGTTTTCTTACACAGTGTTGGTCACTGATCTGACGTTAAATGTCCACGGTGCGGTATGGATCCTGCTGACCTTATACACATGTTGTGGACTTGAGCTCTGAATGTTTATTGGAGGGGGTGACTGCTCTCGTACATGAAGCATATTCAGTAAACATTCCGCATGACCCGAAGGGGTGTATCTTAGGCCGTGTCTCGGAATTAAGCACTGAACAGGTGTCCGAGATAGCTATAGGTAGGCTATTATATACGGCTAGGAAATTGGTAGCTCTACGCTAGATACAAGCTGAACCCCCCACAATTGGGGAATTTAAGCACAACGTAAATACATATGAAAGAGCCATCCTTCGGAAAAGAGGCTGTCTAAGTAAATGTGAGAAATTGTGGGACCCCTGGCTGGCGCAAATGTATGCTGGTGCTCATAGGAGTGGTGTTGGCACTTGAAACCGGAATGAGGGTGGGGGGGATGGTGTATAATATAGCTTACTATACTTACCTGTTAATTTTGTGCGCATGCACGTCAATCTCTGTGGTACTTAAGATTCTAGCGGTAATTTTGATGCTGTTGTGTACTATTTTATTGTACGATATATATTGTGTACTGCACAAATTTGTTGTAATTCTTTTTGCATGAAATAAAAATTATCTGATTTAAAAAAAAAAATAGATCAGGGGTAGGCAACCTCTGGAGCTCCAGCTGTTGTGAAACTACAACTCCCAGCATGCATACTTGCTCTGCTAATTTAAGAACTCACATAACAATGAATGGAGCATGCTGGAAATTGTAGTTTCACAACAGCTAGAGTGTGAAGGTTGCTGATCCCTGAACTACTGTAGATCAACAAGGGTGGGGACTACTTTTCTGGAGGACTTTCCTTTCAAAGGCAAGATCTTGATTAGAGAGAATAGCTAACCGCTCAAAGAAAGTATTTGGAGAACTCCAGGTAGCAGCCCTAAAAATCTGGTCCATAGACGAACAACCCTTTTCTGCCCAGGAAGCTGCTAATGCTCTGGTGGAATGTGCTGTGAAGCCCGAGGGAATTTGCAAACCAACAGAAGTACTGTATATAGTTATCTTATAGCCCTAGTGATATATCTAGCAATCGTACGACTAGTGACTTTTTTCCCCCTTTATTAGGTCCTTGAAATTGGAAGAATAACTGAGAAGCCTTCCACCATTCCTTTGTGGCTTCTAAATACCTGCAAACACATCTGCTTACATCAAAGTTGTGAAATCTTTCTCCCCCCTCATTTTTGGGTTCTGACAGAAAGAGGGCAGAATAATCTCTAGGGACCTGTCAAAATTAGATACAAACTTCAGACAAAAAAAAAAAAAAAAAAGGTGGGTATGGCTAAAAAACTATTCTCTTTTCTAAGGCTACAGTTGGGATGGAGAGAAGGCCGACAGAGGAGAAATTTCTCCTACTCGCCTTGCAAATGTTATGGCTACCAAAAAGGCAGTTTTCTAAGACAAAATCTTAATCAGAATAGACTCAATGTTCAGTGTCCTAAGCCCAAGATTTCTTTTAAGCCCTTGCTGTAGAAGGGGTGATATATACACTATTTTCACAACATTATTAAAAGCCTTCCAAATCCTCACATAAGTCCCTGAATGGTGTTGATAACTTAGAAAGACCTCTAGATCTTAAAGGTGTTTCCACCTACTGTCTCGTAAATTGAGACTTAAAAGTCACAGACCGCCCTCCACTCATTTCTATGGGGCTGTTGAAAATAGTCAAGCGCTGGCTCGGCTATTACCCTCAGCCCCACAGAAATGAATGGGAGCGCACCGCACTTGTGCATCCACTGCTCCCATTTATTTCCATGGGGCAGACGGAAACAGCAGAGCCAGCGATCGGCTATTTTCAGCGTCCCCATAGTCTGAATGAAGGGCAGACACGCATGGCCCCATTGCTAAGATAATACAACCCCTTTAAGAACCTCCTATCAATATCCAGGCCATAAGATGCAGCTTTTCTACCTTCGGATGTAAAAGAGGACCTTAAAATAACATTTCCTCTCTGGTAGAACCCAGGGGTCTGACAGGGATAGCTTTGTCAACCAAACTCTCTTAGCCAAATCGGTGGCAATCATAATTACAGTTGTCTCCTCTTTCCCTATCCTTTATGTAACTCTGGGCAGGAGAAAAAAAACATAACAGACCCTTTCACCAAGATTGAGACAGGGCATCTATTCTTATCAGGACATCCGTGGGATGGAGGGAGAAAAACTATCGCATTTCCAGTTCTCCCTGGTAGAAAAGAGAGCCTCCATATACTTTCTTTCTGCTTGAAAACGTCTTGATTTAGACAACAGTCTCCCTGCCTGATATAGTGCCTCCTTAGGCTACTTTCACATTAATGTTGGCATGTCTGGTTTTGAGATCCGGCACAGGCTCTCAAAACCACTGCTCAATTCATTGTCAATGGGGACAAAACTGAACAAACTGGAACGGAGTACACCAGAATGCATTCTGTTCCAGTTTTTTGCGCTCCCATGCCAGACACAAAATCGCTGCAAGCAGCGTTTTTGTGTGCAGCATGGGAAACTGAACAAGCCAGATCCATAACCAAAAACCATGTAAGTCAATTGCGGCGGATTTTTCTAACACGGTTTCTTCATTTTCGATATAATACAACCACATCCATTCTGAAAAGATGCAGCCAGTGGTATTATTACAACTGAAGTGTTTTGCTGTGGTTTTGAGATATCCTGCCGGATCTCAAACCCATACAGCAAAATCGCTGATGTGAAAGTAGTCTTAGAAAGTCAGCACCCTGACCCCTTCAAATGTACCACTGACAGGGAAAGGCAAGCTCCTTCTACCTTCTTGAAGATCTCCTGAGTAAAGGTCACTGTTTTAGCACTGTCTGAAAATATCTTTACATGTCTGTTATCTGTGATATATATTGGCTCAGTACACAGAATATTTATTGCCTTTAGCGCACTCGCATTTTGAGACTCCTAACTCTTGGGGAAAGTCCACTGACCCTGAGTGTACCCTAGGACTGAATGCGTCCTTCATCCTGATTGACTGGCATCCGTGGTAAACACTAGAGGGTTGTCCCTTGACCATTCCACTCCTCTCATAAGGTATTCTGGCACCAGCCAGCACTGAAGGGATTTTAGTCACGAAACTGTAATTTGGAATCTCCTTTCAAGGGAAGAGAGGGCCCCACCTCAATAGGTTAGAATATTCAGATAGGAGAGTAGTGGAATGGAACTGAAGCCATATTATTGGATGCTGGATGTCATAAGACCAAACACTGACATAGCTTCCCTTAATGATATTTCCATGAACTGTCATCTTTTACCCTCACCTACAAACAATAAATCTGAACTTCAGTTACTTTTAAAGGTGTGTTCCAACTTACACATTCATGGCAAATCCCCAGAATGTCAAACATCTGATAGATACAAGTCTCAGCTCAAAGACCTGAACTTACGTGGAAAACAGGTGTACTCTAAATGAAGGAGAATGAATGAAGCATTTGTCAGAGTTATGGAAAACGCCAAGCAAATCGAACCCTGTTTGCCACATAGGTAGGGGTCTCACAGGTGGAATGTGCATCTATCAGACATTTATGACAGATACTTTGGATATACCATAACTGTTGCAGACCTTATTTAACAGCCAGTGAAAATCACCGACATGTGAATTAAGCCTTAAATGAACACATCATTATTTACTTCTTCCCTGCTTAAAGATCACCACTTTCCATGAAGCATATATGGATATTGGACATGAAAAGGGGGGCAGCAAAAGTTGGCAAAATACCCAAAGGAATAAAAAGTGCAAGTAGTCACTAAGGCCTCTTTCACACTAGCGTTTTAGCTTTCCGTCCTAGAGATCCGTCCTCGGGTCTCTAGGACGGAAAGCTACTGATCAGGATTATCCCCATGCATCCTGAATGGAGAGAAATCCGTTCAGGATGCATCAGGATGTCTTCCGTTCAGTATGTCAACGTTTTTTGGACGTTGACAAAAGCACAGCATGCTGCGGATTTGTCTCCGTCCAAAAATCCGGAAGACATGCCGTAACGCCGGATCCGGAATTAATGCCCATTTAAGGGCATTAGTCCGGATCCGGCCTTTAGCTAAACGTCGTAATCCGACATTTAGCTTTTTGTCAATGGTTACTATGGCAGCCAGGACGCTAAAGTCCTGGTTGCCATAGTAAAGAGTAGGGGAAGATGGGGAGCGGCATACTTACATTCCGTGCAGCTCCCGGGACGCTCCAGGATGACGTCAAGGCGCCCCAGTGCATAGATCACGTGATCGCATGGATCACGTGATCCATGCGCGCGGGGCGCTCTGACGTCATTCAGGAGCGCCCCGGGAGCCGCACGGAATGTAAGTATGCCGCTCCTCCGCTCCCCACTGCTACTATGGCAACCAGGACGCTAGTAGTGTTCTGGCTGCCATAGTAACACTGAAAGCATTTTGAAGACTGATCAGTCTTCAAATGCTTTCAGTTCACTTGCGTTGTGCCGGATCCGGCGTGCATTCCGGCGACGGAAGTGCACGCCGGATCTTCACAACGCAAGTGTGAAAGAGGCCTAAGACACCTCAGAAGAGGTGACTGATGCTCTTTGAGCAAATGATTCTCCAAGGCATAGGCTTCTGTATAAAATGTTCTGCAACTTAAAGGGGTTCTCCCTTCTAATAAAAACCCCAGTGGGATTTACCTATCCTAACCTAGCCTGCCGGGGCGGTGCCCTCTACCCAGGCCAGAGAACTATATCCGCAAAAAATACCACTCCCCTTTAAAATTCTCACCCATATCAGGGTTGAGCCTAGTGTTTTGGAGGTGTGGACCTTTGCCCCAGTGGTCCACCCGTCTAACACATGGTGTGTTTTTTGGCCATTACGCTCACACACCTTCTATTTAGTGGGCCACTATTATCACATTGACTCACCACTTATTGATATTGGCCGGACTAAAAAAGTCTATGCGTTTAATGGATGTACATATGATATTTACTGTTAATTGGAAGACCTTGCGCCATAAATTAGTGACTAAACCCTGATGCACTAAAATATAGAGGTCTTCATTATATGTAGATCGCTCGGATTTGGCAGGGATCACTCCCTGTCAGCTGGCAGGGAGGAGTTAACAGCGCAGCGTCTATCAATCTGCACTTTAGACATTTATCCCGTAAGTCAGCGGGACTCCCTAACCGGCTTGAACATACCATTGACGGAGTCTGCGCATTAGGTTCTTGAGCGCAGGCCAACTCAATCAATGGCTGAACCGCACTCATCCGGGACGTGGAACGCACGCCAACTACTTTTGGAACGCACGTCGCGGTCGCCATCTTGTCTCCGAGCTCTACATGCGCTTGGCATCACGTTGCAGGGGAGGAAGCCGGCACAACGGCCACGCCCTCCCCGATGTACTCACTGGGCTTTAAATATTGGCAGGCTCAGTTAGTACAACCAGGTAACATCTATACCTGAGCGTTCTGCTATAGCCTTTCTGCACCTATCTGTGCGACTTTGACTATTTAGCAACCATCAATCCAGCAATTGTCCGGTGTATGTCGGTATTATCTGATCGACAGCCACCATTTTTTAACTTTATTTGCCCATAACAGCAGTTCCCCTGAAGAGAGGAAGGTTTCCTCAGAAACATGCATGTCGGGACTTAGGGTAATATAGGGAACGATAACCCCAGGGAGAGGTTCCGGACGGGGGCCCAGCTAGTGGGATACTCCGTGGTTAGCTCCTTTAGGGTGATTGGTGGATTGTAGGGCAACTGGGGATTTTGTTATCATCCCCCCTCCTTATCCACACCCTCATCGCCCCACAGTAAGCCGAACCACTACAAGCACCGGGACCCCCCCCAGGGCTTTTTGCAAAGAAGATATACGAGCTGGCACAATTCCATAATCCTCCTGTCAACATTGCGGTAGGACCTTTGGTTATGGTGCCGCCGAGCACCCTTACACCCTCCATCATTATTGGGTGGAATAGCACGTATCATATTATGTTTATTTCTGGTGTGTTTTTCTTCTATTGATGCCTATTTACAGGAATACTGTGTACCAAGTTTTTCTACCATCCCTCCTTTTTTTCATTTCAAGAGTCTTGAGGGTGTTTTTGTCTATGTTTATGTCTACAGTTGTCTTTTTCTTTCAGTAATTGATATGAAAAAAAATCGGTAACTGGCCGTCCTATGTACCAGACTAATTAGGGAATTACTATCCCCGCTAGCTGATACGAATATCCCATACATTACTGGGATCCGAGGACTAATTGTGTTATCTTTATTATCAATGGGACTATCTCTTAGTATTGTTATATTAAAAACTTAAAGGGGTTGTCCAGGTTCACGTCTGAACCCGGACATACCTATAATTTCACCGAGCCCGCCCCCCTGATGTTAGCATTGGGGCATGTCATGCAAGGGCTTTTTTATTTTTATTTACAATAACACACTGCCGGATGGAGGCTTCTACCCAGCATTGTGTTCGGTGACATCACCGGCTCTGATGGGCCGGCTTTAGTGCTAAAGCCCGCCCATCAGTGCTGGTGACATCACCGGGATCACAGCTGGGTGGAAACCTCTGCCTAGCAGTTCCTGTGGAAAGCCGGGACGTCACCGGATCTCCTAAAAAAGCCTTTGCCCTGCGTGATTCAGCTGATGCTGATATTAGGGAGGCTGGGTCGATAAAAAGGGAAACATTAGAGAGAGAGTTAGTGGGACCCTATAGCATTCAAATAGACTATGGATCCACTACCCTAACTAAGGGGCGCCGGAGGTTTGATGAATGTGGAAATGAGCCAGGGAGGATTGAAAAATAGGAGACAGACGCTGCCTATGTCACGCTTCTATATGTATGATATCAATACTTAAGTGGTGGTCATGTCCAGCCCTAAGGAGAGACTGGTACGTCACCGAAACTCCTGAAAATGCCTTTGCCCTACGCGATTCAGCGCAGAGCAAAGTAGAGCATCGGATCATGAAATGCTCTGATGCTCTTGTCAGAGGGGCTGCCTGGGTGAAAATATGGGTATGCCCGGGTTCAGCTCTGAACCCAGACAACCCCTTTAAAGGAGTTGTCCAGTTTCCAATATTAGTACGTTTGTAAGGCTGAAAGAAGGCATATGTCGATCCAGTTCAGCCTGTTATCCTGCAAAGTTGACCCAGAGAGGCAAAAAACAGTCATGGGGAAATAACCCTCTGGCTCAATGATCCTTCTCCAAAATTCTAGCATCTTTAACCTGCAATGCACCCAGGCCGCTCTTGAAATGATTTAGTGCGTTCATCATCTTAACAGTCTATGGTGGAAACTCTTATAGTAAAGAATCCCGTTCAATGCTCAAATAGAAAATTTCTTTACTCTAGACGTAGAGCATGTCTCCTTTGCCACGGTCACAGTCCTGGGAATAAATAGATCTTGGGAGAGATCCCTGTACTGACCACTATATTTATACATAGTTATTAGATCTCCTCTCAGCCATATTTTTTTCCATAGGCGGGAGTGCCACGAGTCTGACTATCAGCTGTTTTAACTTCTTCAGGACCGCCGTATGCAGGATTGCGTCCTGCGGGCGGTCCTGTTCTTCTGATCAGACGCGGCGGCGCGTCATCTCGCGAGACGCGAGACTTCCTGTGAACGCGCGCGCGTGCGTTCACAGCGTCTGGCGTCTGAAGAGTTGTACTACAGCCTGCCAGCGATGATCAATCGCTGGCAGGCTGTAGATGCGATATAAATCGCATCAAACAAGTATATCAGACGCTGTTTTGTGAACAGCGTCTGATATACCTGCTACCTGGTCCTCTGGTGGTCCCATTTGCTGGGATCGACCACCAGAGGACCAGGTAACTATGTAAAAGTGCACCAAACACTACACTAACCCCCACCCCCTCACCAATTAACCCCTTGATCACCCAATCTAGACCCCCTGATCACCCCCCTGCCATTGATCAAACCCCTTGTAAGGCTCCATTCAGACGTCCATATGTGTTTTGCGGATCCGTGGATCTGATCCGCGGATCCACAGATCCTCAAAACACAGACACCGGCAATGTGCTTTCTGCATTTTGCAGATCCGCACATTGCCAGAACTATATAGAAAATGCTTTTTCTTGTCCGCAATTGCGGACAAGAAAAGGACATGTTCTATATTTTTGCGGAACAGAAGTGCAGACCCGGAAGCGCGGATCCGTAATTCCGGATCCGAGCGGGACAAAGTCTGTCCCCATAGAAATGAATGGGTCCGCAATTCCGTTCCGCAAACAGAATTGCGGACGTGTGAATGGGGCATAAGGGTCCCTTATCACCGCCAGTTAGTTAGCTACTTGTTAGGTAGCTAGCGCCCAGCCCACCGCACCGCAGTCACTGATTTTGGCAGAGATTTTTTCATCCACATTGACCGATGCGAATGAAAAAATCAGTGCCGTTCATATTTTTTTTTTTTTCAGCGCAGAGGCTGATCGGAAAAAAAAAAATCTCATTACCCGTATGCTCAATATACGGAGAATCGCAGAAACTCCTAATGCTGGCCATACGTGTAATGATTTCGGAGACCTTCAAATGCCAGGGCAGTACAAAAACCCCACATGTGACCCCATTTTAGAAAGAAGACACCCCAAGGTATTCCGTGAGGGGTATGGTGAGTTCATGCAAAATTTTATTTTTTGTCACAAGTTAGTGGAATATGAGACTGTAAAAAAAAAAAAAAAAAAAAACAATTTCCGCTAACTTGTGTCAATTTTTTTTTCTGTGAACTCGCCATACCCCTCACAGAATACCTTGGGTGTCTTCTTTCCACAATGGGGTCACATGTGGGTATTTATACTGCCCTGGCATTTTAGGAGTCCTAAAGCGTGAGAATCCAAATGCGTAAAAATGGCCTGTGAAATCCTAAAGGTACTCATTGGTTTTAGGGCCCCTTTGCGCATCTTGGCTGCAAAAAGTGTCACTCATGTGGTATCGCCATACTCAGAAGAAGTGGGCAATGTGTTTGGGGTGTATTTTTACATATACCCATGCTGGGTGTGAGAAATATCGCTGTAAACGACAACTTTTTAAATTTTTTTATTCAAAGTTGACAATTTACAGAGATATTTCTCTCACCCAGCATGGGTATATGTAAAAATACACCCCAAAACACATTGCCCTACTTCTCCTGAGTACGGCGATGCCACATGTGTGACACTTTTTTGCAGCCAAGATGCGCAAAGGGGCCCAAATTCCAACGAGTACCTTTTAGAAGGGCATTTTTACGCATTTTTCTTCTCACGCTTTAGGGCCCCTAAAATGCCAGGGCAGTATAAATACCCCACATGTCACCCCATTTTGGAAAGAAGACACCCCAAGGTATTCGCTGAGGGGCATAATGAGTCCATGAAAAACTTAACTTTTTGTCAAAAGTTAGCAGAAAGGGAGACTTTGTGAGAAAAAACAATAAAAAATCAATTTCCACTAACTTGTGCCAAAAAAAAAATCTTCTATGAACTCGCCATGCCCCTCATGGAATACCTTGGGGTGTCTTCTTCCAAAATGGGGTCACATGTGGGTATTTCTACTGCCCTGGCATTTTAGGGGCCCTAAAGCGTGAGAAGAAAATGCGTAAAAATGCCCTCCTAAAGGTACTCATTGGTTTTAGGGCCCCTTTGCGTATCTTGGCTGCAAAAAGTGTCACTCATGTGGTATCGCCGTACTCAGGAGAGTAGGGCAATGTGTTTTGGGGTGTATTTTACATATACCCATGCTGGGTGAGAGAAATATCTCTGTAAATTGACAACTTTGAATAAAAAAAATTTAAAAATTTGTCGTTTACAGCGATATTTCTCACACACAGTATGGGTATATGTAAAAATACACCCCAAAACACATTGCCCTACTTCTCCTGAGTACGGCGATACCACATGAGTGACACTTTTGCAGCCTGGGTGCGCAAAGGGGCCCTAAAACCAATGAGTACCTTTAGGATTTCACAGGCCATTTTTATGCATTTGGATTCTCACACTTTAGGGGCCCCTAAAATGCCAGGTGAGTATAAATACCCCACATGTGACCCCATTTTGGAAAGAAGACACCCCAAGGTATTCCGTGAGGGGCATGGTGAGTCCACAGAATTTTTCTTTTTTGGCACAAGTCAGCAGAAATTTATTTTTTTTTTTTTTTTATTTTGTTTTTTTTTACAAAGTCTCATATTCCACTAACCTGTGACAAAAAATAAAATTTTACATGAACTCACCATACCCCTCACAGAATACCTTGGGGTGTCTTCTTTCCAAAATGGGGTCACATGTGGGGTATTTATACTGTCCTGGCATTTTAGGGGCCCCTAAAGCGTGAGAAGAAGTCTGGAATCCAAATGCGTAAAAATGCCCTGTGAAATCCTAAAGGTACTCATTGGTTTTAGGGCCCCTTAGCATCTTGGCTGCAAAAAGTGGCACACATGTGGTATCGCCGTACTCAGGAGAAGTAGGGCAATGTGTTTTGGGGTGTATTTTTATATATACCCATACTTTGTGTGAAAAATATCTCTGTAAACGACAACTTTTAAAAATTTTATACAAAGTTGACAATTTACAGAGATATTTCTCTCACCCAACATGGGTATATGTAAAAATACACCCCAAAACACATTCCCCTACTTCTCCTGAGTACGGCGATACCACATGAGTGACACTTTTTGCAGCCTGGGTGCACAAAGGGCCCAAATTCCAACGAGTACCTTTAGGTTTTACATGACGGCTCACAATTTAGCCTCGCCCAAAATGCCAGAACAGTAAACACACCCCACAAATGACCCCATTTCGAAAGTAGACACCCCAAGGTATTCACTGAGGGGCATAGTGAGTCCGTCTGAGATTTTATTTTTTTGCCAGAAGTTATCAGAAATTGAAACTTTTTTTTTTTTTTCTCAGAAAGTGTCATTTTCCGCTAACTTGTGAAAAAAAATTAAATGATACATGAACTCACCATGCCCCTCCGTGAATACTTTGGGGTGTCTTCTTTCTAAAATGGTGTGATTTGGGGGGTATTTATACTATCCTGGCATTCTAGCACCTGAAGAAACATGACTTGTGCTCAGAAAGTCAGAGCTGCTTCAAAATGCAGAAATTCACTTTTTTGCACCATAGTTTGTAAACGCTATAACTTTTACCCAAACCAATAAATATACACTTATTGGACTTTTTTATCAAAGACATGTAGAACAATAAATTTAGAGAAAAATTTATATAGAAATGTATTTTTTTTTAAAAAATTTTACAACAGAAAGTGAAAAATGTCATTTTTTTGCAAAAATTTCGGTAATTTTTGATTAATAGCAAAAAAAGTAAAAATGTCAGCAGCAATGAAATACCACCAAATGAAAGCTCTATTAGTGAGAAGAAAAGGAGGTAAAATTCATTTGGGTGGTAAGTTGCATGACGGAGCAATAAACGGTGAAAGTAGTGTAGTGCAGAAATGTAAAAAGTGGCCTGGTCATTAAGGGTGTTTAAGCTAGGGGGGCTGAAGCGGTTAAGAGACTGCAGCTTTCGCATGAGATTGGTGTTCTCTTCAGTGTATACCTGCTCGTCTTTGGCACTGAAGTGGCCATGCACTGCAATTTCAGCTCCTCCATCTAATTCACTTGAATGGACGGAAGCAGTTGTTGTTAGATCCCCCCCACCCCCCAAATCAAGTGAATGGGACATAGGAGTTGTAATTAAACCTGCTCACCACTGCAATGTTGATAGCAATCCGGTAACACTGTAGATGAACGCAGCTCTCAAACGAGCACTGCAGTCTCTTAAAACATCGACAGAGGTGCCGGAATTCAAATCACCCCGCTCATCTGATATTAATGACCTATCCTAAAGATGTCTTCTGCTGCCAAGCACACTTGCAACAGGTAAGCCAGTTTCACAGGGACAAATCTGCTGACTTATGCCCTTTAAACCTCAAGAAGGTTCACATAAGAAATTACCAAATTTATAAATGCAAGTTATAAAAAAGTAAAAATGTATTCACTCATAGCAATCAATCAACTTATAAAGTGCTTAAAAAAATGAAAGCTGTAAAGGAGGAAGGGGAGAGCAGTGCGCATACGTGGGCACAGATGTGCGCAGCCAGGGACAAGCAGAAAAACGACAATGGTGGCGGCAGCACAGCCAATCCCGTATTTGCTTAAATTAAATTTCTTTAAATGGTTGTTGTGCGTTTTTCTTCTAGACAGTATTCATAAATCTGCCACATCTACTTTTTTCAGTCAACATCAGCTGAGCAGGGTCTTCCTGGTCCCCTTCAGAAGCATGGTTTGGGATCCATATTGGTCAAATACGGTACAAGAATATTACATTATTTATTACAAACTCCTATTTACAAATGTGCTTACTGTACTTCATGTGGACAATGTCATTTAAAGAACAACCAACAGTTCTATACACCAGATTGAAAAGGGGTTTCTTTACCGATTGTCTACTTTTTGAAAAGAGTAATACGTTTACCTGATCCACCAAATGGGGTGCTGGCCAGTGTTGTAGGTCTGGTCTTACCATTAGCCACAGGCAATGGAAACATCTGGAAAACAAGAAGACGGCAACGAAAATAAATGTGACACGTGTAACTACCATCCAACCAATTTTGGGCCAATAGCCCCCCTACCTCAAAATAAATAAATACAAAAAAAGAATTCTAATATAAAATGAGCAGATTTTATTTTACATTTTATTAATGAAGCTATGGCTTTCTACAGCTCCACACATACAGCTCTGTGTTTACAGACCAAATGACTCAGCAGCCCATTTCTCCAATAGCATGTAGTGTATACAGGATTCAAAGCATCAGGGCTGAGTATATTAAAGATAGTCGCTAACCAGCATAGGAACTCTTAGTAATTGTAACCGCTGATTACCCGATGAAGAGTGAAACGCTTATTTATCGGGTGTTTTGTAAACACGATCTGCTGCCAAACAATGCGCCAGTATGATAGCATTAGCGATCGCTTCTCATACTCTGGAAGAGATCACTACATGTAAATGCAGAAGTCTCCTCCACCAGCGAGCAGTAGATTGTCGGGAAGGAGCACTTCCTTTCTGATAATCTGCTGCTCTGTCGTCCCGTGTAAAGGGAAATTAAGTTACAAGCATCCAATCAATTGCCACGCCCCTTTTACATCTGAAGTGAATAGGGGAGTGCCTACAGGTCTGAATAGAAAAAACGCTGGACTCAACTACTGGACTCAAATCAGCTCATTAGCATATGGATTAAAAGTACTTTTTCTCCACAATAAAGCAACAGATCACCAAGTGAAAGGTATCATTATATTCAGCAAAGTGAGCTCTACAAGGCAGCATGCCTAATTTATCAGTGAATTTCCTGGTGACAGGTTCCCTTTAAGTTTGTTGTCCACTAAAATTCCTTTAAGTCTTTTTCCATGTCAGTGTTATCCAGTGTTTTACCATTTAGCGTGCACTGGTGACATGTATTTTTCCTTCTCATTTGAGTTAAACCTCATTTACAATGTCTCTGCCCAAGCCTTCAATCAATTCAAGATCAATCTGTAGCACTATATTGTCCTCTTTCATGTAAATTACTTTATACAGTTTAGTGCTGTCTACAAAGCATTCTACAAGTTTATTAATAAATATATTGAAAATAATAAGGCCCAAAACTGAACCCTGATATACCCCACTAGTAACTCTGACCCTATCTAAGTATGTACCGTTAGTGACCACCTTTTGTTTTCTATCACTGAGCCAGTTACTTACCCACATGCACACCATTTTTCCCAGTCCAATCATTCTCATTTTATGTAACCTTTTAAGTTGCACAGTACCAAATCCTTTGGAGAAGTCAAGATAATATGACATCAATTGACTGATCCTGGTCCAGTCTAGAACTTAACGCCTCATAGAAACTGATTAACTTCGTTTGACAGGACAGATCCCTCATGAAGCCATGCTGACACAGCATTATTCGCTTATTTTCATTGGGATACAGTAATCCAGAACAGCATCTCCTAGAAAACCCTCAGTTTACCCGCAACAGATGTTAAACTTTACTGGCCTATAGCTTTTTTGAATACTGGCACCACATTTGCTAAACGCCAATCCTTTGGAACACTCCCGTTTAATGAAGAGTCCTTAAATATCAAAAATAAAGGTCTGTATATTACATTACTTAATTCTCTTAACTGCTATCTGGACCTGGTGATTTGTCTATTTTAATTTTTTTTTAGGATGCCGCTGTTCTTCCTTCTTGGTCAGATAGGCCATTTTTAAAGGGAAGTTTATTTTAGTACTCTGCATTTCACCCGCATTTTTCTCTTTGAATTCAGTGGAAAAAAAATATTCAATAGCTTTGTTTTCTCCTCAAACTTTTTAAGGAGCCAACACTTTCAAGTTTAAAGTATTCGCCAGTTACAGTATGTAACTGAATAACATTTTAGTCTTACTGTCTTTGGCAATGAATCTCCGTCTCCAGCTAAACTGCTTTTAGCTGTCTTTTACATATTATATTTTTTCTTTATTTTTTCTGTGCTTCCTCACTACCTTCTTGTATTAGTGATTTAAATGTTTTGTTTTTGTCCTTCATGGTTCCCTTTACATTTCTATTTATCCAAATTACCCGTATTTTTCGCCATATAAGACGCACCGGCTGATAAGACGCACCTAGGTTTTTGGGGAGGAAAATAAGAAAAAAAATATTTTTGGTGGGTCTGGAACTAATGGTGGTTTGTGGATGGCACTGTTAATGGAGGGATCTGTGGATGGCATTGTTAATGGGGGGATCTTTAGATGGCACTGTTAATGGGGGCCCATCTGTGGATGGCACTGTTAATGGGGGCCCATCTGTGGATGGCACTGTTAATGGGGCCCCATCTGTGGATGGCACTGTTAATGGGGGCCCATCTGTGGATGGCACTGTTAATGGGGGGGATCTGTGGATGGCACTGTTACAAATGTGTCATCCACAGACCCCCCCCCATCCCATAACAGTGCCATCCACAGACCCCCTGCAGCTCAATGTTGTACTATAAAATCATAAAATATCTCCAAGTACAAATAAATGTATTAAGATCACCCTTATTAATGTAACACAGACTCAATACCTCCTTTACATACGGGCAGGCCGGCCGGCGGGAGCGTGACTCTCTGACGTCACATGCCTGCGCCTGCTTTATGAATGAAGCAGGCGCAGGCATGTGCCATCGGAGAGTCACGCTTCCTCCCGCCCGGCCTGCCCGTATTGTAAAGGAGGTATTGGGGTCTGTGTTACATTAATAAGGGTGATCTTTAATACATTTATTTGTACTTGGAGATATTTTATGATTTTATAGTACAACACTGTGAGCGGCGGGGCCGGACCGTCCCCGCTGCAATTGCCGGCCCCCAGCTCCTCCTCCCTGTCACTCCCCGCTCATACATCGCAGCCTGCGATGCTGAAGCATCGCAGCCTGCGATGTAAAAAAAAGTCAGCATTCGCCGCATAAGACGCAGGGACATTTTCCCCCCATTTTGGGGGGGAAAAAAAGTGCGTCTTATACGGCGAAAAATACGGTATATATTTTGTTTCATTCCCATACGGTATATACCTCTCACAAGTTTAGGATGTCTTGTGGTTTATTTAACCACCTCAGCCCCCCTAGCTTAACCACCCTTAATGACCAGGCCACTTTATACAATTCTGCACTACACTACTTTCACCGTTTATTGCTCAGTCATGCAACTTACCACCCAAATGAATTTTACCTCCTTTTCTTCTCACTAATAGAGCTTTCATTTGGTGGTATTTCATTGCGGCTGACATTTTTACTTTTTTGCTATCAAAAATGACCGAAATTTTTGCAAAAAAATGACATTTTTCACTTTGTTGTAAAATTTTTCAAAAAAAACTACATTTCTATATAAATTTTTCTATAAATGTATTCTTCTACATGTCTTCGATAACAAAAAAATCCATTAAGTGTATATTTATTGGTTTTGGTAAAAGATATATAGCGTTTACAAACTATGGTGCAAAAAAGTGAATTTCCGCATTTTGAAGCAGCTCTGACTTTCTGAGCACCTGTCATGTTTCTTCATGTGCTTGAATGCCAGGATAGTATAAATACCCCCCAAATGACACCATTTTAGAAAGAAGACACCCCAAAGTATTCGCGGAGGGGCATGGTGAGTTCATGTATAATTTCATTTTTTTTCACAAGTTAGCGAAAAATGACACTGAGGAAAAATAAATAATAAAGTTTCCATTTCTGCTAACTTCTGGCAAAAAAAATAAAAATAAATCTCAGACGGACTCACTATGCCCCTCAGTGAATACCTTGGGGTGTCTACTTTCCGAAATAGGGTCAATTGTGGGGTGTTTGTACTGTTCTGGCATTTTGGGTGGGGCTAAATTGTGAGCAGCCATGTAAAACCTAAAGGTATTCGTTGGAATTAGGGCCCCTTTGCGCACCCAGGCTTCAAAAATGTGTCACTCATGTGGTATCGCCGTACTCAGGAGAAGTAGGGCAATGTGTTTTGGGGTGTATTTTTACAAATACCCATGTTGGGTGAGAGAAATATCTCTGTAAATTGTCAACTTTGTATAAAAATTTTTTAAAAGTTGTCATTTACAGAGATATTTCTCACACAAAGTATGGGTATATATAAAAATACACCCCAAAACTCATTGCCCTACTTCTCCTGAGTACGGCGATACCACATGAGTGACACTTTTGCAGCCTGGGTGCGCAAAGGGGCCCTAGTTCCAATGAGTACCTTTAGGATTTCACAGGGCATTTTTACGCATTTGGATTCCATACTTCTTCTCACGCTTTAGGGGCCCCTAAAATGCCAGGACAGTATAAATACCCCACATGTGACCCCATTTTAGAAAGAAGACACCCCAAGGTATTGCGTGAGGGGTATGGTGAGTTCATGTAAAATTTTATTTTTTGTCACAAGTTAGTGGAATATGAGACTTTGTAGAAAAACAAAAATAAAAAAAAATAAAATATCAATTTCCGCTAACTTGTGCCCAAAAAAAATTTTTTTTTATGTGAACTCGACATGCCCCTCACGGAATACATACTTGGTGTGAGAAATATCGCTGTAAACTACAACTTTTTAAAAATTTTTATACAAAGTTGTCAATTTACAGAGATATTTCTCTCACCCAGCATGGGTATATGTAAAAATACACCCCAAAACACATTGCCCTACTTCTCCTGAGTACGGCAATACCTCATGTGTGACACTTTTTTGCAGCCTGGCTGCGCAAAGGGGCCCTAATTCCAACGAGTACCTTTTAGGAGGGCATTTTTGCACATTTTTCTTCTCATGCTTTAGGGCCCCTAAAATGCCAGAGCAGTATAAATACCCCACATGTGACCCCAGTTTGGAAAGAAGACACCCCAAGGTATTCTGTGAGGGGCATGGCGAGTTCATACAAAAAAAAATTTTGGCACAAGTTAGCGGAAATTGATTTTTTATTGTTTTTTTCATGGACTCACTATGCCCCTCAGCGAATACCTTGGGGTGTCTACTTTCCAAAATAGGGTCATTTGTGGGTTGTTTGTACTGTTCTGGCATTTTGGGTGGGGCTAAATTGTGAGCAGCCATGTAAAACCTAAAGGTATCTCGTTAGGAATTTGGGCCCCTTGCGCACCCAGGCTGCAAAATGTGTCACACATGTGGTATCGCCGTACTCAGGAGAAGTAGGGCAATGTGTTTTGGGGTGTATTTTACAAATACCCATGTTAGGTGAGAGAAATATCTCTGTAAATTGTCAACTTTGTATAAAATTTTTTAAAAAGTTGTCATTTACAGCAGATATTTCTAACACAAAGTATGGGTATATATAAAAATACACCCCAAAACTCATTGCCCTACTTCTCCTGAGTACGGCGATACCACGTGTGCCACTTTTGCAGCCTAGATGCGCAAAGGGGCCCTAGATTCCAATGAGTACCTTTAGGATTTCACAGGGCATTTTTACGCATTTGGATTCCATACTTCTTCTCACGCATTAGGGGCCCCTAAAATGCCAGGACAGTATAAATACCCCACATGTGACCCCATTTTAGAAAGAAGACACCCCAAGGTATTGCGTGAGGGGTATGGTGAGTTCATGTAAAATTTTATTTTTTGTCACAAGTTAGTGGAATATGAGACTTTGTAGAAAAACAAAAATAAAAAAAAATAAAATATCAATTTCCGCTAACTTGTGCCCAAAAAAAATTTTTTTTTATGTGAACTCGACATGCCCCTCACGGAATACATACTTGGTGTGAGAAATATCAGCTGTAAACTACAACTTTTTAAAAATTTTTATACAAAGTTGTCAATTTACAGAGATATTTCTCTCACCCAGCATGGGTATATGTAAAAATACACCCCAAAACACATTGCCCTACTTCTCCTGAGTACGGCAATACCTCATGTGTGACACTTTTTTGCAGCCTGGCTGCGCAAAGGGGCCCTAATTCCAACGAGTACCTTTTAGGAGGGCATTTTTGCACATTTTTCTTCTCATGCTTTAGGGCCCCTAAAATGCCAGAGCAGTATAAATACCCCACATGTGACCCCAGTTTGGAAAGAAGACACCCCAAGGTATTCTGTGAGGGGCATGGCGAGTTCATACAAAAAAAAATTTTGGCACAAGTTAGCGGAAATTGATTTTTTATTGTTTTTTTCATGGACTCACTATGCCCCTCAGCGAATACCTTGGGGTGTCTTCTTTCCAAAATGGGGTCATTTGTGGGTTGTTTGTACTGTTCTGGCATTTTGGGTGGGGCTAAATTGTGAGCAGCCTTGTAAAACCTAAAGGTCCTCTTAGGAATTTGGGCCCCTTAGCGCACCCAGGCTGCAAAAAAGTGTCACACATGTGGTATCGCCGTACTTAGGAGAAGTAGGGCAAAGTGTTTTGGGGTGTATTTTTACATATACCCATGTTGGGTGAGAGAAATATCTCTGTAAATTGACAACTTTGTATAAATTTTTTTTTTAAAAAGTTGTCAATTATAGCAATATTTCTAACACAAAGTATGGGTATATATAAAAATACACCCCAAAACTCATTGCCCTACTTCTCCTGAGTACGGCGATACCACGTGTGCCACTTTTTTGCAGCCAAGATGCGCAAAGGGGCCCAAATTCCCATGAGTACCTTTAGGATTTCACAGGGCATTTTTACGCATTTGGATTCTCACACTTTAGGACCCCTAAAATACCATTTGGATTCCAGACTTCTTCTCACGCATTAGGGGCCCCTAAAATGCCAGGGCAGTATAAATACCCCACAAGTGACCCCATTTTGGAAAGAAGACACCCCAAGGTGTTCTGTGAGGGGCATGGCGAGTTCACAGAAAAAAAAAATAAATTTTGGCACAAGTTAGGCCTCTTTCACACTTGCGTTCTGAGGATCCGGCGGGCACTTCCGTCCCGCCAGATCCGTCAGAACGCAAGTCGCCTGAAAGCATTAGAAGACTGATCAGGATCCTGATCAGTCTTTGAAATGCTTTCAGATTACTATGGCAGCCAGGGAGCCGCACGGATGGTAAGTATACTGCTCCCCACTACATTTTACCATGGCAACCAGGACTTTAGCATCCTGGCTGCCATGGTAACAATTGAGAAAAAGCTAAACGTCGGATCCGGCGATGCGCCGAAACGACGTTTAGCTTAAGGCCGGATCCGGATTAATGCACTTCACTGGGCATTAATTCCGGATCCGGCGTTACGGCATGTCTTCCGGATTTTTGGATGGAGACAAATCCGCAGCATGCTGCGCTTTTGTCAACGTCCAAAAAACGTTCACATACTGAACGGAAGACATCCTGATGCATCCAGAACGGATTGCTCTCTATTCAGGATGCATTAGGATAATCCTGATCAGTATCTTTCCGTCCTAGAGCCCCGAGGACGGAACTCTAGGACGGAAAGCAAAAACGCTAGTGTGAAAGGGGCCTTAGCGGAAATTGATAGATTATATATATATATATATATATATATATATATATATATATATATATATATATATATTTTTTTTTTTTTTTTTACAAAGTCTCATATTCCACTAACTTGTGACAAAAAATAAATTTTACAAGAACTTACCATACCCCTCACGGAATACCTTGGGTTGTCTTCTTTCTAAAATGGGGTCACATGTGAGGTGTTTGTACTGCCCTGGCATTTGAGGGTCTCCGCAATCATTACATGTATGGCCAGCATTAGGAGTTTCTGCTATTTTCCTTATATGGAGCATACGGGTAATGAGATTTTTTTTTCCGTTCAGCCTCTGGGCTGAAAAAAAAATAAAATAAATGAACGGCAGATTTTTTCATTCGCATCGATCAATGTGGATGAAAAAATCTCTGCCAAAATCAGTGACTGTGGTTCGGTGGGCTGGGCGCTAGCTAACTAACAAGTAGCTAACTAACTGGCGGTGATAAGGGACCCTTATGCCCCATTCACACGTCCGCAATTCTGTTTGCGGAACGGAATTGCGGACCCATTCATTTCTATGGGGACAGACTTTGTCCCGCTCGGATCCGCGCTTCCGGGTCTGCACTTCCGTTCCGCAAAAATATAGAACATGTCCTATTCTTGTCCGCAATTGCGGACAAGAAAAAGCATTTTCTATATAGTTCTGGCAATGTGCGGATCTGCAAAATGCGGAAAGCACATTGCTGGTGTCCGTGTTTTAAGGATCTGCGGCTCCGTGGATCAGATTCACGGATCCGCAAAACACATATGGACGTCTGAATGGAGACTTAAAAAGGGGTGTGATCAATGACAGGGGTGTGATCAGGGAATCTAGATGGGGTGATCAAGGGGTTAACAAGGGGTTAATAAGTGATGGGGGGTTAGTGTAGTGTTTGGTGCAACTTTACATAGCTACCTGGTCCTCTGGTGGTTGATCCCAGTAAATGGGACCACCAGAGGACCAGGTAGCAGGTATATCAGACGCTGTTAACAAAACAGCGTCTGATATACCCGTTTGATGCGATTTATTTCGCATCTACAGCCTGCCAGCGATTGATCATCGTTGGCAGGCTGTAGTAGAACTCCTGAGACGCGCGTTCACAGGAAGTCTCACGAGATGACACGCCGACACGTCAACCCAGAGCTACAGGACCGCCCGCCGGACGCATCCGTGCGTTAGGTGGTCCTGTAGTGGTTAAGTTAGTTTTTTTGCCTCCCTTGAGAGGCTAGGTCAGCGCTATAGACTGCCAATTAGTGCTGGGGACATCATTGGGCTCACTACTGGGTGGGTGGAAGCCTCTGCCTAGCAGTTCCCGTGGAGAGCCCGGGACGTCACCGGATCTCCTAAAAAAGCCTTTGCCCTGCGTGATTCAGCTGATGCTGTTATTAGGGAGGCTGGGTCGATAAAAACGGAAACGTTAGAGAGAGTGTTAGCTAGTGGGACCCTATAGCATTCAAATCGACTATGGATCCTCTACCCAAACTGAGGGGCTCCGGAGGTTTGATGAATGTGAAAATGAGCCAGGGAGGATTGAAAAATAGGAGACAGAGGCTGCCTATGTCACTCTTCTATATGTATGATATCATCAATACTTAAGTGGTGGTCATGTCCAAAAAAAATGTAAAAACGTTTTTGAACCGATTACTGACAAGATGGCGCCAATGTTGTGGTTGTCGATAATGATAATAAAAGCAATGAAACCACTGTGATGGACTTACTTCACCAGGGAGGTATCCAAGGGGATAAACTCAAGACACCCGATGGATCTACCTCCCCTGCCTGAGTCGCTCGACAGATCTTAAATGGAGAGACAGCAGGTCCACACTGGAGCTTCTTGTCAAATCCTTTATTCTTAAGCAGGCTGGTGTAAAAACAGACTCAATGCGTTTCAGGGAACAATAGGGGTCCCCTTCATCAGGACAAAAACACATTGTATACAGTCATGGTTTAAATAGACTAATACAAATAAAGCTAGAGGTACATTTCCGGGTAGTGTATGGCGGGAAGTGAACGTCACTTCCGGTAATTGACGCGTTCCACTGTGGAACGCATTTTAAAGAATTGCCCAATACATAAAAAGTGCCCAATACATAGATAACATATACTTGTATATTAAAGGATAGTGATGGCATCTCATTGAAATAGTCGGCCACAAAGGAAAGACTCTTCTATTGCTATTGACACCCCGTTTTTTTTCCGGATCGGGGCGAGGTGGAGCACAAGTGTGAAACGCAAACTCGCAGGCTGCGCATGCGATCTATGAAGCTTCTGGTCTTGCGAGAAGACGGGACTCTTCTAGAGGTATCAGAGGATCTAACGGGGCATGCGCCATCCTTCAGTAGGGAGAGCCTTTGCCCGCTTATCTCTTGAAGCACGTGACTTCAGGCCGACTCCCATAAATAATAGGGAGGCAGAATTACTGTTAAGAATGACTAGTTCCGTTTTGCAATAGGAAAGTCATAGAAGCTTCATAGAGCACATGTGCAGCCGGCGAGTTTGCGTTCCACACTTGCCCCGATCTGGAAACAAAAACGGCGGGGTGTCAATAGCAATAGAAGAGTCTTTCTTTTCTGGCCGACGATTTCAATGAGATGCCATCACTATCATTTAATATATATGTATATGTTATCTATGTATTGGGCACTTTTTATGTATTGGGCAATTCTTTAACATGCGTTCCACAGTGGAACGCATCAATTACCGGAAGTGACGTTCACTTCCCGCCATACACTACCCAGAAATATACCTCTAGCTTTATTTGTATGAAGTCTTTTTAAACCATGACTGTATACAATGTTTTTATGCTCCTGATGAAGGGGACCCCTATTGTTCCCCGAAATGCGTTGAGCCTGTTTTTACACCAGCCTGCTTAAGAATAAAGGATTTGATGAGAAGCTCCAGTGTGGACCTGCTGTCTCTCCATTTAAGATCTGACGAGATCCATCGGGTGTCTTGAGTTTATCCCCTTGGATACCTGCCTGGTGAAGTAAGTCCATCACAGTGGCTTCATTGCTTTTATTATCATTATTGTTCTTATCAGCATTATTGTGTTTAATACTTTTATTTTATACCATCAATTATATGTGTCTTTCTTGAAGGACTAAAAGTCCTGTATATATTATCCCAAAATATCTCTATATCGACAACCACACAACATTGGCGCCATCTTGTCAGTAATCGGTTCAAAAAACGTTTTTTCACATTAGGCCTCTTTAACACTTGTGTTCTGAGGATCCGGCAGGCACTTCCGTCCCGCCGGATCCGTCAGAACGCAAGTGGCCTGAAAGCATTAGAAGACTGATCAGGATCCTGATTAGTCTTCAAAATGCTTTGAGGTTACTATGGCAGCCAGGACGCTATTAAAGTCCTGGTTGCCATAGTAGTAGTGGGGAGCAGTATACTTACAGTCCGTGTGGCTCCCGGGGCGCTCCAGAATTATGTCAGAGCGCCCCATGCGCATGGATCACTCAATCTGGAGCGCCCCGGGAGCCGCACGGACTGTAAGTATACTGCTCCCCCGCTCCCCACTACACTTTACCATGGCAGCCGGGACTTTAGCATCCTGGCTGCCATGGTAACCATTGAGAAAAAGCTAAACGTTGGATCCGGCGATGCGCCGAAACAACGTTTAGCTTAAGGCCGGATCCGGATTAATGCCTTTCAATGGGCATTAATTCCGGATCCGGCCTTGCGGCAAGTGTTCAGGATTTTTGGCCGGAGCAAAAAGCGCAGCATGCTGCGGTATTTTCTCCGGCCAAAAAACGTTCCGGTCCTGAACTGAAGACATCCTGAACGGATTTCTCTCCATTCAGAATGCATTGGGATAATCCTGATCAGGATTTTTCTGGCATAGAGCCCCGACGACGGAACTCTATGCCGGAAAACAAAAACGCAAGTGTGAAAGAGCCCTTAGGGAGGCTGCCAGGGTAAAAATGTGGTTATGTCCGGATTCAGCTTTTAACCCAAACAACCTTTAACATAAAGGCAAACCTCTCCCCTGTATGGTTTTGACAATCCTTTCTAAACAGACTGTAACCTTGTACATTAACCACGCAGTCAGAACTAACATCCAGCTATGTCTATTCTGGCGGGTACTGGAACCAGTTGGTTCAATAGGACGCGTGGCTGTGGCAGAACGGCCACGTCCTCTCCCAGCACCAGAGGGACGAACCAGCGCCAGGACCTCCTGGACCCCCATGAGGACACCAGATGCATGGGGGAGATCCTGGCAGGGCAGCACACCATCTGGTCTTTGCTTAAACCCCTCCGGGAAAGCAAGCCCCTTCCGGAGCAACAAACACCTACGACCACACTCCAGACAAACCCACACCATAACACCACAAGGTGGGGATAAGCAAAACAAGCACACTGGAGGGGATACCCAAACAGACAAGATAAACTATGGACAATGAAACCAATATAACAAATAAGGGTGGCTTACGCAGACATAACAGTGGGAACACACAACAAGCTCCAGCACACACACACTGTGGCTGGACAAACAAAACTGACCTCAGGCTCCAAACACACACACACACACACACACAATATAGGAGGCCTGAGGTCACACCCACTACACACCAAGCACAAAGACATTAACCCCATGTGTACCACACACAGGGAAAAAGCACACCAAACAGATTTGAGTGTCTCGCATGCTCTAGACACAAAGTTGCCAGCGGCAACCGCACATGAGGCTACAACGTATAGCCCCACGTGCGGCAACCGAAAACCATGCCACTGGCAAGAACATGCGAGACAGTGGAACACAACCTCAACAGAGGTCGTGACATACATGTTGCCAACGGCAACCGCATATAAACACCAGGGTCACAACCCCACCGTGGGTCGCGACAGTAGAGGATTATGCTGTATTTTAACACTTACTGTAATATACCCTTTGACGGAAAGAAATATACTTGGAGATGCACGCTGAGTGTAATATACCCTTTAACGGACAGATTTACACTTGGCCTGAATCAGCTGGGACACCAAATTTACGGTATTTCTATTTTTGCAACTGAATTTCACCGCAGAAAATATTAAATCCTTTGCCGGACACTATTAAACTTGGCCAGCCACAGCTGAAACCACTGATTTATGGTATTGCTATTTTGGCAATTGAATTTCACCCCAGAACAAAATATATCCTTTGCCAGACAGCAGACAGTATTACACTTGGCTAGCCACAGCTGGAACACCAGATTTAGGGGATTGCTATTTTGGCAATTGAATTTCAACACAGAAAAAAATATATCCTTTGCCAGACAGCAGACAGTATTACACTTGGCTAGCCACAGCTGGAACACCAGATTTAGGGGATTGCTATTTTGGCAATTGAATTTAACCCCTCAATAAAATATAGAAATTTCTATCCTGAGTTTCTAGGGGTGACAATAAGCACAGCCAAACCCCTGATGTAGGATATAGCAAAAAAAAAAACTAGTTTTGATGGATTTGGTGGCAGCTTGTGCTGGTGCACCACAAGACACAAAATGGCCGCCGATCACCCCAGAAAAAAGTGACAGAAAAACGCTTTATGCAGCCTAAAAACCAGTGAGCAATTAACTAGCAGAAGTTGAATGATTCACAGCTGTAGATCAATCACTTCATTAGGTGTTTTTGCTGAGTTTTCCCTGCCCAATCTCGCCCTCAAAGCAGCTGCGTCCTATTCCTACACTAATCAGAGCAGAGTGACATGCGGCGCTACTTGACTCCAGCTTAAATAGAGGCTGGGTCACATGCTGCACTTGGCCAATTACAGCCATGCCATTAGTAGGCATGCCTGTGATGGCTTAGGGCAAGAAGTAAAACGCTAGCTGATTGGCTGCTGTGCAGCCCTTCAGAAAGCAGGAAGAAATCACCGAACAACGAACTCTTTTGAAAATGTTCGGGTCCGTGTCCCGAACACCCCAAAATTCGGTACGAACCCGAACTATACAGTTCGGGTTCGCTCATCCCTAGTGATAATACAGCTGTCACCAGGCAAGCAACTCAGCATGAATCGGGCCATTTGTCCAAGGGACTCAGAGGGACAACCCTCATATTGCCACAGTGTTTTGGGGTGATCTGCCTGGTCTTCCTCATCGACCCCTATTGCTCTTCTCCTACCACTTGTGTAGAAAAACTACCCATTTCTATATACATTGCTTGTGCGTGAATCTCCTCCTCCAGTTCAACCCCCACAGGATGAATAGATGTACTTCTATATGAGAATGTGAGCACCCTAAAATGTGTAGTATCAGGCCACATTATCACACCCATTTCACAATTAGGGATTAATGGATTTATGTATAATAGAACTTGAGCACCCTAAAATGTTTAGTACAAAACTGCAATTTCACCCCAATTATACAAATATGCATGAACGGATATACTCATGTATAATTAAGCACGAGTAACCTAAAATCTGTAGTATCAAGCTGCAATGTTACCCCAATAAGACAATCAAGGATTAACGGAATGAATTAACGTATTTTTCGCATCATAAGACGCACTTTTTTCCCCACCCAAAAGTGGGGGGAGAATGGCTGTGCGTCTTATAAAGTGAATACTAGTGAGTAGAGTTGAGCGAACTTCTGTTTTAACTTCGTTTTCCGAAGTTCGGGTTCGGGTTATCCAAGCATCCAGTTATGGATTCCGCTACCACGGACCATAACGGCATTTGGAATCCATAAGGGGATTCTTCAATGAACCCGAACCTTGGACAACACCAAGGACCTGGGGTGACGTCACCGTCAGGTGATCAGTGCAGGGGGCGTGGTTCAGTACTGGATTAGATAAGGTGGTAGCCTACGACCTCTTATCCAATCCAGTACTGAGCCACGCCCCCTGCACTGATCACCTGACGGTGACGTCACCCCAGGTCCTTGGTGTTGTCCAAGGTTCGGGTTCATTGAAGAATCCCCTTATGGATTCCAAATGCCGTTATGGTCCGTGGTAGCGGAATCCATAACGGGATGCTTGGATAACCCGAACCTTGGAAACTAACTTAAAACAGAAGTTCGCTCAACTCTACTAGTGAGTAGTGTTAATTGCAAATATTATCGCAATTTTTTATCACGAATAACGGCACTTCGAGAATTCGCGAAAATCTAGAATATAGTGCTATAGATAAAAAGGGTATCAGAGGGCCGATACCGGGTTCTGACACGGAGGGCCGATATGGGGATGAGATGTCCTGATATTTATGGGGGTCTGATCTGAGTATCTGATATGAGGTCTGATAAATATTTTTCTTATTTTCCTCCTAGGGTGCATCTCATCATCGGTTGCATCCTATAAAATGAAAAATATGGTATATTTAAAAGAATGTGAATGCGCAGTTTCACCCAAATAACAGAATCAACGATTACTGGTATTACTGATGTATCAAAGAATGCAAACAATCTAAAATCTTGTATCCCCAATTAGTGCAGCAAGGTGTAATAGAATAGCCCCTATTAGCCAGGCTTTACACTGTTCAATTGTCCCTGCTCTCTACTAACATTGTGGATAATGCCTCATTATATCCCGACATTATAAATAACCTGTCCCTGAACAGAAATATCTGGTTAATAAAGTCTTTCCTAATCGCTGTTCCTAGTGCCTGTAACGTCTCTCCTTGCACTAAGTTCAAGGAGACTGAGCAGGAGGAGACTTTATAGGGCTTTAGAGAAACTTCATACATCACATGGGCTGGCTATCTGTCAATTCATTACCACAAAGAAAATTAGACTTCCGGATGAATCAAATTTTTCCTGAAATTTGGATCACATTCCACTTTGTCAACTTCGATTCGCTAGCAAAGTGCACAATTTGGAGAAATTTATGACAGGATGTGAAACTGTGATAAGATTATACCACCAAAAAGAATCAATGGTACCTTATAGACTGAGAATTAAAAAAGTACTATTGGTTTTTTTCAGAGACTTTTGTAGTGAAATAATATATTGTCCAAATGCTCGAGTTGATGACTGATTGTACAATATGAAATTGATAAATTATCCAACACACAAGAGATTGATAAATGCAAATGTACTTTGAAAAATATTAATCTGTCCTGAACCATTAAATTATGGAACAGAAAATCATGATCTCTATAAAACAATTAGCGCTGAAATTTAGTGTGTTTCACCTCTATAATTTACTCTTCTATTTATTCGACTATACCAACTAGAGATAAGCGAATTTCTAAAAAAATTTGAGTTGGTCGGTTCACCAGGCCAAAAAGGCATATTAGTGGCCCAGTCATGGAGTGGTGATGTGGCAGCAGCATGAGGAGACCACAGAGCAGTCATGTGGCAGCAGCATGAGGAGACCACAGAGCGGTCATGTGTCAGCAGCATGGGGAGACCACAGAGCAGTGATGTGGCAGCAGCATGAGGAGACCACAGAGTGTTGAGATGGCAGCAGCATGAGGAGACCACAGAGCGGTGATGTGGCAGCAGCATGAGGAGACCACATAGTGTTGAGATGGCAGCAGCATGAGGAGACCACCGATTGGCCCAGTGACATAGTGGGGAGCAGGCAAAGAGGGCCTCCCTGGTCAGACCTGCGAGAGGATGGGCGATGGAGCACATAGGCTGTCACTATGCAAGCAAGCTTGCATCGGGACATTTGTGCAAGTGACTCAGAGGGGCTTCCATCTGCACTGCATACTGCCACGGTGTGTCTCATCTTCCTCATCACCCTGTAGCTCCTCTGGCTGCTCCTGCTCCACCTCTCCTGTCACCTGTGTAGAAAAACCACCCATTTCTCTACGCATTGCTTGTGCTCGAATGTCCTCCACCAGTTCAGCCCCAAAGGGCTCATGTAGCCATGAGATGTAGTCACCACGTCTCCTGTCCAGCAAGATTTAGCAGCATGTGCGCCTGTACATGAATCAGTAGAAGGACGTTGTTCATCCCATAGTCCTGGCGACTAACAAATAAAGTGGCCTCCTGAAAGGGCCCGATCAAACGGCAGGCGTTGCGCATGAGCTGCCACTGGCTAACATCGAAGTTACACAGGGGAATACCTCTGTCCGCCTTTATCATCAAGAAATCGTTTATGACCTTTCTCTGTTCATATAAATTGGTCCAACATATAGAGGGTGGAATTCGAACGGGTGGAAACGTCACATATCAGCCTATGTTGGGGGACGTCTTTCTGCCGCTGCAGCTCAAGGAGGGTGTGCTTTGTGGTGTATGAGTGGCTGAAGTGCATGCAAAGTTTTCTGGCCATTTTCAGCATGTCTTGCAGATGGGGTGATGACTTCAGGAACCGCTTAACCAGATTAATCACGTGCGCCATGCAGGGCGCTTGGCTCAGCACTCCTTGACGCTGCGCCGACACCATAGTTCCGATTTTGAGTTATTAAGGAGAATGCAAGGATTTGACTTCTTGATGAAGGACGCAGAGCAGTTCCTCCCCTGTGTGACTCTGTTCGCCCAGGCAAACTAGATGCACAATAGCGTGAATGCACCGTGCCCTGCACATGTGGGTATGCTGAGGACACGGTGGAGGAAGAGGAGGCAGAGGCGGACACAGTTGCAGGACCAACAACGTGAGAACATGGAGGCAGAAGCGGTGTCACCTGGCCAAGTTGCTGGTTTGGCTGGGCAGGAACTACATTTACCCAGTGGGCCGTAAAGGACATATATTGTCCTTGACCAAAGTTACAGCTAATCACGTCAACGCGGCCGTGCACTTTGGCAGACGCCGATAGGCTCAAGGACTGGCCCTCGATTGCTGACTGAATGACTGATGAGGAGTAGAAGGAGGAGGAGATGATGGGAAGGACACAGCTCCCTTTGGCTCAGGTGGTGGAGCCTTGACTGCATGAAATTGGGTGCATGGCACTGGGTGATGCAGCAGTTGCTGTGGAAGCTGGATCACCACATTGGAGCCACGGTTCTCCCAGGCCACTTTATGGTGACGCTGCATGTGTCAACACAGAGCCATGGTGCCAACTTTGGCACCCTGGCCACACTTCACCTTCTGTCCACAAAGTCGGCAAATGGCCATGTTCACCTTCTCCGGCGGCCTAACAAAAAATTGCCACACCGCCAAATATGACATTTTCCCCCCCAACACTCCTCACTGACTGCCTGCTACCACTGCCTCCGTGAACCCCTGCACTGCCACTTTCCAGGCCGGTCGACTCCTGTGTAGCGGGTGGTCTACCCCGGGAACGTTTGGCTCCCGACCTCCCACTGCTGCCACCCTGCTGGCTCAGCTACTGCCTCAAGCGCAAGCTGCCACCCTCTTCTCGTGATGATGATGTGCGATCGGCTTCATCATCATCCGCTACTGTCTGCATTTCCAGCTCCTAAGTGCGATCGGCTTCACATCATCATCCGCTACTGTCTGCATGTCCCTGATGTTCCCCTCAATGGTCTCAGGGCCACGAGCGACTCATAATCATTACATAGTCATGTCAGGGGGTTGGCTGGGGTTATCTGATGTCAATTGTGACAAAGTCGAAGACCGAGTCAACCATTCAAGCACCGCTGGGTTGCTGGTCAAGACATGACCGCTTGATGACACCTGAAGCTCAGGCCTCTCGCTGCGACTCATGCAGCCACCCCCGTCTGCGACAGACATTTTGAGCACTGCCCGTTCCCTTTGAAGGGTTTGTCACCTGTCTGACATACTGTATAATAAAAGAATTAAAATACCCCAAAAAAAGGCTGCAGTACAATGTAACTTCACCTCTGAAATGCAATTAAAACTTTTTTCTGATTAATAAACCCCCCTCCCAAAAAATAAAAAATAAAAATCACCATTCACTGCAGAAAGGCAATTAAGACATTCTTTTTCCTATTACTACACTGCAAAAAAATATATAACAATCACAATTCACCGCAGAATGGCTAATAGGACATACGTATCTATCCTATTAAAATGCATCGTAAATGGCTGTAGTACAATCTAACCACCACTGAACGGCAATTATGACATTATTTTCTCTTATCTCTCTATTTTCCCCTATTAATACACCCCCCAACAAAAAAAAAAGTCAAACAATGTAAAATCAATGCAGAATGGCTAATAGGACGTACATATCTTTCCTATTAACCCCTTAAGGACTCAGCCCTATTTCACCCTAAGGACCAGGCCATTTTTTGCAAATCTGACCAGTGTCACATTATGTGGTGATAACTTTTAAACGCTTTCACTTATCCAGGCCATTCTGAGATTTTTTTTGTCACATATTGTATTTCATGACCGTGGTAAAATAGTCAAAAAATTTCATTTTTATTTATAAAAAAAATACCAAGTTTACAAAACATTTAGAAAAATTTGCAATGTTCCAAGTTTCAATTTCTCTACTTCTATAATACATAGTAATACTGCCATAAAAAAGTTATTGATTTACATTCCCCATATGTCTCCATCATGTATCGATCATTTTGGGAATGTAATTTCATTTTTTGGGGATGTAACAAGGCTTACAAGTTTAGAAGCAAATCTTGAAATTTTTCAGAAATTTTCAAAAACCCACTTTTTAGGGACCAGTTCAGGTCTGAAGTCACTTTGGGAGGCTTGCATATTAGAAACCACCCAAAAATTACCCCATTCTAGAAACTACACCCCTGAAGGTATTCAAAACGGTTTTTACAAACGTTGTTAACCCTTTGGCTTTTCCACAAGAGTTAATAGCAAATGCCTGTTACTAGAAAAATGGATTAAAATGGAAAATTTGTAAAAAAAAAAAAAAAACCTGTTTGGTTTTTGTTTCAGTTTTTCATAAAGCATTTTTGAGAAAAATTATTTTTTAGTGTCTGCACATTCTGAAAGTCATATTTAAATTTTTTATTTTTTGGGCGACTGTCTTATGTAGGGGCTCATTTTTTGCAGGATGAGATGACGGTTTGATTGGCACTATCTTGGGGTGCATATGTCATTTTGGTTGCTTGCTATTACACTTTTGTGATTTAAGGTGACAAAAATGACTTTTGACACGGTACTTATATAAAAAAAAAAATTCTGTGTTCACCTAAGGGATTAGGTCATGTGTTATTTTTAGAGAGCCGGTTAAATCATGTTTTAATGTCTCCATAGTCTGGGAGCCATATTTTTTTGGGCGATTGTCTTATGTAGGGTATCATTTTTTGCGGGATGAGATGGCGGATTGATTGCTACTATTTTGTGAGGCATACGCCTTTTTGATCGCTTGTTATTACACTTTTTGTGATGTAAGGTGACAAAAATGGCTTATTTTACAGCATATTTTTGTTTTGTTTTTTACGGTATTTGTGTGAGGGGTTAGGTCATGTGATATTTTTATGGACCAGGTTTTTACGGATGCAACGATACCTAATGTGTAGTGTATTTTATTTTTTGATTCAGTGATGTTTTTTTTATTTTTACTTTCTTTTTCACTTTAAGATTTTTTTTTTACCCAGACCCACTTGGTTCTTGTAGAAACTATACTGTGTACTATACTGTATTTTTTACTTTACATAGTCTAAGCAGACTTGTGCCTTTAGCACTCTGCGATCCCATCTTGTCGGGGGGGGGGGGGCTGCAAAGGCACAGCAGCCCCCCCGATGGGAGTGGGAGGGAGCTCCCTCCCTTTTAACCCCTTCCATACAGTGGTCCATACGGACACTGGCATGGAAGGGGTTAGAAATGCTGACATCTGCAGCTCAGATGTCAGCAGTTTTTTTAGCAAAGTGTCAGCAATGTGCTGACACTTTGCTAAAACAACTATACCGCCAACGATTACTAAAGAGGGTGGGCACTGCCTACCGAAACCACCCCCGCAACGCCACAGCCACATATGATTGGGGGCTGCAGGGGGCAGGGTTAAAATTTAACACTTTGGGGGCATTTACTCTCTGATCCCCGCAGTCACAGACAGAGGGGATCAGAGATCGCTTAAAGCACTGCAAACCGCAGGTCTGAATTGACCTGCGGTTTGCAGTGATTGCCGATAGGAGGGGGGGGGGGTGTCACAAGACCCCCCCTGGGCATTGTAACAAGGTACCTGCTGAATGATTTTAACGAAAATCTATATTTCCTTTTCTTCACATCATCAGGTAAACTCTTTTCGAATCTGCTGCTTTCTCAAGGATCTTTCCTAGATAGTTACCAAAAAGACCTCTTCACTACCAGTGCTGTACATGTAAGGCACTGAAGCGATGGGAAAACATGGAGCCCGCTAGCACGTTCAGCAGGTATTATGGCCGGTGTGTCTCCGATGTTTCAAACAGCAGAGACCCATGGCTAAAGACCGCAACCGGCAATAATGCCAATTGTGGTCATTCAAGCCTTTAGATGCTGTGATCAAGTGAGCTCGCGCTCCCGGGCTTCATTGGCTGCAGAGGATGCCGGTAATTGGTTTCAATGCCCTGAGTCTCGCTGAAGAGACCCAGGGTATTGAAGTGGCAATTCTTATTTTGGCCAGCATAAAAAATTAGCAATTCTGAAGAATTAATCGATCGAAAAAATAAATGATTGTTCAAATAAAAAAAAAATTATGGATTTTGTAGGCTCAAATGCGAGCTTCAAAAATCTTTAAAAAAAAAGGAATATATTTTCCAAAATAGAGCAGCACTCCAGGTAGTAATGAAAATTCAGTGTTCGTTTATTCACCCATCGGTGTTGCAACGTTTCAGTCCCAAAACCAGGAACTTTTCTCAAGCATCCAACAAGGAAAAATTCAGCAATATATAGAGAAAACCCAGGTACCGTTGCATGACGTTTTCTTGTCCAGGGCACGTTCATCTCTAATAGTCGGCGTTGAATAGACTCAAATGCGCAGAATCGGGTGCAACTGCCAAGGGTCGATCTAGTTAACGCACTCAATCTCTCGCGCCCCCTCGACCACACCCTGACACAGCCTCTCATGCACCCCAACACGCTGCCACCATCTATGACATTTAATTCAACACACTGATTAATTAAGGGCTCATAGAAAACCCCCACAGCTCCCCACTTGCAAGCAGGCTCACAGTAGCACAGGCCACACTTCTAGCAAATACACGGTAACGCAAACCACACTCATACTTAACACATGAGGTTACTGGGCTCGTTCAGGGCACAAGGCAAAAGCATTAAAGATGTGCTTTAATGTACTAAAGGTGCAGTACTTAGTTACAAAAAAGTTACATAAATAAGACATACAAAAACGTGCATAAAATAGTATAAAAAGTAAAAGGATAAAAAGTAGAAAGGTTCTTACTCAACCAACTATGTGGTCAGAGTTCCTTCTGGTTTTCCGGGGACAGGAAGAAAGTGGAGCACAACCCAATGTTGATTGGATCCCCAAATTGTGTCAAAGAAATGTTCCCAATAGTTCATTTTTATCCCCATTCAGCAGAGGGTGGAGAGGAGTCTCCATCCTATTCTGTCCCAGCCTTCTGGGAAGGCCCTCATTACCCATGTGTGCCCCACCTCTCTTTCTCAGCTGGCAGATATGAAATATTATTAAAACATGGCTTCCCATCCATTCTAATGGATAGTCGTGACCCAACATGTTTTAATAATGTATATTATATCTGGCTGATTATTTAGATACCACTCATGATACGGTGTGGTTGTTCCAAAACATGGGATACTGGTTATGTGGGAATGCTGGCTGTCAGGGATGGAGTGTTTAGACCCCTTACGATGCCCAAATCCCATGGAATACAATGATCAGTTACTAATATGTGAGTTGCACCAGAGATGAGTTATTGCTTATGAGATATTTCCCTCATCCTCTGGCACTGTATATGAAAGGCTCCTGGACACCTGCGGTGGTGAGGGTCCAGGTTGTCTGAGTGGCTGTATTTCCAGGAACCATCTTCATTATTATTTGCAAAAGGCCAGTCTTCTACCAGTGAGGTGATAAACCGATTTCCTCCAACAGGTAATGCCTATTCTAACTGCAGGCCCAGACGTAACGGCACGTACAATCACAGAATGGAAAATGTATATGTTCACAAGACAGATAAAACATATAAGGATAATTAAAGTTATAAGAAATGTTGTCCGTTTCTCACAGGAAACTATACCCCTATAGGAATTTATAGAGGGGTATAGTGAGCACTTTGGCCCCAAAGGTGTTTCATAGATTTTAGAAACACTGGGCTGTAAAAATAAATCAATGCATGACAAATTTACAGGAAAATGTCGCTTTAGCCCTAAATTTTTCATTTTCAGAAGGAGTGAAAGGAAAAAAAATGCACTGCACAATTTGTTACCCATTTTCGGCTAAATACAGCAACGCCCATTTTTGGTCGTAAACTGTTATATGGAAAGGAGCAGCATCTGCATTTTCTAACATTGAGTTTGTTGAAATTTTGGGGAGGTGAGGTGACAAAAAACCTGAATTACTTATGGTAATTACCTTTTCATGAATCTTTCACAACGAAATTACCATGAGAGAGGGCCCGCCTCCAACGAGGTAGGAAGCAAACAAAACAGCTCACGATCCATGTGTTTGTTGCGCGGGAAAAGGGTAGATCCCAATTCACATCAGAACGAAAATCCCAGCAACATTCAGTTTCTCTAATGCTTCTTTATTTGGAATCAAAAGTAGGTATACAATAAGCCTCCCCATGAGGGGCTTATTGAATACCTACTTTTGATTCCAAATAAAGAAGCATTAGAGAAACTGAATGTTGCTGGGATTTTCGTTCTGATCCAACCAGATAGGGACAGGAAGAATAAATTATACCCTCCTCCAGCCATCCCCAGTGTCTTTCTGGACCAACAGCCTAGAGAGTCTTTTAATCAAACTCAAAACACACTATACATCTATTACATTTTATTTATTTTTTTGAGGGGGGGGGGGGATATCACTTGTCGTCTGGGAGGATTCATGAAAAGGAAATTACCGTAAGTAATTCAGTTTTTCCCTTTCATCCCTCACAACGGCATTACCATGATATATACCAGAGAACTAAAATTAGGGTGGGACAATAGCTTGCAGAACCTTCCTGTCGAATGCCAAGTCCTGAGTAGTATTGATGTCAACCCTTTAATGTTTAATGAATGTTTGGGGGCTAGACTAAGTTGCTGCTTTGCAAATTTGTTCAAATCGATGCATCAGCTCTCTGCCCAAGAAGTGGAAATGAATCATGTTGAGTGAGCTTTTTGGTAGAAAAGAGTTATCCAGCCTAAAAACAATGATATCAGGAAAAATCCTAAAAAAAAAAAAAAAGATCTTTAGGGCCTGAACCTTGCTAACGCTTTGCGCTGTAGTTATAGCTACCAAAAAAGGCGTTTTTAGTACAGGATACGCAAAGAAGTTTCTGATAAGGGTTCAAAAGCAGGGTTCTGTTAATCCTGAAAGAACCACGTTCAAATCCCATGGGGATACAACTGATCTTAAGGTAGGTCTCAATCTATCTGCTTCTTTAAGGAATCTGATCACCCAGGGATGGTCCATAATTTTATTATCAAAACCTGCGCTAAAAGCAGAGATATGAACCAGCATGGTATTGGGGCGTAGGCCTTTCTTAAATCTAGACTGTAGAAAACTAAGCACTGTTTGGACAGAAAAAATATCAGTAGATATCCTAGACACTCTGCCCCACAATCTCTTCCAAAATTTTGTATACATTTTTGAGGTTACAGGTTTCCTGCTTGCTTCCATGGTTATCACTGCATCTGAGAGGCCTCTCAGATTCTATGCAGTCTCAACTGGGCCTTGAGTTAACAGGTCCGAGCACCACAAAGAATCTGTGGACTTTGAATCGAGAGAAGGTAGGGGAATCCATAATTTTTTTAGCAATAATGGAGTTATTAGAATTACGTGAGCCTTTTCTTCTCTTCTCTTTTTTTAGAACTCTGGGAATCAGAGGTAGGGGAGGAAACGCGTAGGCTAGAGGGAAGGCCCATTTTTGAGCTATAGAGTCTACCCATGAATTCCTGTCTCTTGGATTTAGGGAGAATTATTTTTTAGGCATTTTGCGTTTTTTTGTTTGAGGCGAACAGATCTACCAGAGGTTTGCCCCATTTTTTGCACCATTTTCAAAAAGATTTAAATTTCAATTTTTTAAGCTGGTTTAACCGAAACCAGCTTAAGAAATCTGCTTTTACGGTTAATGTCCCCTTTAAATCAACAGCAGAGCGAGTTCTGACATGTTCTGCCCAAGAAAATATTTTTTCTTCAACTTGATTTAGAGCTCTGCTTTTTCTACCACCCTGGCGGTTTAGAGAAGCTACAACAGTCGTGTTGTCCAACCTTATCTGTAAGTCCTTCCTTAACAGATCTGGAAAAAATGCCCTAATTGTCCTCCCAGACGACCTGTAACTCTCTCAGATTTGAAGAGGAATTTGCCTATTCTGCTGGCCAGTGTCCTTGAAAACAGTTGTGAGCAGTGCACCCCCCATCCCCATAAACTTGCATCCATCGTGACTATCAAGTCCCTGGCACCCCATGGAACTCCCCTCTGGAGATGGTTCAGATCCTGCCACTAAAGAAGAGAATGAGACATGGAAGGGGAGAGAACAATTTTATTCTCTAAAGCATTCAGGTCTTTGTTCCAGTTCTCCAGTACCCACAGTTGGAATATACGAGAATGGAACTGGGCCCATCTCACTGCTGGAATACAGGCATGGCTTCCCGAACTGTACAGATTGGGTGATCCAGAAAGTTTGAGACTTTGTCCAGAATCATAACAGAAAGGTATTTTGTTTTACTGAATCAAGAAGGGAGCCCAGAAACACCAGGTTCTGAGAAGGGACTGTGTTTGATTTCTCCCAATTTATTATCCACACGAACTTATGAAGGGTCTGAAAGGTTCGGAATAGACTTTGCCAAATTTTCTGCACAGCTTCCAATCACCAAAAGGTCATCCAGATATGGGACTATGATTAGGTTTAACCTCATCAGGTGAGCAACTACTTCCACCATCACTTTGATGAAAACTCTGTGATTCCAAAGAGTAAAACCTGAAGGTGAAAGTGCCTGAGGGTTCCCTTGATGTAAACTTCTAACCTAATTTTTTTATCTTTTTCGCAAACCGGGATATAATAGGCATTTTTCAGGTCCAAAGAGGCCATATAGTCCTCCTTTTTAGCAAGTTTATGGTTGAATTTAGTGTCTCCATTTTGAATGAGATGTTCTATCTCTCCCCAAGATTTCATCCACAGTGCTCTTCTCGCTGAATTAGAGAGAGCTCTATCCTTAGCAGCAAACCTAACTGACTCGGCTGAGGCATCCACCAAGAACGTTGTGGCTGACCCGAGAAGGGGAATAGAGTTTAGGATCTCCTCTCTAGGAGTCTTGTTTTTAACATGGTTTTCTAATTGGTTGAGCCAAAAATACATAGATCTAGCCACTGATGTTGCCACTATGTCCGTTTTAATCCCAAACATAGCTGCTTCCCAGGATTTTTTCAGTAGAGCATAAGCCTTCCTTTCTATTGGATCCTGAAGTTGAGAGGAATCCTCAAACGGAAGGGAGGTCTTTTTGACAACTTTCGCTACTTGGACATCAATGTTTGGTGTTCATTAAAGATCTTTACTTCAGCTTAATCAAACAGGCTGTTCCTAAACTCCCTAGAGACCCCTAATTTCCTCTCTGGATCCGTCCACTCCTCCAGAATCATATCTTTAACCACCTCAGCCCCCCTAGCTTAAACACCCTTAATGACCAGAGCACTTTTTACAATTCTGCACTACACTACTTTCACGGTTTATTGCTCGGTCATACAACTTACCCCCCAAATGAATTTTACCTCCTTTTCTTCTCACTAATAGAGCTTTCATTTGGTGGTATTTCACAGTTGCTGACATTTTTACTTTTGATATTAATAAAAAGTTACCGAAATTTTTGCAAAAAAGAATGACATTTTTCGCTTTGTGTTGTAGTTTTTTTTTTTTCGAAAAAATTTTCATTTCTTTATAAATTCTTCTCTAAATTTATTGTTCTACATGTCCGATTAAAAAAAAAATGCAATAAGTGCATATTTATTGGTTTGGGTAAAAGTTATAGTGTTTACAAACTATGGTGCAAAAAAGTGAATTTCCGCATTTTGAACCAGCTCTGACTTTGGGCACCTGTCATGTTTCTTCAGGTGCTAGAATGCCAGGATAGTATAAATACCCCCCAAATGACACCATTTTAGAAAGAAGACACCCCAAAGTATTCGCGGAGGGGCATGGTCAGTTCATGTATGATTTCATTTTTTTTCACAAGTTAGCGGAAAATGACACTTTCGGAGGAAAAAAAATAAAGTTTCTATTTCTGCTAACTTCTGGCAAAAAAAAATTTAATCTCCCATGGACTCACTATGCCCCTCAGTGAATACTTTGGGGTGTGTTTACTGTTCTGGCATTTTAGGTAGGGCCAAATTGTGAGCAACCCTGTAAAACCTAAAGGTACTCGTTGGACTTTGACACTTTTTTGCCTCCTAGGTGCGTAAAGCGGTGTACACATGTGGTATCACCGTACTCCGGAGAAGTAGGGCAATGTGTTTTGGGGTGTATTTACATAAATCCATGCTGGGTGAGAGAAATCTCTGTAAATTGACAACTTTGTATAAAAAAAAAAAAAAAAAAATTTAAAAAGTTACAGAGATATTTCTCACATCCAGCATGGGTATATGTAAAAATACACCCCAAAACACATTGCCCTACTTCTCCTGAGTACGGCAATACCACATGAATGACACTTTTTTGCAGCCAAGATGCGCAAAGGGGCCCAAATTCCAATGAGTACCTTGAGGATTTCACATGGCATTTTTACGCATTTGGATTCCAAACTACTTCTCACGCATTAGGGGCCCCTAAAATGCCAGGGCAGTATAAATACCCCACAAGTGACCCCATTTTGGAAAGACGACACCCCCAGGTATTCCGTCAGTGGTATGGTGAGTTCATGTAAAATTTTATTTTTTGTCACAAGTTAGTGAAACAGGAGACTTTAAGAAAAAAAAAGAAAAAGTTATTTTCCGCTAACTTGTGCCAAAAAAAATAAAAATCTTCTAAGAACTCGCCATGCCCCTCACGGAATACCTTGGGGTGTCTTCTTTCCAAAATGGGGTCACATGTGGGGTATTTATACTGCCCTGGCATTTTAGGGGCCCCTAATGCGTGAGAAGAAGTCTGGAATCCAAATGCGTAAAAATGCCCTTCACGCTTTAGGGCCCCTAAAATGCCAGGGCAGTATAAATACCCCACATGTGACCCCATTTTGGACACCGTTGTTGATAAAAATCATACTTTAAGGCCAAGGCTACACGGTGACATGTGTCGTACAACTGTCACAGCCACGTTGTATGACATTTACTTTAACCCCTTAAGGATGCATGACGTACCTGTACGTCATGGTTTCCGAGTCCTTAAGGACCCATGACGTACAGTAGTTCCAATCACTGCTGCTCAGCCGGCAGTGATCGGAACAAGGTACCTGCTGAAATCATTCAGCAGGTACCTTGTTACAATGCCCAGGGGACCCCCCATATCAGCGACCTGCGGTTTGCAGCGCTTTGTGCGATCAGAGAGTTAATGCCCCCAAAGTGTTCATTTGTAACCCCCCCTGCAGCCCCCAATCATATTTTGGCTCTGGGAGTGCAGGGGGGGTGGTTGCGGGTGGCGGCCACCTCCTCTGTCTATTCCCTAGTGTCTAGTGGATCTATCAGAGTGTCAGCACATTGCTGACACTGATAGAAACGGCTGGCATCTGTGCTTGATCAGATGCCAGCCGTTTAACCCCTTCCGTACCGCGGTCCGTATGGAAGGGTTAACAGGGAGGGAGCTCCCTCCCCCATCGGGGGGCTGCTGTGCCTTTGCAGCCCCCCAAAAGGATAGGTTCGCAGAGGGAGGGAGCCCAAATCCCTCCCCATCCATCACCCGCTGCTCTATTATGGCAGCGAGTGATGGTTGCCATGGGAGCAGGACGCTTTCAGAAGTGTCCTGCTCTCCATTGTGATGAAAGTCTGAATAGACCTGCTAAAGGTCTATTCAGACTTTGTAAAGTAAAAAATACAGCACAGTGCACTATATAGTGTACTGTGCTGTATTATACAGACACCAGATCCACTGGATCTACAAGAACCAAGTGGGTCTGGGTAAAAAAAAAAATATTTTAAAACTGAAAAAAACACCACTGAATAAAAATAAAAAAATACACTACACATATTAGGCATTGCCGCGTCCGTAAAAAATCTGCTCTATAAAAATATCACATGACTGAACTCCTCAGGTGAACGCCATAAAAAAAAAAGCGCAAAATGGTGTAAATAAGCCATTTTTTGGCACCTTACATCACTAAAAGTGTAATACAAAGCGATCAAAAAAAAGCGTATGCCTCCCAATGTAGTACCAATCAAACAGCCATTTCATCCCGCAAAAAATGAGTCCCTACATAAAACAATTGGCCAAAAAATAAAATAAAACTGCTTCTCAGACTAAAACATGATTTTTTTTGTTTCAAAAACTAGAAAGTAGACATATTGGGTATCTCCACATCTATATAAAAAAAAAAAAAAATAATAATCACCTGACCGTAACCCCTCAAGTAAATACTGTAAAAAAAATTAAAAGCTATCAAAAAGCCATTTTCTTGTCACCTTACATAACAAAAAGTATAATAGCAAGCGATCAAAAAGTCATATGACTCCCCAAATAGTGCAAATCTAACCGTCACCTCATCCCGCAAAAAATGAGCCCCTACATAGGACAATCACCCCAAAAAAAAATAACATGGCTCTCAAACTATGGAGACACTAAAATAAGATTTTTTTTGTTTTAAAAAATGATATTATTGTGTAAAACTTATATAAATAAATAAAAAGTATACATATTAGGTATTGCCGCATCCGTCCCAACCTGCTCTATAAAAATAACACATGACCTAAGCCCTCAGCTGAACACGGCAAAAAAAAAAAAAATACGGTGTCAAAAGCCAATCAAACTGCCATCTCATCCCACAAAAAATGAGCCCCTACATAAGACAGTCGCCCAAAAAATAAAAAAATTAACTATGGCTTTCAGAATGTGAAGACACTAAATTTTTTTCAAAAATGCTTTATTATGTAAAACTGAAACAAAAACCCCCAAAAAGTAGTCATATTTGGTATTGTCGCGTCCATAACAACCTGCTCTATAGAAATAGCACACAATCTAACCTGTCAGTTCAACGATGTAAATAACAAAATAAAAACGGTCCCAAAGCAGCATTTTTTTTTTTTGCAAATTTACCATTTTAATCCATTTTTTACTCTAGGGGTGCATCGGAGGGCTTCAAATGGGACATGGTGTCAAAAAACCAGTCCAGCAAAAGCCACCATCCAAAAACCATATGGCGTTCCTTTCCTTCTGCGCCCTGCAGTTTGGCCATACAACAGTTTACGACCGCATTTTGGGTGTTCGTGCAAACTAAAGAAACGGGGGAATAAATATTAAGTTTTGTTTGGCTGTTAACCCTTGCTTTGTTACTGGAAAAAAATGGATTAAAATGGAAAATTTTCCCCCAAAAAAATAAAAATCGAAATTCTAAAATTTTATCTCCATTTGCCATTAACTTTTGTTTGTAAAATCAGTTTTGAATACCTTGAGGGGTGTACTTTCCAGAATGGGGTAAATTTTGGGTGGTTTCTATTATGTAAGCCTCACAAAGTGACTTCAGACCTGAACTGGTCCCTAAAAAGTGGGTTTTTGAAAATTTCTGAAAAATGTGAAGATTTGCTTCTAAACTTCTAAGCCTTGTAACGTCCCCAAAAAATGAAATGGCATTCCCACTTTTTTTTGGCGGTATTACTATGTATTAAGAAGTAGAGAAATTGAAACTTGGAAAATTACAAATTTCTCAAAATTTTTGGTAAATTTTGTATTTTTTTATAAATAAAAATGAAATTTTGTGACTTCATTTTACCACTGTCGTGAAGTACAATATGTGACAAAAAAAACAATCTCAGAATGGCCTGGATAAGAAAAAGCGTTTTAAAGTTATCACCACAAAGTGACACGGGTCAGGTTTGCAAAAAATGGCCGAGTCCTTAGGGTGAAATAGGGCTGAGTCCTTAAGGGGTTAATGATATTCTATGATGTTGCGCTACAACAGCAACACGACCGTTCAAAAAAAATAAAAAATCCATCCAAGTTGGATTTTTGTATGACTGTCCTGTTGCAGTATGTTGCATGCCACAATGTAGTTGGACCCTTTTTGTTGAGCAATAAACAATGTCACCATGTAGCCCTAGCCTTATTCCTTTGCTGCAAGGCAATTTTGAGCATCAGGAGGTGGGCTTTTTCAGTACGAGCACAGCTATGTGACACCTACCAACACCTTAACATACCCTGTCCCCTTGATTGGCAGTACCTAGAGGAAATATGTCACCAGGATAATAGCCATTTAAGTCAAACCATAGTCTAATAGCACTTAGTACCTTATTTTTAGATGTGTCTGTTTCAGCAATAGATGTTTCATTCTTCTAAAAATCCAGTTTATCTGTCCAGAGGGGCGTCACTCTTTCAGGAAGAATCCCAGTCACACCTCCTGCTTGTGCCCAAGTGCGCCCTTATGCTGGGAGCAGGGAAAAAGGGGACAGCGTTATGGATTGAATGTGATGTAGGAGGGGTGGGTGAACACATTGTGGCAGAAGGCGTGCCTGGGCTTCTTCCTGCAAGAATGACACCCCTCTGGGCACCTTACTGGATCATTTGCATACCAAATAAACTGGATTTTCAGAGGATAAAAAAAACATCTATTGCTGGAACAAAGGCACATCTGGAGACAAGGTACTAAGTGCTATTAGGCCATGGCTTTACTTCAATATCGATTATCCTGGTGACAGATTTCCTTGAGTTCGACTTCAACTTGATCTAGTGCTGTCAATCATGCTGAGTAGAGATGAGCGAATTTCTCCAAAATGTTATTGCACCGGATCGCCGAATTTTCCAAAAAGATTAGATCCGAATTTATTTGCGGCGTATCACGTTAAAAAAAAAGCCATTTCCTGGTTGCAGAGAGCCTGTATAGTGGTGTAGAACACTGTGCCTTGTAGTAACACGCATAGGGAGTCTGCTGTGGTAACAAAACAATACTGAGAGTCAGTATGACACGCAGATGACAGGCGCCGCTCTTCGAATCACTTCACTTATTTGGGCAGTTACAGGGCCAAAACTGACCAAATAACTCAAGTGTGAACTCCGCCTTACAGGTCAATGTTAGCGATGGGTTTAACGAACCGTGCAGAGGGCCAAGATCCTACTGTAGCGTGAAAGAGCGCACTCCATTTACACAGTCGTCAGCCGATTCCACATAGATGTCTACAAAACCGGTTCTATTAAACGCATAGGCCTCATGTGCAAGCTGCCACCCTCTTCTCCCGATGACAAAGCATCTTAGTCACCCGACTCCCAATTGCGATCGGCTACGTTATCATCAAATACTGTCTGCACATCACTGATGTCCTCCTCAATGGTCTCTGAGCCAGGAGCTTGATCGCTCGCAACACCAGCTCTCACACCACTCATCACTACTCGCCCACTTACCTGAGGAAGCGGCAGATGTCTCCTCCATTTTGGCTGGGCAGTAGCTGTTGACTGTCCTCTAGTAGCTCGTCCTCGTATATTGCAGCTGAGCCCACAGCATATAATACTTCTCTGGCTGAGGGAACAGAAAAGGACACCGGCAAGTTGATGACACAGGGTCTGCTCCCGGGCCATGCCAACTAAGGGTAGTGTCTGACAAATCCACCGACTCTTGGCTGGGGGTCTGATGTCACTTGGGATGAAGTGGATGACCGAGTCAACCATTAAAGAACTGCTGGTGAAGACATGACTGCTAGCTGACACTGGGAGCTCAGGCCTCTGGAAGTGATCCCTGCTGCCACGCCCCCTACTCTGCTGCGACCTGTGCCAAAAACATTTAGGCCTCTGCCCCGCCCCAGTGCAGTTTTTTTGCCACTAATACACACCAAAAAGGGCTGTAATTGTCTCAGTTCTCCACACAACGGCTAATAAGCCCTTTCCCCCCCCCCCCCCCACTTATACAACCCAAAAAAGGCTTTAGAACATATAACTGCACTGGACAAGGGCTAATAAGATGTAGAAATATTTCCTAGTAATACACCCTGTTAATGGCTGTATCACACAGCACTTGCACCCCAATAAAAAGAACGGTTTGCTGGAATTACATAGGTATCATCTATTGCAGGGCTGGCCAACCTGAGGGTCTCTAGGTGTTGCAAAACTACAACTCCCAGCATGCCCAGACTGCCTACAGCAGGGCATGGTGGGAGTTCTAGTTTTACAACAGCTGGAGAGCCACAGGTTGGTCATGCCTAATCTATTGCAAACCTAAAAGCAGCAGTATTATGGCAATTTGGATTCCTAGTTAGTGCAGAAAGGTGTAATAGGATTTTTCCTATTACCCAGGCTGTAAACTTTCCTATTGAACCCTGTTCCGCTTCAATAATGTGGAATATTTCCTCCCTGTCCTTTCCCTACACTTCTAATGCTCTTGAACATCCCTGAACATCTATTCAGCAAATATAAAATGTTTTCAAGTCTTTCCTAGCGCCTGCTGAAGTCTCTCCCTGCACCAAGTACACTGGAAAATGGATGAATCCAATATGGCTGATGCCATTTATAGGGCTGGGACATCACAGGACTGGCTGGATGCCGACTGGCTGCATGCATGGCATTGTGGGTGTTCCCTGTATCCTGTGGCTAGGGGATAACATATCAGGGACCAGGAACGGCCTGCCAGATCTGTGAATATCGGGCGCTACTGCTCGCTGCCTACTTACGCCCCCAATTTACTATAATGGGGACTGGAAGAGATCCGGCCGCAACACAGTAAATATGCTGAGGAGCAGCCGAAGAAATACCACTGCAAGGTATTCATGGATCCATTAGTCTGTTCCTGGCCAGAACAGCCTGCCAGATCTGTTTTATCACAGATGTGAAACATGCCTTAAAGGGTTTGGCCACTTTCTGGCTTTTGTTGACCAATGAGTTTGTGAGATAATTATATAGCACTTCCTAATATAGTCTTTGTTAAAATTCTGCACCATTTTCTATATTTCATAAGGTATGCAGCCTTGTTTACTAATCTTTTTTGTTGTCCACACAGAGGTGGTTTTCATAAAATGGCCACTGGCAGATGGTTATGTGACCAGGCAAATCACATCCATGCCATGCCTACTCCATTCAACGACACTGCACTGCACTTGCCTTCTGCACTGATGGAATTTTAGAGCAGGTGTAGACAAGACCCATTTCATGGACAGGATGTCTATGTGGATGGCGCAAAAGATTTTTTGTAAAATAATGCATGTCATATAAAATGGTGCAGAATTTGAACAAAGGCTATATTAGTAAAAGTCGTATAATAATTTCACAATTAATAAAAATAAATAAAATTTGTGTACATGAGGGCTAATGCACACAATCCAATTGAAACTTCATCTTCTTGTACCTCTGATTTCATACAAAAGATGGTGACGCTCTCAGATTCAGACAGACACTCAGTGTGTTCCCTCACATAGCATAGCTGGATACACAGAGCCTATGTGCATAAAGCCCAATTTTTTTTTTTTATACTCATTTCTGACTTGTTTTTTTGCTAAGTTGCCCTGTGAGATGATTGAACAATTGGCTAATCATCACATGATATAAGAAGTACAGTACAATAGGCAAGCAATCGGACAGGAATTCACTGCACCATAAATCATAATGCAGTCAGTACAGGTCAGAGAAGCCGCCCTAGGTCCATAAGATGCAGCCAACACTCGAGCCATGTTTTCTGGACCGAGCACGGCCATGTTCATGAGAACTTAACCACAAATTTTGATGTGGACTTAGAGGACCTTTCAGTGGTCCACAGTTTATTAGGCAAAGCTATGTACATGGAGAGCGGCACCCAGGGATGTCCCTGCACTTATTTGTATCCCTGGGTGCCGCTCCGTTCGTCCTCTGTAGCCCAGATACCGGTGCTCGTGCTTCACCAATTTTGCCTGGGGCGGAGATTTCTTTTGCCCTGGGCGTCTCCTTCCAGGGCTGGAGCGCTGCGATTGGCCAGCACTCCAGCCCTGGGAGAAGGAGACGCCCAGGGCAAAAGAAGAAGTCTCCGCCCCAAGCAAAATTGGTAAAGCACGAGTGCCAGTACCAGGGGCTACAGAGGACGAACGGAGCGTTTGTGTTCACCTGAGGGGTTAGGTCATGTGTTATTTTTATAGAGCAGGTTGTTACAGACACAGCGATACCCAATATGTATAACTTTATTTATTCAAGTTTTACACAATATTTTTGAAACAAAAATAAATAAATAAATAAAAAATCATGTTTTAATGTCTCCATAGTCTGAGAGCCATATTTTTTTATTTTTATGGGCGATTGTCCTATGTAGGGTATAATTTTTACGAGATGAGATGGCGGTTTGATTGGCACCATTTTGGGGTGCATATGTCATTTTGATCGCTTGCTATTACACCATTTGTGATGTGTTTGACACCGTTTTTTATATAAAAATTTTTTTTTTTTTTTTTTTTTTAAAGGTATTTACCTGGAGGGGTTAGATCATGTGATATTTTTATAGAGCAGGTTTTTACCGACACAGCGATACCCAATATGTATACTTTATTTATTTATTTCACTAACACAATAACAGCATTTTAGAAGAAAAATAAATCATGTTTTAGTGTTTCCACAGTCTGAGAGACATTTTTTTGGGCGATTGTGCTATGTAGGAGCTCATTTTTTGCAGGATGAGATGGCAGTTTGATCAGTACTATTTTGGGAGGCATACGCCTTTTTGATTGCTTGGTATTACACTTATTGTAATGCAAGGTGACCTGAAATGGCCTTTTTACACTTTTTTTTATGGTTTTCATCTGAGGGGTTAGGTCATGTGATATTTTTATAGAGCAGGATCTTACAGACGCGGCGATACCCAATATGTGTAGTGTATTTATTTTATTTTTTTATTCAGCGATTTTTTTTTGACAGACCCACTTGGTTCTTGAAGATCCAGTGGGTCTGATGTCTTTATAATACAGTACAGTTACTGTATTTTTTACTTTACAAAGTCTGATCAGACTTCTGCCTTTAGCAGAAGTCTGATCAGAATTACCATTACCATGGCAAGCAGGACGCCTGTGAAGGCATCCTGTTGCCATGGTAACTATCACCCGCTGCCAAAACAGAGCAGAGTGTGATGGGGAGGGAGGGGATCCTCTCCCTCTGTGTTCCCGTCAAGAATCGGGGGCTGCAAGGTCATAGCAACCCCCGATGGGAGAGAGGTCCCTCCCAGTTAACCCCTTCCATACAGCGGTCCCTATGGACCGCAGGATGGAAGGGTTTAAACAGCTGATATCACAGCACGTGTCAGCAGGGATTGAAGGATATAAAAGGTAACATCGCTAGCAATCCACATGTAGTTAGGTTTCCATTCCATTTCAAAGAAATTCTTAGTACATCAAATTTATCTCCCAACTATCCTGGCACTCTTTACTAACGGCTGCAAAAACAAATCTAACCATTCACCCAATCTTTCTGTGAGAGAACCTATACCAGAAACAAATGGGGAGGAGGCATTTATTTTTTTTAATTTTTGGCATTGCATGTATAATTTGAGTAACTGGTGCTTCCACTTTTAAAAAGGTGAATTCTTTGTGCAAAATCAAGCCTAGATCTCTGCCTGATATTAATAGTTTTATACATTGGGCACGAAAATCAATTAAAGGATCTGTAGTTAACTTCTTTTATGTCGAAGTATCCGTTAGAAAATCCATCATTTGTTCATAATACATTTGCTTCTTTAAAGTCACCACTGAACCCCCTTTATCATCCATTTTTTATAATTATGTTTTCAGTATCTGCTAAATCCTTTAAGGCATTCTTATGTCTGGCACTCAGGTAATGGTTAACATACTGATTAAACCTTTGATCGTAAATACAAATAAGTTCTTTATCAACTGTTTCTTGAAAAATATCCATGCCCTGTGTGCCAGACTGTTTCAGATTGTTAATGCTCCGTGCCTCTCTGTGATCTTTTTATTACAAAATCACAGTGAGAAAGTGGTCACTGATTTTGTAGCAAAAAGGTCACAGAGAGGCAAGGAGCATTATCAATCATGGGACCATACCTTTCATGGGTCCAATCATTGTAAGATAACTATCTGGACATGTAGAGCGGTGCCCAGGGATCTCACTTCACTTATCCCTGGGCGCCGCTCCGTTCGCCCGCTGTGGCCCCGTTAGCAGCAATTACCATACAGCGTGGGAGAAGCTAACTTCGCAACAAGGAGAAAAAAAACCTCCCAGGCTGTGAGCTCTGTGCTGCGATTGGACAGCGCTACAGCCAGGGAGAAGGAACGCCCAAGGAGAGAAGCAGATTGTCTCCTCCCTGTTGCGAAGTTAGTAGCAATTCCCATACAGCGCAGGAGAAGGTAACGGGGCCCACAGTGGTCAAAAGGGTTGGCGCCAAGGGATAATAGCAAGTGCAGTTATATCCCAGAGAACCACTCTACATGTCCAGATGGTTATCTTACAATGTTTGGACCCATGAAAGGTCCTCTTTAATGTTCAGCATCTCTGTTGTCTAGAGCGCGGCCTGGCTCTTATTCATGCTGCGGATGATACGCATGGCATTTATTTGAGTGAAACAGAGGTTCAAGTCAGTTGCAGATACAAAATGGTTTTATTTATTTTTGTCTGCATTCATCAGTCTGTCATTTAAGTGATGCCAAACATGTCTAGACCCAGACTAAAGAGATGACATGATAAATTATTCTTATTGTCTGGAGCTTTTAAATTGCGTTTAGTATATGAATTTCCATATGGGGATATTATATTTTTTGGTTTATTTTTGATGTATATATTTATATGGATGCCATAACATTAATACACAATGTGGTTTTTCAAGTAATTTTATTTTATGTTTATTGTGGTGAGTTAATGTGACCAGTATCTGCAGGGGTTAAATTAGAATTTCCTACTCTATTTCCCCTTTAAATCCCATCAGATGTGGTCAGTCAGTTACAATTAAGAACTTAACTGTTCCAAATGTGTCAACTGTTAAATGTGGTTTTGGTGGAGGAATTGTATCTACGAGTTGTTGCCATGTAAAGAAATAAAGCGCATTTAAAGATTTGAAGTGCTGGATTTACTTTTTTGGATTCTATGAACGGACTGTACCATTCACAAAGTGTAAAGCAGTTCTGTATGGATTACACACATGCCACACTTTAAACACCACCACCTATACCGGTGACAACAGTAGCTGATGCATAGCGCTCTCCTTGAAGTCTCCAACATCATTGGCGGCAATCATTTCAGCTCAGCGCGAATCGATTCAGTAAACAGCACTGAGGCCCTCTGGTCCCTTGCACAGCGTAGATGCTCCCTGGCCCATGCAAGACGCCCGTGGTCATGTACCCTTGCAGGTCGTCTAGCACGCAGACCATGCTGATGTAAACGGTTTTGAATGGTCAGAAGTGACTGGTGACTCTCACCTCCCTTAAATGTGCCTGGAGTTGTGTGGCATTCATCATCCGGTTCGAAAAGGCATGGTTAACAATGAACCGTGGGATGTGGCAAAAGGAAGTCCACTTCTAGGCCTTTCTGTAACTCTTCCAGTCTCTCTGTATCTCTGTTGCAACCTGCTGATGACACTAAGCTCAGTGGCCACTTCCATCTAAGAACATCCTGCTTGAAGCCTCACACTGGGGAGGTACTGTTGACCAACTGTTAGGCGTCATCTTGGTCTTATGTCAATATGTGACCAGTATGATGAGGACTGTTTAAATACCAATTCTAATTGAACCAGGAAATTTATTGGGCGATTCATGGATCAAACACCTGTTGTGAATTTTGTTGTTAAGCTCCTTGTTAGAGAACAGAATATGTGCAAAATGTACTAAAACATTGAACAGTTGGACATGTGCATTCAAAAATTTAGAGATGATCACATTAAGTTCACCTGTATTAGAGTGCTTTTTAGGTTCATCCTGAAATTTCACCCACAAGCCAAATATCCCTAACATTTTGTGAGTAGTGTATGTGTAAGTGTTTTGTTTTTTATTTGGGGGGGGGGGGGG